>OX421975.1:95047699-95647699 GCA_949128135.1 Parasteatoda lunata
ATCCATTACATCAAAGTCAAATTCTGCAGTTGAAGAAATGGTACCGACGCATTTTTATCAATATGTGAAATTTTGTCTTTCAGCTTCGTCAAATTGTGAACTTCAATGTGTAGCAATAAGGTTTATATCAACATCAACATATTGTAATCCGATATTGCTTGTTGCAAAATCTTGCTACACACTCAAAATCCGGAACTGGTATCAAAGGGAAGAATCCGGAGCTGGTATCAAAAGGAAGAATCCGGAGCTGGTATCAAAAGGAAGAATCCAGAGCTGTTATCAAAAGGAAGAATCCGGAGCTGGTATCAAAAGGAAGAATCCGGAGCTGGTATCAAAGGGAAGAATCCGGAGCTGGTATCAAAAGGAAGAATCCGGAGCTGGTATCAAAAGGAAGAATCCGGAGCTGGTATCAAAAGGAAGAATCCGGAGCTGGTATCAAAAGGAAGAATCCGGAGCTGGTATCAAAAGGAAAAATCCGAAGCAGAATCCATTCTTAATCGAGCAGTTAGACATTAACAAATAACTCAAACTGAATTAAAAAAAAAAATGCTTTTCACGTACTAACATAAAAAAAATGAATAATTAGCCATTATGTCAAAATCATATTATCCATTACCTCAAAATATTAATTACGTCCAAAATTATCCTTTACATCAAAATCAAATTCTGCAGTTGTAAAAACTGAATCAACGCATTTTTATTAATATGTGAAGTTTCATATTTCAGCATGGTCAAATTTGTCGAATTCAATGTATAAGAATGGGGCTCTTAGCAATGAGGATTATATCAACATCAAAATATTTTAATCCGATTTCGCTTGTTCTAAAGTTTCGCAACACACTCAAAATCCGAAGTTGGTACCAAAATGAGGAATCTGAAGTTGATAAGAATCTATTCTTCATTCCATTAAGATTAGAGCAGTTATATATTGATAAAGAACGCTACTTAATTCCAAAAAAAAAAAATCTTTTTTTACTTATAAATATAAAAAAGATTGATAATTTATACATTACTTCCTTACCTTAAATCAATCTCTTTCAGTTGGTTTCCAGGATTTGGAAACATATACCTTTTCAGATCCGAAATTTGATTGTTGCTCAAAATCAAATTCTGGAGTTGAAGAAATGGCGCAAACGCATTATCACCAATATGCGAAATTTCGTCCTTTATAAGCGCCAAAGTTGTCAAATTCAAACCAGCAATAAGGTTTATCTCGTCATCGACATATTGTAATCCGATATTGCTTGTTACGAATTCGTCCAACGCATGTAAATTCCGAAGCTGGTACCAATCAATTCCGTTAAGAATAGAACAGTTATACAGTAACAAATAACGCAAACTATCTTCCATTCCCTCAAAAGCGATATCTGAATCACTGAGGGACATTAGTGACGTGTCATCCAAAATAAATTGCTCAAATCTAAATCCTCGGAACAGATCGTGGGGAATGTTGAGAAAATTAGAATTCGTTATTTGGACATTACGAACTGTAGAAGATCCCGTGCGGTTCATGTAACGATATAAAGATTCTCTAAGAGCATCGGGGTTTTCGAGGTTTGAACATTGAACAGTTGGAGTAAAATATCCTAGAGTTCTGCACCTAGGAAGTATTTGTTCCGTTTTAAAACATTTTAAAAAGGAATATAATGTTAAGATGACGAAGTAAGGAACAAACATGATCGCTTTTTGTTGAAAGTTTTTGAATCGTATGAGGAAAATGGGTTACTTATATTTGATTAATCTATTGAGCAGATGGCTTATTATTAGGCTCTCAATCATTCAAATATTCTATTAGTCTTATTTGAATGAGCGAAGGAAAATTATTTTCATATTGACAGATATAAGCTGTTACAGAAAAGTCACTGCAGAAGGTGTTTTTTCTTACATATACATTGTTATTTGCTACTTGATATTTGACTTACAGCATTTTTATGACATTTAGTTTTTTCTTTAATTAAGAAATAAGATTTTCGGTAAAGAAATAATTATTTTGCAAATGACTCTTCCCGATAAGACATTCTACAACCTTTGCCTAACTTACCGAGTAGGAAAAAAGAACTAAATTCTTATTAACAATTGCGCTGTTATTTTTGAAAAATAAAAGAAATTCATTTTTAAATTTTTTTCATTTTCGAGGATTTTGAGAGTTAGTGTTTGAATGAATTTTGAACAAAATTGGCAAAGATAAATCGGTGTGGGTGATATATTTAAACGCTATAATTCAACGAATCATCAAAATGTATAAATGATTATTATTAAAATCGTAAAAATAAATAAGTAAACGATTGTTTAAACTTCGAATTCGATCTTTTAAACTCCGGATAACCAAAAATAGCGACTTAAAAACATTATTTTAATTAGATTATAATCACAAAATTTATTAAGAGGTATATAAATGGATAAACGATAGATGTAACCGAGTTTTGTCAGTATAGATTAGTCTTTAGGGTCCAATACAGTAAGAAAGGGAAATATGTCGAAAAAGTCAATTTGAAATTTTGATGTTATTTACACCAAATACATTTTTGAAAATTCTATAATTCCCGTAGTACTATTTGGATCATTCTTAAAGTATTGCAAAATGAAAACAAAATATTTTCTTACGCTATATTATAACTTTTTGATCAATTCAACAAACATGAAAAATTAATAGAAATATTTTTTTTTATATTTGTAGTATTTCAAAAAAAGGTATCCATACTGAATAACTTTTTTTTTAATGATCAGATTTTCACGGACAAAGTGTGAATTTTACTGGTTCAAAGGGCAGATCTGTATTGTGCTATTTAATTATTACCAACAGATTTTTGTTTTTAATCCCGTCAGTCACGTAAAAAAGCTTTTTAATAATTATCAACTATTTTATAACTTTATTTCATAATGACGGAAATATGTTTGATATTTCTTTTACGAATTTTCACATAATTTAATAATTGAAAATTTTAAACGAAATTAAAATTATGAAAGAAATTGCTCAAATAAATCTTAAGAAATAAAATGTTGAACTTTTCGAATTTTTTTTTTTTAAATGTAATAGCTTTGTTCAGTTTTCCTTTTTTTAGTGAAATTAATGGGAAAATATAATTCCCTTTAGTAAAAATAATTCACCTTAATTATAATAATTTTACTTACTTATAATAATTTTACTTAATTGTAATAATTTTGCTTAGTAATAATTCCCTTAATTATAATGATTGCCTTTAATAATAATATTCCTCTTATTATGTAGAGTAATAAGTTACAAGCAGTTGATATTCAAGGAGTCCATTTTCAAAATATAGGAAACCATTAAGTTTTTCATGGTTCTAAAGCTGCTTTTTTTTTTTTTTTTTTTTTTTTTTTTTTTGAAACTAGCTTTCTAAATTTTCGTAACTTACAAAATGCTATGAAATAATATATCACCAAAAAAGTCGTAGAATGTGTCCCACCTACACCTATCTTCGATTTTTGATTCCCACAGTAGTAATAGGTCTCGTTTTGGCCCCTCGTTATAGTTGCTCATTTAAAATTACGTAAGGCCAAAAGATTACAAATTCCTGCGTAGAACTATAGTTTTAAAGGAGAGATTTAGTAAGTTTCCAATATACGCACTCATAAAGTAGGACCGCTTTAACTGGTGAATTGAAGAAGAGTAAATTCAACTTTATTGTTAACGCTGAAGAACTCCAGATTTTAATTAATGTTTTAAAATCACTAAGTGCTTTAATCAGTCTGGATGTAAGTAACATCTTCGTTAGTTCCTCCTATATTAGATACTATTGAACAAAGAAAACTAAAAGCATCAGTATCTTCGATATCTCTGTTTTACATGCTGTGTTTAGTTGCAATGTTACTGTTTAATTTAATTACTTTTGTTTTTTCGGTATTTATCTTTAGGCTTATGATTTCTGCAGTTTCTGTCATAAGTTGTGTTTTTCGTTCCATATCTTCGAAATTTCTAGATGACAACAGAACAATATTGTCTGCATAATTGAGGTCCTCTAAAAGGCGTGTAAAATTCCACCGAATTCCTGTGATTTTATTCTTGGTGGGTTTCTTCATAATCCAGTCTATAACAATAATAAACAGCAGACCAGATAGAACACAGCCTTGTCTTACACCGGTTTCAATCCTAAAAATTTCAGCTTCTGTGCCAGTTGTTGTCATCGGTCATTAAGGCAAGGGGTACGATTGTTCTTGTTTTCCAGTGACGCCGTCTATGACCAAGAATCTGGCTTCTACCAGACACATACGTTGCACCCGTTTATAGGGCGGACCTATTCATATATCCATTCATTCATCCCCAGATTGTAATTTTGGCCTGAACCAAAAAGCGATCAATCTTTAATTCAGTACCCCCAGAGGTTTATTTGTTATGGGAACATGGAGGACTTTAAGACCAGACTGATTTAACGTGCACCTGTCATCATTTACTTTACGGGAAGTCTTTCGCCAACCGGATTCGAACTCTCTTACCCACGAAATTGAGTCCAGTGCCCTGCCACCCAGGCTATCCCGGCCAGTTGTGGCAGTAACAAAACGTAAAAAAAAAAATAATAATAATAATAATAATATATCACCCGAAAAATTCCATGATACACCTTATTATATTAAAAAAGAGTTCAAAGATTTTAAAAGAATACTTATTTTTTTATTGCAAAATATTCTGTAATTAGTATGCTTTTAAAAAAAAATTCATAATTTTGAATGCTAATCAAATGTGACATGCTAAAACAATTTATAGTTTATAAATTCTCATTCTACAATTTTTGTAATTTATTTTAAATTTAAAAGCAAATTTTAACACCAAATGTCATTATAAGATGACCTACTCTTTAACTTCAGGTCTTATAGAATGAATATGTTTAGTGATTTTTCTAAAGTATCAGAATAAGAAGAAAAATTAATTAATGTTCTGTTCTTCTAACCGATCATAACCTTTCTTAAATCTAATAATATAGAATGCACAGAATTGGAAAAATTAATTAATTTTCTGTTCTTCCAACCAACCATAATATTCTTTTAAACTTGAATAATTAGAATGCTCAGAATAGGAAGAAAAAGAAATCGATGCTTTGTTCTTTCAACCGATCATAACCTTTCTTAAATCTGAATATATAGAATGCACATAATTGGAAAAATTAATTAATTTTCGGATCTTCCAACCAACCATAATATTCTACCATAACCGACTATTATCTTTCTTAAACTTGAAAAATAATTAAAATACGCAAAATTAGAAAAATGAATTAATGTTCTTTTTTTACAACTGACCATAATCTTTCTCAAACCTGAAAAATTAAACTTTTCAAAATTTCTCTTAATATTTTTTTTTTCAATTCTAATAATTTCTCATTTCTCAATTCTAATTAAAGCAAAAGATCTAAGAAAATGCATTAGAAAACGAACGATGTTTTTCGAAAGAATGATTCATTTCAGGATAAACTTACCTTAAGTCAAATTCTTTCAAATTTTTTCCTGGATTTGGCAGCATGCTTCTTTTTAGCCCAGATATCATGTTGTATCCTAAAGATAACACCTGAAGATTGACAAACGGCGCAAATGCTAGATCGCTTATAAACGAAATCTTGTTTTTCCGAAGTGATATTTCAGTTAAATTCAAGTTCGAAATGAAACTGATATCATTGTCAATGTACTCTAATCCAATATTGGTTAATACAAGATCTTTCAGTTCAGACAAATTCCGTAGTTGGTACCATTCCAAGTCCTTGAACAGGATTCCATCCTCCATATGCAAGAAACTCAAACTTTTCTCCAGCCCTTCGAAAGCTGTGTCCGTGTCGCTAAGAGATATTAAAGACACGTGAACTAATGATAATCTCCGGACACTGTATTTCTTGAAAAAATCGTGGGGAATATATAAAAAGTTAGAATCTATTATTTCTACGGCATAGGTAATGGATTGCTTAATGCGATTTATTTCGCTATTAAATAAATGTCTTAAAATATCAAAGTTGTTCATGTCGGTGCATCGTATTGTTGTTTCATAAGATGTTGATGTTGTACAGGATGGCGAAACCTTTTCCGCTTGGAAACATTCCGCGAAAAAATATAAAGTTGCAATGAAAATGTATAAAACAAACATATCTGATTCGTAATTTAGAAGGGTACGAGATCATTTGGAATGTAACAAGATAAATCTATCTCTCTAGAAAATATCTCTAATGTTTTTATCTGTGTAAGAGCTTTTGTATAAAACAGATGGTTTTATTCCAATTACTTGAATCCTTATCGGGTATAAATATTGAATTTTTTTTCTGAATTTCTTTTTATCCGATTACTTAAAAATGATTTTTAAAAATTTCGCTTCAAAGTACTATTAGTGGAAAAATTGTTTTTATCACAAAAGCGCAAATATTTGAATACAAATCCAAAGTTTTGTTTATTTTTAAAAGTATAACTAAGGGTTTGTGGATGCGTGTGTAATTTCTATAAATCCAGAGCCATTAGTGGCAACATCAAGCAATTTATGCAGCATAGGAAAATAATTTTAAAAGACGTTCAAAAATTTTAACTAAAACTTAAAAATTCATCAAAAAAAAAATCGGACAGGTTGAGCACTGGTATTGTTAAAAACTAAACCATGGACTATTTTTGTTCATTTGTTTATAAGATAGCATTATTGGCGTTTGCAAGCTTTGAGTTCTGTTTGATCAGAAACAAGTTTCATTAGAAATCAATTCCATGTTTCGAAACAATTATTTATTTTGCTTCTTTATATCGGGGAACGGTTGAACTAGCTCAGTCTCTTATTTGTTTCATATAATGCTGTATTATTTTATCCGAATGGACTGTCACGAAAACGATGTTTCTCAATTAAATTCAATCTTGTTCAGACAAGCTCAGGCAAAATGAATGAGTGTAGACATCACGAAATTAGTAGTTAGTAAACTGTTTAAAGTTACATGTCTATTTTTTGAAATTAGTTTTGGAACATGTTTCAGTAAACCTATAAATACCGTAAATTTCAAAAAAAGAAAAAAAAAGATTGAATTTGATTGATTGGTAATTAAAACAAAAAAAAATAAATTTATTAAGTAAAGTGAAAATTTTTTGGGAAACTTGCGAGATTGTGGAAAATCTTGATTGCCAAATCCTAGCCATTATCAAAAATGAATTAAAATAATACCCTACCGGATAATATAGTTAAATATAGTTAATCGTTATTTTGACGAGTTCATATTCTAAAAAGGTATATTGCTTAATCTAATAACGTAAAGTAACCTGTAAATATGACAAAAGATAATAATTATGAGAAGTTGGAATTATTTTAACTGACTTAGATGTGGGTAATTAAGATATAGAGATTTTGGTTTTTTGCATGATTGCGTAGTGTTGATAATTTTTTACTTTTTTATTAATTTATTATTGATCACTGACTTTCTTTTTTTACCTTGTACGAAGACAAGTATTCAGTTAGTTTACAATAAATTACTTTGAGATATTAAACTTTGTAAATTAAAGTTTGTTTTTAGCGTTTTAATCAATTTATTATAATAGAGAAACTTCAAGAAACTACAAAAACACGTTATTCATTCCAAAAATAAATTTTTTTATTCCTTTTATAGTTTTTTAATTTAAAAAGAGATGTTTCAAAAATTTAATGAAAATAAAATCTGAAAAAGTAAACTAATGAAATTCACTTACAACAAATCATATAAATCATAAATAATTTAAATTTATTAGCAATGCTATTCTTATATTGTGTTTTTATATTTGGACAAGGGGGCTAAACGCTTCTCCGCTGACGCTCATCAACCCTGATGATTGTTTCGCAATAATTGCATAAAACAGTTAAAATTATTCAACTAAATGTACTAAAAAGAAGGCTTGTGTCTACCTGTTTTCCCCATCAAAATATTTCCCTTATGTTGCTATTAAGATCTATAAGTGAACATAAATTATTTTTCTATTTAATCAAACACTTTAAAATTTAATCAACTTAAAAAACATTTAAATATAAAAGTATATATTGTTATAACAAATTTGGTGAGTTCACAACTGCAATTTAATATTTTTGCTTACCAAACGGTCGGTTGTATTTTAAATACGTTTTTTGCATTCATCACTTTGCGCATGTAGCTGAAAGTAAAATTCTAAATCATTTTACGAATCTCTTTAATCGTAATTCATAATAGTATATTAATGTAATTTGAACCAAAAAATAATAATTGTATAACGGTTAATAATACCAGACACCGAAATAAATGACCTTATCTTAAAATGTAACGTAGAATTACATCATTCTTGTAAAACAATCTTCCTAAACTCGTAATTCAGAAATCAAACGAAATCAAAAGCGTAATAATAACAATGCAGACCATTTTAACATTTAAATCAGAGAAACGAAAATATTTATAAGGAAATAGTAACTTTTATAACTTAAACAATAGCTTTTCTTAAAATAACTTTTATGACTTAAACAACTGGTTCCTTCTCCCGCCTAGCTACCAGCCATCTAAAAGGTTTACTATTTTCCGAAGGAACTAAAAACCTACCCCCTTTGCCCTAAATGCCATTATAAAGTCAAAAAATAATTGGCTATCAAAAGCATGAATAAAAGTAAAAATATTAATAAATAACGTACTGGCAAAAGCATAAATAAAATTCGCGATCGCAACACTCGATACGCCATCTAGCGGGAGACTGTAAATATCGGGCATTAGTTCCCACATAACCATTGGCAATGACGGACGCCATTTTCTTAGCAGCAAATAGGAAGCAAAATTTCCCTAACGAAAAGGTAAAACTTCTTGAAAAACCTAATCAGAACATGCCAAACATTGAAGCAGAACACGCCAAGCATTTGAAGAACAACTTCTCAATAATTTTTACCTTTCTATTACCAACAACATAACATGATTTCATGATCACTTGCTGTTACAGATGTGTGTATTGCGGTAAAAAAAAATTTCTGTCTTCAATTCATTACAAGTTAAAATGAAGTCAACATTGCTTTCGTCATTCCAATGAATTCCATACAGAACTGTAATAGTTATAGAATATTCTTCTTCTTCATAGAAATGTATATATTTCTGTATCTACATAATTCAGAAAACAACATAAAAGAATAATCCGAATTACTTGAAAAAGTATCTTTTGTGCTGATTATAAATAAATTTTTCATCGTCTCTTGGTAAGTGTTTTTTAGTTTTGAAAGAATTTCAACTAGAATTCAGCTATTCTGTTTTTAAGCTACATATTAAAATTCATATCGAGATCTTACAATTATAAAATTTTGATGTGTGATATGTTACCTAAAAGTAATGAAGGGATAAACTATGTATATGTTATTTGAGAATAAAGTTTTCAAACAAAGAACATATCATTTTGGAATTCTCCGGACTTATAAATCAGGTAAGTGTTATGATTTTTATAATAAAAAATTTGCTTGTAAATAATTTTTTTTTGTACTTGATGATCGTTCTCTACAAAATGTTTTTTTTTACGTCTGATTAAATACTATAAGAATTTTTAAAAAAAAACAATACGAAAGTTTTTATTGAAAAATGAGGTATTTTTAAAATCGTTTTTATCCGAAGAATTCTTTATTTTACGCTTTTTAGTTTATTATTTTTTGATAAAATTGTTTTCAAAATACTTTTTTTGAAAAATTAAATGGTATTAAATTATGTGTTTATGTATACTTCTTGCATATTCTAATATTTGAAGTAATATGATTAAGAAAAGTATGGAAGAAAAATTCGGTACTTACGTATTAACCACAGCTACAGATTTGGCAGATTTTTAGTGCCGCTAATCTACACTTAAAATTTTTGGAAAAAATCTTAAAATGAAACACTTTGTTAAAAATCAAAGTAGTCAATCGGATTTCGGTGGAAAATGGGCCGATCTAGAGTTTAGCATAGATTCAAAACAAACTTTTCTCTCACCTGATTCTATAGCCATTATGAACTCTAATAAATAAGATTCAAAATGAAATAACATTTCCAAAACGGACGTTTACTAATATAAAGTTTCATGTTATGGACTTTGGTACATTTTCGTTATATTTCACTCCATAAAATACGCTCCTAAAAAAATAAAATTGCATCTTGTTTTGTTTTTGGCAAGTCCCAAAGACGCATTTTCGTAACACTAAAAAATGGCGACAAAAAAAGAATGGTTCTTTTTTTCTTTTTGTTTCGTAAGCATTCTTTATTTAACGTTAAAATTTAAATGGGCCTTCCATGTTATACCATTAAATTTAGTAAAACTATTTCTCAGGCATTAGGTTTGAACTCTTATAAGAATATACCTATTTTTTTCTCTTTATTTACAAATATTTTTCCGATGTGTTCTGGATGTTCCTTCTCTAAAAAAAAAGTGATACCATTTTGTTTTCGTTTGCATAAGAAAGAAAACAAACATTTTTCTTTTTTAAATATAATCAGCCACAATAAAGATGGAACGTTACAATGCTACATGCTACATTAAAGACGTCTCCAGTGTAACTGAATGACTGTTCATATGGAAATCGCAGGGATTCGGCACATACAACAACGCCCCCTATAGTTCGTTGCGATCGCAAATAAAATAAACACATGAAGAGAAATTTAAAAAAATAAAAGCAGACGATAAAATTAGAAGTCAATTTTTAGAACGACAGAGTTGTTGGTTTTCTTTAGATTGGTTTTTGTTTTTGGAATTTGAGTTTCCTTATATCCCGTTACGGGGTTTTCTAGTTGTTTTATGATCTTTTCACTATCCCGTTACGGGTACTTTATATTTGTTACTGTTTGTGTTGTTTGTGAAATAAAGTTTTTTTTTTTTTATAAAAAATACTGAACAGTTATTTATATAGCTTATGATACGTTACACCATCTACACCGGGCTTCCGCCGATCATATCCTGGGCTGTCTAGATCTTCTTTGGGAAGATATCTACTCTACTCCTATTTTGGTCACTTAGGTTAACGGGTTCATAGATCTGGTCTGATTTCGTCAGGCCAGAAGAGGATAAGCAACAACAACAACATAACTTAAACAATAACTTTTATATAAATTTTTTGCTGATGATAACCAAACCAATATGAAAACTAATGGGGGAAAACTGGATCCTACCACGTGATTTCTGTATTGACAACAATGGAAAACTGCGACGCCATCATAAGAATTTATACATAGAAAGATATATTTTTTACTAATATTAAGTTTTTACAGTAGAAGCATTGCATACGAAAAGAAAAAACATTGTTTTAATGTCTTTATTTTCATTAAAACTATGCCTTTAAATTGCAGCATTAGAGTTTAAAATTAAGTATTTTACATTTGTCTTCATTTTTCTAGAAGCACCATAGATCCAAATCTTCCAATTTTGATAAATCTTTTCCTCGCAACTTTGGCGGCCCAGCACATGTTCCATAAGTAAACATGGGAAACTTTTGCTTTAGTAACCATCTTAATCTGCAGTCGCATTGCAATGGATTTTCTACAGAGTGCGATAAATAAAAAAAAATATCAGTAATGAAGGTAATTCTATTATAGTTCAATATTATAAAATTAAGATAAACTTATTATGTTAAAAAAATTTCTTTTGTGATATCTGATAATTTTGTTACAAGTTACAAAAAACCATTTAATATTAATTTGGATTTTAGTGGGATTTTTAAAACTTTTATAATTTTTAACCGTCGTTGAACAGCCGACCTAATATTGGGCTTATGACAACTAATGTTCAACTCAATAGCCTTGTAATTTTGAACCCAATTCAGAAGACAAGGGAAGTCCTGGATCAAGTATTGGGGGAAATTTGCCTTCGTGGGGGACTTTTTGATGGATTTAACCCGCATTCGCGCTACATGAAGAAGCAAACCACCCACGGTTAACCTGATGGCAAGGACGTTCTAATCCATGATCTGTCAACCACTGCGGATATTTTACGTAAGCACTGTGGTTGGTGCGAGCCGGGTGCGGAATTCAAATCTACCAGCCATCAGTGGGATTCGAACCCGATTCACTTCATTGAAAGGCGAATGCCCTATCCTCTGATCCACCAGGGCTCGTTTTTTAAAAATTAAAAAGCTCAAGTTTGTGTTTGTTAGAAAAATATTTTTATGTTCAACTGATTAGTCCTCTGTCTCAGATGGTTGCGCGTGACAACGCCAGTGAAGATCTGTTGGTCAAGAGTTCGATCTTATCAGAAGAATATACGTTAAATCCGCCTTGGCTGAAAGTCCTCTTGTAAGTTGGCGTGTGTAAGTTTGAGGCGCTGTTTACGTCGTCTGTCGAGGTGCTGCTTACGTCGTATGTCCACACGTCATTTTGACCCGAGGCGTACCACAGTTCTAAATAACGTGGCCATATAACCTGTTAAGACCATTAGAAGAAAGAGCTCTGGTAAATGAGTCTAGGTAAAGGCACGGCTGGGTGATGTGGTAGATTGCCAAATCTTTTCAGGTTATCAATTGAATGAAAGATTTTAGCCAGTTTCTTGATCTTTCGAGACATTTTATAGCTAATTCGAAATTCGCAAAAATATCATAAATTACTAAATTATCAAATTATTTATAATACTTTAACTGTTTTCACTGATCCATCTAGTTTTAGAATTGTGAAACATTAGTTTTAACTGTAATCTCTTTAAAGATTTCGTTAAGAAATATTCCTAATCTTAATAGTTTTACGAAATGAAACTGCATTGGCAATTTAACTATTCTAGGGAATTCAAACGAGTAGAAATTTTGTTAGCATCAAAAAATTCAAACTCTTCTCATGAATACCAACGGTGAAAGGGGAAAAGCTTTTGCAATATAGCTTTTATTATTCAACAATGACACGATACAGATACTATGTCCAGTCCTAAAGTTCACTATTTTTCGACCATCATCACATAAAATAATAAAAAATAATAAATATTTACTAGCATTTATTTTTTGCTTGGAAATTTCTTTGGATAAAAGAATTTCAGAATTGTGTGCAAATTTTTTAATTCGCCTTAAAAAGTTTCGAAATGTTGTGAAATACGCAAAAATTAAATTTAACATAAGAGGGCCAAGAGCTCTCTTGACGAAACTATTGGGACCCTGTTCCCCAGATCACCGCTATCCCTAATATATTATAGGGCTCAAAAATCCGAATCCGTCGAAAAAAAGGTATATTTAGTCAGAGAAAGTACGTTTTTGTATCTGATTTTGTCAACCCCTCGAGCGATTAAGAATGAGTCCCAGAACGTGAAAATCTGATCATTAGATTAAAAGTTATTCAATGCGAATTTTTTTGACGCACTGCACTTTCAATGGTTATTTTTAAAGCAATATCAACCTTAGATTTAACCTTCAAATTTTTAAACATATTTACAAACTACTGAATATTGTACTAAATATAATAGTACTTTTTTATAGAAAGAAAGCAAATCACTGTCAATTCTCGCACTCTCGTAAAATATTTTTTACTACGATAGTAAAGTAGTTAAATTCCGTTACAACAGAAATGGATTCATTTTTGTCATCATTTATGAACATAAATATATAATTATCAGATTACTTACATGTCCAGTTAATTTAAGTATCTTGAGGTTTACAACACTTTCATATCATATTCATAATCCAGGAATTGAAAAACTTAAATTTGACTTTTTTTTGTTATAGAGTGACAATTGATAGTTACATAGAAAAAAAGAACTTTGCTTTGATAGATGCATTTAAACATTATGCACAGCTTTCTTCAATATTTTATTAGCATTTAATTACCAACCAACTTAATATGAATTAATTAGAATTTTGTAGTAAAAATTAATTACAATTGCTCCGCTTTTTAATAGTTTTACCTAATCTACGTAGGTTCGTAAAACGGAATCCTGTAAAAACTTAAAAAGGACAAAATGTTAAAATGAATCTTGTTACTTTTATGCAGAAACAAGGAAGACGATTAGAAGAATATTTTAAAACAATAAATTAAGAAAAAAAAAACGTCAAATAACGATGACTATCTACTAGTCTTCACGTATAAAAATTCTCTTAATCAAGGGTGTTTCTTTATTTCACACATAAATTATTAAATAAAGGATTAACTTTTTCAATTATATGCTGATTCGAAAGACGCAGAGTTTGATGCGCTGCAATTTCAGCGAATAATATAATCACAAAAAGGAATACCATTTTATACCCTTTAAATTATTAATTTTTCAAATTAATTTTTAAGCCCTTTTATATTAATCAAATTATTAAATTTAGGTTTAAAAGAATCTGAAGTTTTAGAGTATGTAAAAACTTGTATACTTTACAATTTAAATTTTTTTCATCTGTAACAAATTAATTAATAAAAAACTTTTATTTTATCTAAACTCCACTTTATATAAAATTTTTGTCTTTGGACGAAGAACTTATAACTTTTTGTGAGAGAATTATTATAATCAAACGAATTTATTAAATGATATGAAGAGAAATGGGACAAATTGGAGTAACAAAACTTTTACCATTACAGCGGTTAAACTATAAAAGTCATTTTTTCATAACTTCATAACTTCAACTATTTTTCAGTCGGCATTCTTCCTATTTCACGGGTAATAAATTCAAATTTAATGAAAAAATATCTGTTTCTTCTGAACAAATGCGTTTTTTTTTGGACAGAATTAGCATATTGTGTTACGGTTAAAATTATGTGTTGTACATATTTTAAGAAATTTTTTTGAGATATTGTTATATTATTTTACAGGATGAAAATCAGATCAACCATTCAAAAGTATAAGTACGATCAATTTTATTTTTTAGCTAACTGCACAGCTTTGAAACATTTTTTTTTCAAGTGATAGAAGATCTAGCCAGATTCCTGATGTTTCTATGCATTTTAAAGCTGATTTCAAATTTACAAAAACTTTTTTTAATAAATTTAGAAATTTTTTTTCCTTAAAAACGATATACTTAAAGCTATTGTCTTATCACTTATACTTGTGACACGGATTTTGAAAAAAATTATCGAAGAAATTTTTTTCTCAATTTCAATAAGAAAGATTCTGAAACTAATAATTTATTGTACATAATGGAACACTTCATTATGTTTATCATTGGGCATTCTAACTTGCAAAATTTTATGCAGCATTACATAAAATTACACTTTTATTACTAAAGAAATCTTTTTCTTCGTTAAATTCATGTCAGTAAATTTCGAAACGTTGTAGCAAAATTATAAAAAATATGGTTCCCTTTTATAAACTAAGGGAAAAGTGATTTTATATTCTTCTTAATGTAATTTTTAATTTCACTATAAATCCATGACGAATTGCCCGAACCTGAAAACTTATTTTCATAAAAATTAAAGGTAAGAAAGTTATAAGAAACTATTGTGTTATATTTATAAAAACAGATTTTCTACTCAATAATACCCTGGAAAATGTTACTTAAGCTTGAGCATTCAAATAAGTAAAAACTTGGCATTACAGGATTTCATCGTTACAGACACAAAACAGAATTAGTAAAAATGTAGTAATGATACCTGATAATAAAACTGTTACCAAGCTCTTCCAAATGGTAGCAAATACTGCATGATCAAGAGTTAGAAGCTCGTTATCAGACAATATAATGAAAGTCAGACTTGGCATGTTTGTGAAAAAATCAGATGGCAAAGATGAAATTTTATTGTTGCTAGAAATATAATAATAAAATAAAGTTTTCAAAAGGTATTTATTTATGAAAATGTAAAATTTGTATTGAATAATTTAAAAACGATATCTTTAGTATAAATCAATTAGGCAGGCGGATTTAAAAAGGTTTAAGAGCTCTCTATTTCGCTGATTAAGAGAAACAATTTTACTTTTAATTCTCTTTTTTTTAAATCTTTAACAATGTCTCGCAGTGGGCTGATCGTAAAAAAAAGGTTCCCAGAAGAATACCAAAGTCAAGGGGTGTTGCTTTGCAACAACGGAGTTCCTGTGCAACTAAGGCACGCACCTCCAGTCGAAATAAAATAAAGGAAATTAAAATAGCTGGGAATGTTAATCGAGGAAATGATGATGAGAAAATAGAAGCATCACTGGCTGCGTTAGTGAGCTGATGGGTGACCACTTTGATCAGCTTGCGCGGTATCGATCCTGGTTAAATTGTTCGACCCTTAAAAGTGCTCAAAATCACACTCAAGTCGTCGGGTTACCAAAGCAGGGGAACCATCCCTTCTGCAGGGGATCAAAATTGTGATGGCATGTCTTCGGATCATCCTCAGGGATGTTTCCCAAACCATCGACAATAGCCCATTGTGCAGCTCTAGCGCGACGTAAATAAAAATAAATAAATAAAATAAAGAATTGTAAGTCGGTAAATACAATTAATAAAAGAAGTAGTTTATAAAAATAAACTCATTGTGAAAGAATTAATTTATGTGGCTAACAATCGTGAATTCTTTCCTTACTTCTTAATTATGTTTTAGAAAGTTAAGACGTAGAATTGTTGATAAAAGGAACAGTAACTTGCCAGCACCTAACACTTTCAATAGAAAAATAGTTAGTATAAAAATATTCTTATTATTGCAGATTTATTTTGAAATACTAAACTAAAAACCTGAAAAACTGTTCTTTATCAATTCATTTTAGATTTTAGAATAAAATTATTTTTATAATCGATAGCTTATTTTGAATTTCTCAGTAACAACACGATAAATTTATGTTTATTATTTAACAATTTCGTTTAGATTTTAGTATAAAAATGTTCTTAATGTATAGCTTATTTTGAATTAATAACTAACAACACAATAAATTGTTGTTTATAAATTTTTTTTTAGATTTTAGTGTAAAAATATTCTAATAAGGACTAGTTTATTTTGAATTGCTTACTAACAACATGATAAAGTGTTTATCAATTCGTTTTATATATTTGCATAAAAACATTCTTATGACGGCTAGTTTATTTTGAACAACTATCTAAAAACACGGCGATTTGTTGTTTATAAATTCTTTTTAGATTTTAGTATAAAATATTCTTATAATAGTTTGTTTATTTTAAATTTCGAACAAACAGTACCATAAATTGTTGTTCAGTCAATTGTCGTAATTCTCGGTCAATTCTTTTTAAATCTTAGTAACTAAGGATGTTTTGCATAATATTAGACATGGAATATTTTTAATAAAAGGTATAACTAATATGAATAAACTCATAATAGCAACATAAACTTTAAATTACCTCAATGTGATAATATTTGCCTTTTGATTATGTTTTGAAAGATTTGAGACGTTGAAGTTTTGATAAAAAGAAAGTCAGTTAATATAAAAATATTTTGTTTGCTTTTTAAACAAATTACACAATAAATTCAATTTTTTAAAATTTCTATTTTAAGTTTCTATTAATTATATTTTGCATAATAACGGGCAGAATTTTTTTTAATAAGAGAAATAGTAAAACATACGTTTAAAGTATTATTATTTTAAATTGCTAACAATATGGAGATTTTTTTTTATTATCATATTTCAATTACATTTTTGCATACTTGTATGTTCAATTAATGTTTTTGTTCTTTTTAACATCAGCTGAATATATAAACGTGATGTTTGTATGCTCATTTAAGGAAGAAGACGTAAGAAAAAATACTTTTATAAAAGCAATAGATACTGAAAACAATGAAACAATTTTTGAGCTAAATTACCTTCTTACCCTAAATTAAGTCGGCTCAGTTTATTTCCTGGGTTCGGAAACATACTTCTCTTCAACTCTGATATATTATTATGGTGCAAAGATAAGTCCTGAACATGAACGAACGGTGCAAATGATTTATCACTTATGTGTGAAATTCTATTGTAAGCCATCGACAATTGTATTAATCCGACTGCAGCAATCGAACTCATATCACTATCAACGAATTCCAATTCAATATTTTCCAAGATAATAAATTTCAGTTC
The DNA here is from genome assembly GCA_949128135.1 of Parasteatoda lunata. NCBI lineage: Eukaryota > Metazoa > Arthropoda > Arachnida > Araneae > Theridiidae > Parasteatoda > Parasteatoda lunata. Next base: position 95,065,520 of record OX421975.1, read on the forward strand.
TCTCAAATTTCGTAATTGATACCAGTCCAAATCTGCATGCAGAACAGAATTCTTTATTATGAGAGCTTGCAAATATTTTTCCAATCCTTCAAAAGCTGTTTCAGTATCACTTAGAGATGTCAATATAGTATTTTCTATAGTAAGTCTCCGAAATTTAAGTCCTTTGAAAAATTCCTGAGCAATGTAACGGAAGTGAGAATTGGCAATACGCACGCCGACTAAAGCAGAATCGGACGAAGTACGATTTATTTCCTGGTAAAATATATCTCGGAAATTTTCGAGATTGTCCATCCCTGAGCAATTTACAATGCGTATTGGATGCTCTGTTGCGCAGATTGGGGGAAATTTTTCCGTTTGGAAACATCCCGTGAAGAAAAATAAAATTAAAATAACGTTGTAGAAAAGAAACATGGCAGATTTGTGACGCGTAGGGTTTTTTACTAAGTGAGAAAGGGAGAAATGCTAAATAGCTGTTTTTATCTGAATTCTACAATCACAAGAATAAGACAGATGGTTTGATTTAGATTACTTCCTCCTTTAACGTAAGTAAATATTCTTAATTGAATAAATTTCTTTATCTTCTCCATATACAATTGTTTTTCAATGAAGCAGTTAAATATGGAGAAGATGTACAATTGTTTTTAAATAAAACAGTTAAATATGGAGAAGATGTACAATTGTATTTAAGTGAAACAGCTTTTTTTTAGATTTAAACTAGCTGGCGTCTGTAGTTATCAAAACTTTTCATGGTGCAGAAAGTTTTTTTAAGCAATGAAGTAATTATTTACTGAAACTAAATAATACAAATATGATACTCAATAACAGCTTTATATCACCGGCTGATTGCTCACAATCTACAAAATTACGATCTTGTTAGAGGAATTTCTACAATTTGTTATATATATATATATACAACATGATTCGAGAGAGAGGCACTGGTCGGCTGTCCGAGAACTCGTGGGTTCGAACCCCGCCGGCCGAAGTAAATTGTGACTGATGCACGTTAAATCTGTCGAGTCATAAATTCTTCCATGTTCCCATAACAAATCAAACCTCTGGGGGTACTGAATTGGAGATTGATCGTTCTCTGATTCAGGTCAAAATTACGATCTGTGGATGAATGAATGGATGTATGAATGGGTCCGCCCTATAAACGGGTGTGACGTATGGGTGTAGCATAAGTCAAATTCTTGGCCATAGATGGCGCCACTGGAAAACAAGAACAATCGCACCCCTCTACCTTAACAGGCATACGTCAACAACATATATATATATATATATATATATATATATATATATATATATATATATATATATATATATATATATATATATATATATATATGGTCCTAAAAGGGCTAAAATAGCTTAAAATTTTTTTGTCGGCATTCTATTTCCCAGCAAATTCATTTTAGAGTTGAGCTTGGGGCAAATGGCAAGATCAAAGTAATAGTTGTACTTTATGTATGTCGTACTAGAGCTGAGCTGAAAAATGGGCTATTGGCAACGGTCAGGGACACATCCTGAAGGATGATAAGAAGACACACCATCACAACTTTAATTCTCTACGGAGGGCATAGCTACCACCATTTCGGTACCTGCACTCGATGTCCAGCACTTTATGGGCGAACAGTTTAAGGAGGACCAATACCACGCGCAATCGAATCCTTCGCAAGCTGATCAAATTGGTCACCCTCCCGCTCATTGACACCTGCCAAAGTTACTTGATTTCGATGGTCTACTGGGAACTGTGTCTTTACGAGAGGTCCTCTGTGAGACTCTGTATAGTCAAAAGGAGTTTTTATACACAGTGTCTTTGATAAAATATTAAAATTAAAGAGTGATTTATGTATTATGTATTGTTTATGTATAATTGTATTATTTAGAAACAATTTATATAAAATTCATGGCCGCTTAGTCGGTATAGTATGTAGCGTCGTATGAGGCTTATTATGTGTTTTCAAGAGTTCGAGAAGCTTAAATCCTAAATTTAAGATGAGTTCTACAAACCCGGGTTCTCTTCTGGGTTTAGTAACCATACGGTTTGTAACCCATCTGGCTATTATATAAAAATATAAAACAAAAATTATAAAATGAATAAAAAAATATGGGGGGTAAGAAATCTGATACCTTCCATAAAATTATCTCTCAATGAATGATTATCTATACTAAGAGAAGCGAGTTGCAATTATACTTCTGACGAATGTACTTAATGTAATTTATTTTCACTTTTCCTTCAACTATGCTCTATTTTTTATCTGTACATAATATTGTTGACATACTTAATTTCAATTTCACCTTATTACGAATCAGTTCCATTTTAAATCAACCATATATATATCGAAATTTTATATTTTTGATAGGAAATTTAATTTCCAAAATGTTAAATAAATTGCTGTACAACTCAAAAGTATATTAATAAAAAAAAAAAAAAAATTAAAAATAATTTAGTACCACTTGAGCCAGAGATAAAAAAAAACTTTGCCATTTGACATTGTTTCAATCGGCAATTTTTAAAGGTGAACGGGACGTGAGACTTTCTTATTTCAAACTCTAGCTGCTCGTGAATTTTAGAAGGCAATTTAATGTTTAATTATTTGTTTATTGATTTCTGAGACTAACAGGATTATCATGAATGATAGAGAATAATTAACTTTTAATGATTTGTAAATAGCTACCCTAAGATTAACAGGATTATCATAAGTTATAGTAGACAATTTACTTTTTAATGATTTGTAAAAAGCTTCTCTAAGACTAACGGGATAATCTATGCCCGAACATTGCTCTAAATCAGAACCTTTTATGCAATATCTCAATACATTTTCCTCTTCTTTGTAATATACCGCAAAAAAACACAAAGCTAAAACAACTATGTAAAAAAATAAACATGACTGATTCACAATTTGAAAGGTTTATGCGATAAATCTGAAGATAAATATACATATATTATCTATTATCACCTTCGTAATCTGATTTTTAAGAATGCAACAAATTAAATGATTGCAATTGTTTTGTTTCCTATCTTTTGAGATGATTGTTAGTTCCGTATGTATCTAATAAAAAAATAGAACAGCATTTTGTTGTTATTGTAAAAATTTACAAATACGATCAAAACATTTAACATTTCTTGTCGTGTTTATTTTTCTATCAGGTAAAAGATGCCTGTATAAGATTCATTTATCAGTATTTAAACCATTCATTTGGTAATATTTCCTCTCACATAGTAACGGTTTGCCAGAAATTCTGTTTTTATAAAAATGTAGTTCTTATTACCAAACATTTGGTAAAAATACAATACTGAAAAGTAAACTTAACCGAGTAAATGGTTTTTATTGCCAATTCTCTAAAGTATAAAATTAATAATGATAAACCTCCAAATTTTATCATGAATTATAAAACCATATTTTATTGTTAAGTTTAACAACATCAAAACGAAAGTGCTTTGGTAAAAATTATTGTAATTTTAGGTGTTCCAATAGATCCAAAAAAAAATGCTTACTTTATCACATTCTGGTTTCAAACATAAATTTTTCTCAGTATATAAACTTCTAAGCTTATCTACTCTAATTCACTTACCTACTTCTTCCACTAAGCTCCTCGATATTTATTTTATGGTACAAATTATATTTATATATTATAATAAATAACAGAAAACAGAAATCCGTTGATCACTAATAATGTTTGAAAATGATTTAAAAGGTAGGGATGAGCTTCATGCATAATTTTATTTAATATATTAGCTTGCTTGATAAGCGAAAATATAAATTTGATATATTATTATACCTTTATTTTAAACCTTTACCTTTTTTAACCTTTTTTAAACCTTTACCTTTTTTAACCTTTTTTAAACCTTTACCTTTATTATTTTTATTTTAAACCATTACCTTTATTATGTTTTTTTTTTAAAAAAAAGGTTAATAAACAAAATTATTCATGTGCTCTAATAGATCTTAATCGAATGATAAGGAAATTATTTGGACGTGGAAAGTGAGGGCACAAAAGTAAGCGAATAGAATGCTTTTCAGTATTTTAAGCGAATAATTACAACGTTCGTAGAAAAACCTCCATGTGTAAGTCACAAGTTTATAAATATGAGTCATATTTAATCAATAATTTTTACTAAATTTTACCCAATATACTGTGCACCAAAAAGTGGACCACCCTGAATAACTCTTTTGATCTAATAATCGAATTTTTACGTTCTATTACTAATTCTTAATGGTTTAAGAGGTGAACTCAACATAATTAGTAAGTGCGGATGATATTATCAGTTACGAAATCAGGCACAAAAATGCACGTTCACTAATTAAACATACCTTTCTTTGGGATTTTGATTTTTGATCTTAAATTTACGGATTCGAATTTTTGACCCCAGAAATATTGAGGGTGACCCCTATCTGGGAAATATAGTCTCAATAGTTAGGTCAGGAGAGCGCTCATAAAATTGTACCACTTAGTGTTAATTTTGTTTTTTGCGTACTGCGCTATATCTCGAGTACTTTTTAGGCGAATTGAAAAAATTTTCCACACAATTATAAAATACATTTATCCAAAGATAATTCAATGCAAAAAAATAACTTATTATATATTTATTATTTTCTATATTAGATATTTATTATTTTTTATTATTTTATTCATGATTGGTTGAAAAAATTTTGAATTGTAAGATATAAAATTTTTTGCAACATTTTAAAAAACATAATTTTGCATGGCAAAATACAAAATTTGAGCAAAATCGGTTGAATTTTTCCTGAGAAATTGAATTGCAAAATAGTCTGACATTTGAAACTCGATTTCTCTCGAACTATTCGGCCAATTTTACTAAAGTTTTGCATTTTGCCTTAAAAAGTACATTCCTTAAAATGATACAAAAATTTTTATACCTTACAATACAGCATTTTTTGACAAGCCGAAACATATCAATGAGATACCTGCTGTTGCCGTAGTGTGGGTATCTCGATCCTGATTGGTAGTTGAAACGTGGCATTTGTTTAAGTTAGCAACTGTTCTTTCCATTCTTTTTCGAGTGAGCGAAGCCTCACAAGTATCAATTCTGTTAAGTGACACATTCTCTATTCTTTCACTAACATTTCAACTCTTTCACTATATATTTCTCACTTAACACAAAGCCATCTAGAACATAAACATACTAATTATGCATTGAAGTTATGCCAGGTACACGAAATAAAAATATATCACGTTTGCAGTAAAATAAATAAACAAATAATAAATCTAAGTTAAGTAAAAGACGTAGACGAGAAAGAAATATATTTCAATAAATTTAATGTTTGATACGGCGTTGTATTTAATTTACTTCATATTAATTAACATTCTTACTTATATGGAGAAACTTAGCACAACTATAACGCGCCATTTTACTTATAAAAGATGAGTTAGCCCTGACGTCATTGGTCACAAGTGTAGGTATTTTTGATCTTCCTCTTCTTGAAGTGCTAGTACCCAATTATTAAATAATAATACTTTAGTAATGACAGAAATACATAATTTCTAATGTGATAAAATTTATTCGACTCACTATTTTCACTATTATATTATTACAAATATACAAAATTCAGAAATAATTGGAATGCTTTTATTGAGCTATTTGTACATTGTTGTAAAGGGATTTCAATTGCATAATTTACTATTTGAGCTTTTTTTCTAGAAACACCAAAGTTCTAACCTATTTAATGAAATTATTTCTCTTCCGTTCAGTTCAATTGGGTCCAGACACGCTCCAGTGGTAGAAAAAGGAAATTTTTGCTTGAGCAACCACTTCATTCTGCAATTACATCTCAACGGATTGTCTGTAGAATGAAAAGTAAAAGCAACAGTAAAGTAAAAGAAAACATAATCTTCTGTCTATAAACAATAGATTATCCGCTTTGAGGAGCCGAAAATAAGTTGCCAAATAGTCATTGACCTCAGTGTTGCTAAGTTAATTATAGAAATAGGCACTGCTTGTATAGTAGAAATGAACAACAGGTGTAGTATTAAGTACTTCTTATGCAGAGTGCATCAAAAAGAAAACGTACCACACCGAATAACTTTTTATATAATGATCACTTTCAATTTTCACTTTCTAAGACTCTATCTCAATGGCTTAAATGGAGTGATCTCAAATATGCTAATTATTTAATGCAGACAATATTTTAAGCAACGAAATCAGAGACAAAAACGTACTTTCTCTGAATAAAGATACCTTTTTTTTCGATGGATTCGGATTATTATTGTAATTAGTTCGGTTAATTAATGTAATAATTGAGATATTGAGTTTTTTTATGGCCATTAAAACAGATACTAAAAACAAATAAGTACCGAAGGAATAAAGCAGTAAGTTCTAGTCCCCTCTATGTTTTTAATTAAGGGGCCGTATGACATCCAGTTTTGTGCATTATTGCATTATGTTAATTAATACCGATTTATTAATTATCTACTTTTTTACTTCGTATGAAGAACAAGTATTCAGTAAGTCACGAGATAAGCATGCATTCTAGATAAGCATGCACAGATAGGCATGCAGAGATATAAGCATGCAGATAAGCACCTAGATTTAAGGACCGAGATAAGCATGCACAGAAACTGAATAGCAGTTTTTTTTATATAAATAAAAAAAATGACGTTAATGTTAAGTGTACATGTTTTTAGTTTTTATGATAGTTAAACTTCAGTAAGCAATTTTTACAATGTATTTAACAGTATTGGTTTTCAAAAAAAGAATTTTGTTTTCAGTGTTTTGGGAGAAATGAAACAATTTTTTTTTACCTGATAATAAGAACGAAAATATTTCTTTCCAGACCGGAGCATATAGAGTCTCGTCAAGTGTGTGGAAGTTATTTTCTCTCAAATAAAGCATTTTCAACTGTGGCATGTTTGTGAAAAAATCTTTTGGAAGAGAAGAGATTTGATTGAAACTGGAAACACAAAAACAAATTAATTTTTAATTTTCAAAGTCATGTCACAGATTATAGGGAAAATTTTTTTAGAAAAAATGTACTTGACGTAAAAACCCTCTCACTTAAAGCTAGTGAAACCTGAAACTTTTTACCATTTACTAAGAAGAGAATAAAAAAGCTGCTTCAGGGTAGATATTTTTTGTGGATGTTTGGGTTTCGACCATTTTTGAAATTAACTTTATAGTGCGATGAATAATTAAAATAAGTATAAAAGCTATAAAAATAAGTTATGAAGGAAATCCGTGAAAAATTAGACAGATATCGATTGACTTTTTTTACTAGAGAACTATTACAACAATTTTTTTAACTAGAGAGCTACTATAGCAATTATTTTACTAGAGAGCTAATACAACATTTTTTTTACTAGAGAACTACTAAGATAGTAAATTAAAAAATGTAAATAATGACAAGTCTCCGTCATGAAACTCTTTGAAAATTCTCACTTATTTGACTAATTGATATGTTTTAGTCTCTTTCATTTCAACATTAAGAAACGGGCGATATTGTGCAATTTTTCGCCACTTACTAAATGGAGGGTACTTAATAATTTGTCTCTGGATAGAATTTTTTATTTATTTATTACTATTATTTTTTAAATTCCTGTGCTTTGACGATATGCACCATTTTTACCCTACACTTTTTTCTTTTATTTGCCAATACAGAGAAAATGAATTGGAACTGGGCATTTTATCAAACTTACATTTATTCTTTTTTTAAAATAATAATAGGGCATGCACCTAAAACATAACATTTAATTAAAAATGCAACAAGATTTAAAACGAATTCAAACATAGTTACTATTCGTATATCTGTTTACAATATCATTAAAAGAAAAGAGTCTAAAATCGTTTCTTATTGTTGTTAATTTTATTAATTATGAATCAATTTAATTAAGTATTGATTGATTTAATTAATTAATTAATTTAATTATTTCAATTAATTATCAATTAATTCAATCAATTATTAACTAATTCACTCCATTATTAATTAATTCAATTCATTATTAACTAATTCAAGTAATTTTTTATTAATACAACAAATTTATAATCAATACAAATTTATTACCTTAAATTAATCTTATAAAGTTTCTTTGCTGGGCTCGGAAGCATACTTCTCTTCATCTCTGAAATCTTGTTTTTTGGTAAATCTATTTTCCTAAGTTGAGCAAATAATGCGAATGCCTGATGTACGAAATTTTGTTGCTGCCTAGGTATAAAAATTCCACATAGAAAGTACAACTCACGTCACTATCAATATACTCCAATCAAATGTTTTTTAACTGAATCTGGTCCACTCTTTTCAAATTTCGCAGTTGACGCCAATCAAAATCCTTAAAAAGAAAGGAATCACGTATTTAATTTTCTTAAAAATCTTTCTCTAATCCATCAAAAGCTGTGCCCGTATCACTGAGAGAGGAAAGAGTAGTACTCTTTACTATTATCGTACCTATCTTAAAATCTTGGAACAAATCATGAGGAATGTGTGAAAAGTCAAAATCCGTTATAGTCACCGTTTTCGCATCTGTGGGAGAGTTACCTTCATTAGACTTGTATAAAGCTTTTCTTAGATTATCAGGATTATCAATTCCTGAGCATTCTATTTTGTAACCGTATAATGTGTTGAGGGTTCTTACGCAGAATGAGGTTGCTTGTTTCATGTGAATACATTGTACGGAGAAACATAAAATTAGAATAACACTGTTGAAAACAGACATGACTGATTTTGAACTTGAATGGATATGCGATAAACTGAAACTTAGGCATATTGTCTATTTTTTTCTCAATTTTAAGTACACGCGGATACAACAGATAATCTGACTACCGGATTGAAAGTGAGGTACATATTATTCGAGTAAACGATAAAATATCTTCAAGCAAAATAATAAAAAATAAATAACTCTTTCTATCTACTTTACTTATATATCTAATATAAAATAATTTAAAAACTTGTGGCACTCTCTCGATATTTAAATCGCCTCCCGGAACCCCAGTCATTTGATATTCGTCTGTGGAAAGATATTCAATGTATGCATATAATGTACAATTAAGTGATGAAAATTGAAGTTATTTCATCTCGTGTTTAAAAGTCCCCCAATTATTTTTATTTTAATGCATGAGAAGGTATTAGATATAATATAAAATATTATTAGTTGTAATAATAACAATATTAAGTTAGTTATAATAATATAAGATAAAATAAAGGTGAAATTATCATTCCCACTCAAAGATATTTCATGATCGGTGCTGTACAGCCCGTCTAACAATCTCTTTCAATCGTCAAACAATCTCTTTGAATCCAGCCGGTTGAACAATCTCCGTGCTTTAAATGGTGACTGGTGCACGTTAAATTTGTCGAAGTCACAAAGTCCTCCAAGTTCCCTTAAAAGAACTTAGAGAAGGAAAGGTAACTCCTGGATCAAGTATTGTGAGAAATTTGCCTTCGTGGAGGGCTTTTGGACGGAAATTACCCGCATTTGTGTTGCATGGAGTGGAAAACCAGAAAAACGTCTTACGGTTAACCTCACGGCAAATGGACTCTAACTTATGATCTATCTACCACTCAAGATATTTGACGTGTGCATGGTGAAACCAAGTGCGGAATTCGTATCGACCGTATCGATCGGATTCGAACCCAGTTCACCTCATTGGAAGGCGAAAGCTCCTGTGTCATCATTACTTTATTTTATAACCGTCGTTGAATAGCCGATCGCATTTTCAGTTTACGACTACCAATATTCAACTCCGTACCCTTGTAACTTTGAGCCCTTTCCAGAAGACAAGGGACATCCTGGATCAAGTATTGAGAGAGCTTTTAGAAGGAATTAACTTGAATTTGCGTTGGATGGAGAGGAAAACCACGAAAACTTCACAAGATTAGCTTGGCGGCAAGGGGACTCTAACCTCTGCCATTGTTTTGGGTGTTCATCTTTAAATTTTATACTGATTTGCTGCGCAAAAGTTATAGAAACTTCAAATAAGGAAAGTGTGTAAAATAGTATGGAATTAAAAAATAACGATTGATTATTATTAGTTTGATAATCAATAACTGTTAAACTTGTAGTTTAATGGACCGCACCTAAGCAATTAACGCGTTGAAATAGAGTGAAAGATAAGATAAAATAATAATTTTTATTTATATAATAAAAAGTAAGTTTTTTATTTTTCCTTTCTGAAATTCGAATTTGTTTGAAAACTAGTGTTATTTTAAGGGCTTTTTCGGAAAATTCTTGATCGATGTTTTCTTTTATAAATACTGACAGATTAGTGCAAAAAAGTTTATTTCTTTCTGGATCTTTAATTTATATGCTTGTGCTTGAGTTCATGTCAAAAGTAATAATAAGAGAACAACGGAAAAGAGATTAAATTTTACCAGATAAAACATTTTAACATATGCATTGAAATTTTTATAAATAACTATAATTCTCTTTTAATTGTTATAAAGACATAAGTTTGTTTATACATATCGTTGACGAGTACATTAGCTTCACTTTAAATTCACTGACAGAGTAACAATTCATGCGTGAGACAATTCATTGTCTCACGCATTTTATTTTCTTCAGTTTATTTATTTTTTTTTCAATTATGTGGATTGTTTTTCATAAGTAGGTAGTTGTGTATTTTAATAAGTTTCTCCGCATAAGCTAAGATGTTTATTAAAGTAAAGTTAATTAATTACAGTGCCATATCGCACATCGAATTAAGTATAATTCTTTCTCGTCTGCGTGTTTTACTAACTCAACTTAGATTTATTATTTGTTTATGTATTTCATTGTAACCATGATTGATATATTTTTGTTTTGTGTACCTGGCAACTTTTATGTATAATTATTTTCTTTTTGTTCTGCGTGGCTTCGTGGTTGTCTTTGTGTTAAGTAAGAAATATAACGTGAAAGAATTGAAATCCTTCTGCAAGAATATAGTATGCGTCACTTAAGAGAATTGATATTTGAGGGCTTGACTTACTCAAAACAGAAAGAACAGTTATTAATATAAACAAATGCCACGTTTCAACAACCAATCAGGATCGAGATACCTACACTACGTCTCTTGTAGTCATCCCATTCCCCACCAGTCTGTACTAGAGTGCCTTCAGTGAACAAGAGTGGCGTCAATCGAGGTGAAAAGCAAAACTGCGCAAGCGCATAATAGGATCGGGTTACCAGAAAATAGGTATTAAATCATGGGCTTCCATGTTTGGCAGTGTAGTTCTCGAATTCGTTCGCTTGTTAGGGGATGGGATGAAAAATGTTTTTTTCTTCTCCTAATCGATCATTTCATTGAAACAACGTAATATCTTTACAGTTTTTAACTGGTAATTGATTGACTTTTAAAAAATTGCTTAAAAAGTTGTTTTCTACTTTGAAATTTTTTTGAAAATGAAATTAATATTTCAACAAAATTCTATCGTTAAATATTAGTATCATAAATTTATAATTTTATTTTTCAGTAATTAAACAAAAATTAAAATTAAACAAAAAAAAAATTAAACAAAAAAATTAAACAAAAAAAAATAATTTTTTTGAGAAATATATTTAAAGCTTGTTTTTTACTTAAAAAACAATATATTCATATAAATGAATAAATAGACATAGAATTATTGTTTTAGTATAAATTAATTTATTTTGTTGTGCATGGGCAAGTAAACAACAAAACAAATATAAGGCTTTTCAAACCAAATCTAAATATAATAACTAACTTTTTAAAAAAATTAGCACACCAAAAAATTCACATGCCACTATTCTAGTATTACATTATTAAAGCTTCCAAAGTTAGATAATGACGTGATTTTTCATGGTATTAATTGCATAAACTAATTTGTTTTGACATTGAATTGCAATACATTATGTTTTATTAATAGCTAACTCTCTTACACTACTTTTAAATTTAGTTTCAGTTGAACCAAAGTATGAGTTTACAATATTTTTTTTTTAATTATTGCAACAGATACAATTAATAAAGATACAATAGCTATATATAAACAAATAATTAAAAATTTTACACTACCTATTTAGACATATAAAAATATTGAAAATTCAGCTCTAAGATCACCTTCATAGAGAAAATTCAAATTCAGGTATCAACTATCGAAGCAGACGACGCTTCATTCTTGGCGGCATAGAAACGGCGAGACCCATGAATGAGATACAAAACGGCGTCAAGCCAGACAGTCTGCGCATAGCACAATGCATAGTTTCCGAATTTAGAAACGCTGCATTTGACCCATAATTATGAATTAAATAGATAAAAAAAAATTCTATACGTATGATTATTCATTTAAAATTATTTTAAATGGTTCGGAAAAGTTTTTGCTTGACGAAAAATTCAATTAGAGTGCAAAACTCTGCAGCAGACGTATACTAGAATGTAATAAATTCGAAAAAGTAAGAAAAATTAGCAATTTTAGGTCATAACTTTTGACTACAATTGTAAAATAAGTATTTCTTAAAATAAAAACAAAGCATTCAAAATTGTACCTACCTTCTATTAATGAAAATATTCAGTTTTCACATCACTAATCATGCTTCCCGTATTAAACGAATGGAGAAATTTTCCATTTAGCCTGCGGCGGTAAATACTTAGTTTCCTACAATCAGATTTTGTCGGGAGGTCTGCGCCACTCTTGTTCACTGAAGGCACTCTAGTCTGTACTAGTTTCAAAGTTGAAGGACATGCTGTTTTCCCACTTGTAGCTTCCTTAGTTTAGCGCCTGACCTTTCATTAAAAATTATTTGGTGTTTAATTATTGCAACTTGTAGCTTCAATAATTTCAATTTTTATACATCAGTTTATATTTGATTTTTGATGTTTTTGTGTTTATTATTTCAAAAAGCCTATTTTTTTACATATGCGTTGAATCTCAGTGAATTTATAACAATGTAATCGCAGTTTTACAGATATGTAAAGAGACAATTTTTTTTTTTTTTTTTTTTTTTGCTACCCTGATATAATTGTCGCTGTTTTTTCCCTGTATTCTAGCAGCTGAAAATAATAATTATTTTTCCTCTTTTTCAAAACGTGAAGGAAAATGCTAATATTCAACCTCTTCTATTTTGGAACGTTACGTATTTCCTTTATTAAAAAATAATAACTTGCAAACTCTAAAAATATTAAATACTTCTTAGAAATAAATATCGTTGAAAATGAAATGGTCGGAAATCCACACTATTGTGAAGTATGAGATCTTATGTTATAGTACGGACCGTACAAAGCATTAATAGTGATAGCTGGCACTCGTGTTAATTCGCCGTAAACAATATCTGATTGGTTTTTGTTGCTAGCGCTTTTCGAGTTAAAATGTCAACGGGTTGATGACAGTGTACAAATGTGTTATGAAAAATATATAGATTACACATTTACTCGGTTATGTCAGTGAAAAGCAAAATAAAAGAATATCTATTAACCTTTTATTCTCTTAGAAAATATAATTAGATTCAAATAAGATACTTCAAATTTAGAGCCATTTTTTCAGAAGCACAAAAGTTCTAAGTGCTCTAAAGAATCCAGTAATCTTCCCTTCAATTCATTTGGTTCCACGCATTTCCCATAAATAGAACTCGGAAAAGGATGATGGAGTATCCACTTTATTCTACAATCGCATCTCAATGGATTACCTATGAAATTTAAAGTAAAGAAACAATATACTTTAAGGAAATATCGATCTCAAATAAAACAACAGAATACAGCAATAAAAAACAACATTGAAAAAGGTTTTTGTATATATACAATGTTTTTTTTCTTAATTCTGATCATAAATACATTCAAATCGTGAAAGCCACTCTGTTACACGGAGTTTAAATGCTTTTAATTTAGATTAAGTTTAAATACTAAAATTTATCATTTTAGCTTTTTATTCATATGTTCTTGTTGCTTATTTTTAATTTTTTTTTTTTTTGCATTATTATTATATTAAGAGAAATTTACTAGATTATTTTCTAAACAATATAAAAATATTTTAAATGTTTATATTAAAGAGGAATCAGTGTGCATAGTTTATTTTATTGAATAAATAATTGAAAGATTAATTTATCAAAATTTAAAGGGGAAACTAGTCAAAGAGATACAAGTTGTGAAATATCAACGGATATTCATACAAAATTATTTTCAAGAACTTAAACCTTTTTGAGGAACAACAAATTATGGTTGCAAATTCTAGTCAGGTAACGAAATGTGACCTCATGTATTCTTATTGAAGAAGCATACTTTATCTCTTTGTTATTTGAGGAAATATGGTAGCTAAAATACCTAAATGCTTGAATGCAAATTGTTAAATATTTCCAGTGGTTGAAACGTTTTTGGATTATTTGATATTTTTAGTCTAACAAGAAATTAATAATTACCACATAGTTTACTTTTATTGAAAGATAATCTTTTCGGTGCAATACCAAACATAAATCATTCAGCACTTTATACAAAATGAGAGTAAATATTTTAATATTATATTTTTAAAAAAAAGCAAATCTAGTACCTTCTATATTAAACAGATATAAGTTCGTCTAGAGAGGTCAAACAGTGTCTGGTCAGGAGTTTGAAGACCATTTGTATTTAAATTAAGCTCCTTTAATAATATTCGAAAAACAAATGCAGTACCTTCTATATTAAACAGATAAAAGTTCTTTTAGAAGGGTGTAATCAGTGTCTGATCAAGAGTTTGGGAGCCATTTTTATCGAAATTAAGATATTTAAATAAAAATATTAAAAAGAGACAAATATAGTACCTTCCATACTAAAAAACTCTATGTTCTTCCAGATGGGTGCAAACAGTGTCTGGTCAAGAGTTTGAAAACCATTTTTATCCAATCTAAGAACTACCAGATTTGGCATGTTTGTGAAAAGATCAGAAGGGAGGAATGAAATTTTGTTGTTACTGAAAATATGAAAACAATATTTAGTTTTGAAAGTAGTTCGCAAAATTGCTGTGGTTGAATACTGCTATACAACACACTTTTGCTTATTAACTGTATTAAATTTCTCACCCTTAGTAAGAAACAGAGAAGATTAAAACTAGATATAACCACGAAGGATAACCACTGGAATTGATCGGAACATTTCTCTTAGACTTTCTTCTTGTTCGATGGGTCAAAGTGCCCATTTGCAACAATAAAAGGTCTAGGGTTTGGTCTAAAAAATTAAAAAAAAAATTTTTTTATGGCATATTTTGACTAAGAAGCATATGTGAGCGGAACTGTTTTGTCTGGAAACTATTTGATATTGTTGCAAAACGCGATCATTGGACCGGCCATTCCATGTCGCTGAGGATGCAGGAGGCTATTAACCAAGACCTATCAAATGACAGTTTATTGGAAAGATGTGATGTGCGAATATTCAAAACAATAACGAATCGCTAAATTTTCTTATTTTGGCGCTTTCTCCAAAATATATCTATTCCAGTTAAGGTCTGATAGAATTTGCCAATTAATTGGCCACGGTGATCTTCAACGATGATTTCATGCTGATTGCCAGCATGTAAGATGTCACGAGCATTCGAATTGGGAACAGTTTGAGTCTTGCAAAAGACGCAACGCGGATCGTCTTGTACTCTAGGAGCCTCCTCCTCCAGCAAAGAATCGCAGATGGAGAAGCGCATCTTCCTCCATCTGCGGTCCTGAAGAAAGTTGTGCATGCCAACGAAAGGTATGCGTTCGGGGAAGGCGCGCTTTATGATCCAGGTATCGCAGATTGAAGGTAAGTCTAAAAAAAACCCCGAATATAAACGATTCGAAACTTTAAAAAAATTATATATAAATTAAAAACATAGTAATCGCCGAAAGGCTATCACAGGTTACCCATTGGCAAAATGGTTGTCTAATTATTTTTCCCGTCTACGTTCAGCCCCGGTAAGTTTATGCCTTGGCATTGTTTTTTTTCTTTTCTTCCTTCAACTCTCACCTTTGGGACCGTGTCAATCAATTTGGGACCCTCTTTATTTGTGATATTCACCTGAATTAGTATTGAAAACAATCCAGTTTGAATTGTAAATTAGAATTTCTGATTTCTAATTAAAACAATAAAAGCAAAAATATCGCTCACATGATGAAATTCTCTTTTATTCACAACTCAAGAAGTATTTATGGGATCTCTCTGCCGCATATCTCAAAAATAAACTCACCAACTCAATACATCAAAGCTTAACCCCGTCCCGCCCCAGTCAGGGGGCATACGGAGAATACTGTAGACTCTAGAGGGCACGCACGTGACATCTCAGTAAAAAAAAAAGTGTATTCAAAAAGGTAGGCTAGGTGGCGATTCATGGTAACAGAAGGCCTCAAGAATTTAGTGAAATCTTAAAATTAACAATAGTAGTTACTCAGAAAATAGAATTTAAGAGTGTGAGTGCTCAAACATAACAGGCGAGGCATTAAAAAAATAATAAAAATAAAAATTAAAAAAAAAATAAAAATAAAAATTAAAAAAAAAATAAAAATAAAAATTAAAAAAAAAAACATTGAAAAAATGTAACAAACATATTGTGATGATGACAATTACCAGAATTTGTCCAAAGCCCATGAAAACAGAAACAATTTCAAAAAGAAGAGTTACGGCGAGGCAGCCGTAAAGAAAAATCCTGAAACAAGAGGAAACTCAAAACATGAAAAATTAGAAAGTTTTACAAAATTTTGAACAATAATTTAATCAAAAATTCGAACTTGCCAACTCAATAGATGACAAAATTAAAAGGGAAGAAAAGAATTCTAAAAAATTATCAAACAGCAACGGTTGCCATAGCAGCGCATGTAATCACGACTCATGTGCACTGTTTACTATTACTCTTGAACACAGTTGAAAAGTGTGATAAAGTCCAAACAAGGTGCCCACGCCATCAAACACAAAACAACACACATACAAAATCTTCTTTCAAAAGCCTTTTTTTTTTTTTTTTTTTTTTTTTTTTGGCATTTGGATTGCAGAAAAATAACTCGATCAATTTCGGTCGCTTCGGAAATTAGTAAAGAATTTATGTTGCTATAGTTTAATCAGCAAAATGGCTATAGTTGCATTTTTTTTCTACCTATGTTTAAAAGGAAAAAAATCAATGTAATTGCCTTTTTTTCAAATGGCCACCATTTTGCGAAAAAATGCCTTTTTTAAAGATTTTTTTTATTCAAACCATAACTACTCTCATACATAATCGTTAATTTTTTCGTCTCATCTGTTAAAGATTATACAGTATGGAGCTACCCACAGTCATCACTGTTCGGCGGGTCATCATTTTAATATTTTATTTATAATTTTTCTCGGTTAAAAATTTTTTATATTATATCTAAAAGGTGATGAAATAAAATTATTAAATCATTACCTAACTTATTCCTTAATTTCACTGAAAAAAAAATTGCTCAAGATAAGGATTAAATCAAATCTCTAAACCTGAAAACGACATTAAGAAGTGTTAGAAAAAGTACGTGCATTTTTGTCTTCGAATACTTATTGCATGTAACCTATTGGAGTATTGTAAAGATAGCTCAAAAATTGCCGAAACACGACTATTCAAATATAAATATTCTAGTATACGAAGAATTGTTAAACACACACTTAATGGTAAGAGATTAAGAGTTGTACAATGTAGAGTATCATGTTTTGTCGGGAGGCCAGATAGGAGAAAAATTGGGGGGAAAATGTACCAGTGCTGTCAGGACTTCTGATGTAGTTTTCCAAACTAAATTGAATGTGAAAAAGGCCGAAACGATTAAAGAAATAGTTAAAAAGGCTTCTCATAGCTCTTTCTCCAAGGAAAATATAAAAAAAGCCACAATTTAAGTGCTTTATACTTGATGCAAAGCTATAATCTTAAACTATGTATGCCATTTTGCTGAAAGGAATTATCTGGGCTTTAAAACGGGCAAATAACTAAAATATTCTGAAAGTAATTAAGTTTTTTAAAAAAAAAATCGCCTATTTGGTTTCATTTTCCCACCTAGAATAAAATTATCAAATTCAATACTTTTTTCCCAGTTTCTACAGATTTTTATGAGCCCAGATAATGCAGAAATGTAGTCAATTTTTAAATATTAAAATATCAGACCACAGACACGCTTCATTTTCTCTAAACTTTCCTACATATTGACGTTTTGTGCCATTTTCAGAATAAACATAGAGAGCGCTATTTAAAGGTAAGATAAACTTGACCTAACAGCCATGAGTAACATTTTCAAACTCCCATCAGCTATGAAAATAGCTTATTATTCACACAAAAAGCATAGTTTCATACGACTATAGAACCTATTAAACACAGCCTTAAGGGTTTTATGTGTAAAATGCGAAATTTTCTACTTGTACATAAGCATGTGACATAGCTATGTAGACGCATGAGAAATTGAGAGATTGATTATTATGTTTTTTAACGCAGTGTCTAATGATAAAAAACACGCGGTAATAGATAATTTATGTAAAAAAAAAGGTACAATTTGCCCAATCGGAATATAAAAATTTCATTTTCAGGCAATTTTTATGCTGAATCGAATATCAACAAAGACATGCCATTTAGAAGGTAAAAATGCTTTTGTAGAAAAATACAACTTTATACTTGTTCCTATTTGTACATCTTACAAGTTATCCAAGCAAACAATTTATGCATTAGTAAACAGAAAGAAACCAATCACATTAGTCAGTGAAACAAACCGTTCAAAAAATACAATAGATGAATCTGTGTATAAAAAAACTGTTTTTGGACTTATTTTGAATAAACAAATCCTTATAACTTCTAAATTATTTACTCCATAGAATTGGATTTTGTCGCATTCAGTTGTCTTCAATTTCATGTTTTGACTCAGCCAGTATATATCAATTTCAGATGCATCAATAAATAAAAGTCGAAACTAGCATATTTGTATAGACAAAAATCCTTGCAACTTCTGAGCTATGAGTCCTATTGACTCGTGTTCGATTTCATTTGATTTAGCTTACAATAATATATAAACAATAATACCTCTCTTGGAGAGAAATGTCATATGAGTAAATTAATACAGGTACAAAATTGTACTTTTTGTATATAAAACGCTTATAACTTCTAAATTAACTTGATCATCTCAGGGATGATTTCATTGGATTCAGTCCAAAACCGACTTAAAATACAATGCTCCATTTGGATAAAAAGTATTATGCATTTTTCTCCCATCATTCTTTCAACTTTGTCAAAAGCTGACACGCACAGTCAAGAAATTTTTTACCACTTACTAAGAGGAGCATACTTAACAGTTTGCAATAAGTTAAAACTTTTTATGAAGTGGACGTTCTAAACTCTATTTTTATAGTACTATTATGATCCATAAAAAGTGAAGAAAACGAAAATACATTTGATAATAAGATATATATGATACATTACAGTAATAAATATTGACTATTAGACTAATTTATGCATAACTTAAGTTTATTTACTTGTATAAGTATACAAAAACGACTTACCTCAAATCAATCCTTAATAGTAAGTTCGGAAACATGCTTCTCTTCAACTTCGATATATTGTTGTCACTTAATTGTAAATTTTCAAGATTAACAAATTTGGAAAATCCTTGATCACTTATGTATGAAATGTTGTTGTATTCTAAAAATAATTCCTTTAAATTAAACGAATGAGCGAAATTCGCATCAATATCAATGTATTTTAAACCAATATCTATCAGCACAATTTCTTGTAGCTGTGTCATGTTTCGTAGTTGACTCCAATCAAAACCCCCAAACAAGACACAATACCACATTTCAAACCTCCGGACTCCTTTTTCTGCCCCAACGAAAGCCATGTCTGTATCACTCAGAGACATTAAAGTAGTCTTACTTATCTCTATCTTGTTTATATTGTCATGACCTTTCAACAAATCATGAGGAATGTACGAAAAGTGAGACAATGTTATTTGAAACACTTCAACATCCTCAGTTTTAGAAGAAAAATAACTTTTTAATAATTTGTGATAAGTTTTTTTTAAATTGTCAGGATTATCTATTCCAGAACATTTCACTGTATATCTATTAAGATTTCTGCAGATTGGAGAATCGTTTTGCAGTTGGTAAGATTCCGAAAGAAAACATAAGGCAGAAACGACCACGCAAAAAACGAGCATGACTGATTCGTATTTTGAAACTTTTGTAGGACGTTAAATGTAGATATAAATTACCGTTTTTATCTGCTTTTTAGGAACACTTTAACAAGCTACTTTCAGAATGATTAAGCTTCTTATCGTAAAAGATTATTGTATTTTCGTCTGTTACCTATTTTTTCCTTCCCTTTGTCAAAAGTTGCGTTTCGTACTTCACCCTTGTTGCAAATGTAAATAGTAAATAATGCAACTGCAGATACGTATCAGACTATCGCATTTCTTACCTCTAAATTCTTCAAGAGATTAAAAAAAAGACACTTCTCTTAACAGAATTCTAATTAAAATATAAGAAATAAAGCTTTGATATCTAATAGAGAGATAAGAGGAATAAAACAGGAGATATTACTAATTGGGAGTTGCAATGAATTATATATATATATATATATATATATATATATATATATATATATATATATATATATATATATATATATATATATATATATATATATATATATATATATATATATATATAAATTTTACTTGTTCCCGAGGACAGCTTGTCCAACAATGTACCCGTCCTCCTTTGAAACTAACCCGTAGCTTCTGAATAAATAAAAATATAATTTTCTCTTATTTATTACAAACATTTATATAAATTGCACAATGAATTAGTAGTTACTAGGATTACAAATACTAGGTTTACATTATACAGTATTAAAAGAAATACTAGGTTACTAATCCTAAAACCTAGTATTTATTTTATGAAATAATTTATTTCTTTTACGAAATATTTTAAATAACAAAGGTCAAGTTATCTGGAATGTCAATTTATCCGAGGGAACTGCGTTTTTTTAAATGAATCAAATATGACGTTCCACAATCTAGCCAATGATTTACAGAGGTTTCTGCACAGAAATCTGAAAGGGGTTTTCCATTTAAGTAGATGTTCATAATTGCGTTTAACACTTCTTGTTTAAGACCAGTACGTAATGTGTTTTTGTAAGTTCATTGCTGAAAAGCCTCTTTCAACCGCTGCAGTACCACAGACAGAGAAAACATCAATTCCACCATGCGCAGTATGTTGATGTATTTCTAGATTAGAGGGTCATTTTAGAAGTGAGGCGCTAGACTCTTGCAAGATAACAAAAACTGAAAATGTATCACGAATATTAACGGGAAAATGGCCGTCCGCGCGGGCGTCGGATTCGAGAAATTTGTTGTCCGCGGGGAATTTTCAACCGCCGAGGACGGGCGGACGGGTGGTTTTTCGAGCCCTGTATATATATATATATATATATATATATATATATATATATATATATATATATATATATATATATATATATATATATATATATATATATATATATATATATATATATATATATATATATATATATATATATATTTATATATTTATATATATATATATATATATTATATGTATGTTTGTATGTATGCATGTAGAGTTTCCGTGTCATAGTGTAATGTTTAGGCAGATGGCATCAGCCGTTATCCTGTAATACTGAGAAGAATTTCATCAGCTACTTCCTCGGTTAAAAAGAGCCCACGGATCCAGACGGGAAAACTCCAGAATTGATAATTAACTATTAGCTTTTTCCATAGAACAATCTAATTTCGAAATCACTTTCGATACGGCGATACTGCAAGATGGCAGCTCTCACCAACCATGCCACTGTAAAACTTATATCCTTTTTTTTCTATTAAATGTTAAGTTTGATTATTAAGTTATCGTCGTTATTTCCTCTTATGCCCCGCTGCAAACTGGTATATATATATATATATATATATATATATATATATATATATATATATATATATATATATATATATATATATATATATATATATATATATATATATATATATATATATATATATATATATATATATATATATATATATATATATATATATATATATATATATATATATATATATATATATATATATACTAGAGGGCTCCACCCCCTGCTCGCTACCGCTTGCCAACCCCCGATTTTTGTTTGCTTCGAGAACAAAATTAAAGTGGTTTTCCTGGAGATTAGCTGGTAATTTTTCTGCACCAACATCACATAGAGAGAATATGATAGGATTGTAAAATGTCAGAGGTGCTTATTATCAGCATTATAAACTTATATAAAGCAATTTCAATACAAACAATATTATAAACTTATATAAAGCGAGGAAGCAATATTATTTACCCCACATTACTATAGAGCATTAGCCGGAGATTAATCTCCGTATCCGAAGCACGCGTGTCGGAGCCTAACTCAAATCATTGATGATCTTATAGGATACCGGAAGCTCCCTATATGGTGCTTCATCCCCCTTCCCCAGTAATTGAAATTTTAAACTGAAAAAAATTAAAACCTAATGAAAAAAAGAACTTTAAAATATGGCAAACAAATTAAAACATGTAATATTAATAAGTTGATGCTGAGTAATATTTCAAAAGCAAATACCATTGCAAGTAATTGCCCAATTAACTTCAATACTGTCAACTGACAAAATATTTTAGTTTCAATCAGACAAATGCAAAAGCACTACGATTATTTTCCAGGTAATTTTGTGCTGCTAAATTATGTTCAGCTCTATGTCGCTGTTAATATCGCCTAAGATATTCACGGCGATCCATTTTTTTTTATAAAAGATATAAGTTTTCTAAAATAAACTCTGTTCAATATATTTTGATAATTTGGAATGTAAATAGTTTCTTTAAAGAGTGTTGATTCGTGCTTCCAATAACTCTACCTGATTTATCAAAGCTATTAAAATATATTGGAATTATAAAGTAAATAACTGCGTTCTATCAAAACAAAAAAATTTTATTATAAAACTTTAGAACAACTATCTTTTTACATTGCCACTCAAAATTATTAATAAACACTGGATAATATTTCGTTAATGGCACTTTTATCTAATGACGTCATAAAGAATCATTTGCATTAAGTTCAGTTTATAATAATTATATATAATCGCTTGCATAAATAATCGTTCGGTCTTTATATAGCTTTACATAACAAGTGTTAAATTTTTTTTTTTTTTTTTTTTTTGGAATGGCGATGTTATAATTTTGTTGTTGAGTTAATAAATCTTCCTTTTTATAAACGTAATGGTGGAGCTATCTTAATTATTTGATTCGAATTCCTCTGAGTTTTATTTGAGGTCAATTTGTATTTTGTATTTTTTGACAGCATTATTAAAAATTATTACCTTTTCACACACATGCGTTCTCAATTTTGATTGGCTGTTTTGGGCGTTACTAACCAGAAGTCTTCTGTGATTGGCTATGTGTTATCATTCCACTCTCTTCTTATAAAGATATATATATTTATAGGGGAAGAGCGGGCACGATGGATCGCTTAAGGAAACTTGGTTTAAAAAAAAGTAAACAAGAGCAATTTTATATCTTTTATATTGTAAACATATAATGAGAACATTGCTCTTACATATCTAATACAGAAAATAAATAAATAATAAAGTTCAATAATAATAACTTAACATAAACAAAAAGAGAACATTGTCCCATCTTGCGCAGGCTACCCGGGCACATAATTATATTTCAAAAATCACAGAAATTAATGTCAGAATAAAAGAATAATCGACAAAAAAAAGTTCCTAAACATCACAGTTACTGCATAAGAAGCAGCCAAAACCGGAATAAGCACTTACATAGAGAGGAAATATATGAAAACCTCTCTCGCTTAGCCCGCTTAGCAAGGAGACTCTCACCTATGATCCGTCTAAGACCGAAGATATTTTTCCTCAGCACTGTGGTCGGTGTTGGTCGGGTGTGGAATTCGTGTCGACTAGCCATCGCTGGGATTTGAACCTGGTTCACTTCATTGGAAGGCAAATGCTCTGTCCCCTAAGTCATCACGGTTGATATGTTAATATTTAGGGGGAAAAAACTGAAGCAATATCTTGTTTAGATGCTGAGAAAGGGTATATATATATATATATATATATATATATCAGATGATCCCAGTTAGGAGCCAATCTTCTATTTCTGCCAAAGAAGTAAACCAGTGACCTGCCAAATCATGCTGCATCAAACGGAACAACCAGTAATCAGAAGGAACAATGCACGGCGAATACAGCGTGAGCGGTAAAAATATCGCACTTGAGCGTTTCCAAATAATTTTTTTACGACTTCTACGACATGAGGCAAACCGTTATCATGCAGAAGAATAACTTCTCATGACTTTCTCATGTCTTTGCACGTATTCCGGCAGTTTTGCTCGCAATGCACGGCTCAAACGAATTAATTGTAGCCTATACCGATCGCCCGTAATGGATTCGCCAAGTTGTAGCAGCTCACAGTATACAACACCATTCACCATTCTTCATTCAACATTCTTGAAAAGTCTAAACCAATTCCTACATGATTTATCAGTTGGAGCATTGACACCATAAACTTCTACAAGCATTCAATGCGTTTCAGCTGCACTTTTCTTTGATCAATTAAAGCAGAAACATAAAACTTCCCGCAAATGCTGCTTAATTACCACAAAACTCGTCATATTCAACAAAGTAAAAAACAGTGTTTTTGAATGAAACTCAAAGCGATATAAACTTAATATTATTGACGGATGTCTAACCTCTCTGAAACCCCCGAAATCAGCTGTCCCCATGAAAAATTCATAACAGCCAGAGCCATCTTTTGAAAGTGCATCGAACTAATTTGTACTCTCAATGTTTAATTAAGTCGTTATTATAGATCGGCCGTAGATTACACCAAATTCAAGAGTACCTAGCTATTATATTTGGGACTATTTACTTCAGTCTGTATTACGGATTGCCCTTAGATGACTTCGAATTATAAACAACCTGATTATTGTAAAAAGGATTATTTAATTCAATCAATATTATGGCTTACCTGTAAATGACTCTAAATTCTAAAATATCTGATTAATTTAGTGATGCTTATTTACAGTTTGCACTAGGATGGATTACAAATAGCAGAATGAATCTATTTGACGCAAATATTATAGTTTAAAGAACAAGTGATTAAGTTTACACTAAATTAGGTCATGGAGATCCTGAGAAATCATTACCTAAAGTTTATACCTCTGCTAGAAATAATAGCCTTTACTTGCCTGGATTAGGAATGAAACAGATATTTTATGTCATTTTTAAAAACTCAGTCAATACAGCATCAACACTTTACTACATTTCATTGACGGTAGTAATTTCTCAGGCAATTAATCAGTTGCTTCAAAACCGTGCACCCGCATACAATTGTTCAAAGATAAGGTAAACATAACGGTGACAGTTTGTTTTGTATCAAAGAAGCCCTAAACAAAACAAGAAAAAAATGCCGGAAGGCACTATGACGATATTGACTACAAGTTGGTAGTTTGGGACACATCCCTAAGGATGATACGAAGACACACCATCACAATTTTAATTCTCTACGAAGGGGATGGCTACCCCCATTTCAGTACCTGTACTCGATGTCGAGCAGTACTTGATGTACGAACGGTTTAACGGGGACCTATACCTCTGATCCTTAGCAGGCTGATCAACGTGGTCACCCACTCTCTCATTGACTGCTGCCAGCGATGCTTTATTTCGGTAATCTACTGGCAACTGTGTCCCTTACGATCAGTCCACTATGGGACGCTGTATAATCAAAAGGAGTTTTATATACAGTGCCTTCGATAAAATATTGAAATTAAAGGAAGGTTCTTGTATTAGGAATTGTGTATGTATAATTATATTATTAAGAAACAATTTATATAAAATTTATGGCCGCTTAGTCGGTATAGAAGGTAGCGTCGTATGAGGCTTATGATGTGTTTTTAAGAGTTCGAGAAGCTTAAATCCTAAATTTAAGATGAGTTCCGCAAACCCGGGTTCTCTTCTGGGTTTAGTAACCATACGGTTTGTAACCCATCTGGCTATTATATAAAAATATAAAACAAAAATTATAAAATGAATAAAAAAATATGGGGGGTAAGAAATCTGATACCTTCCATAAAATTATCTCTCAATGAATGATTATCTATACTAAGAGAAGCGAGTTGCAATTATACTTCTGACGAATGTACTTAATGTAATTTATTTTCACTTTTCCTTCAACTATGCTCTATTTTTTATCTGTACATAATATTGTTGACATACTTAATTACAATTTCACCTTATTACGAATCAGTTCCATTTTAAATCAACCATATATATATCGAAATTTTATATTTTTGATAGGAAATTTAATTTCCAAAATGTTAAATAAAATGCTGTACAACTCAAAAGTATATTAATAAAAAAAAAAAAAATTAAAAATAATTTAGTACCCCTTGAGCCAGAGATAAAAAAAACTTTGCCACTTGACATTGTTTCAATCGGCTAATTTTAAAGGTGAACGGGACGTGAGACTTTCTTATTTCAAACTCTAGCTGCTCGTGAATTTTAGAAGACAATTTAATGTTTAATTATTTGTTTATTGATTTCTGAGACTAACAGGATTATCATGAATGTTAGAGAATAATTAACTTTTAATGATTTGTAAATAGCTACCCTAAGATTAACAGGATTATCATTATATTATTATATTATATTATTAAGAAACAATTTATATAAAATTTATGGCCGCTTAGTCGGTATAGAAGGTAGCGTCGTATGATGTGTTTTCATAAGTTCGAAAAGCTTAAATCCTAAATTTAAGATGAGTTCTACAAACCAGGGTTCTCTTCTGGGATAAAGCCATGTGGCTTTTTAATGAAAATATAAAAAAAAACATATTATGAAATGTGTAAAAGAACTTATGAGCGATAAGAAATCTGCTATCTTCCATACAATTATTTCTCAATCAATGATTATCATGCTAAGAGTAGCGAATTGCATATATTTCTGACGAATGTACTTATAATGTTATTTCACTTTCTTTTTAATTTCACTTTCACATATTATTTTATTGTTTCTATTTCACAAATGGTGGTGTTTCAGATATATTGCTCAATTAATGTATTTCGTTTTTTTTTTTTCTCAGCTAATTCACCTGGAAAACATACATTATTTTGTGGAACTTTTTAATACGTTATTATCGTTAGTAGCAGAATACTCGTTCTTTCTACAGTTTGAGATGAAACTAAATAATCAATAAATCGGCAATGATTTACGCTACGAAATTATTCAAACGTTAATAAAGAAACATTGACACAATTAAAAAATTTCAATTAAATTCCATTTTTTTTTTAAATTTTTAAATATCTCTTATTTTTTTCCGATGGCTTTATGCTATTCGCAAAACATGATTTTAAAAATTCATCTAGTCGAAATTAAAAAGAAATTATTTAAATTTAATATATTGAAAAATTAAAAGCAATTAAATTTAAATTAATTCATAAAAATTAATTAAATTCAATATAATTTTACAATATGCTATTGATCATCATATCCTCTGTTGAGAAAGAGTTAGGAACAAATACATTTACCCACAAAAATATTATGAGTTTATACAAAATATACTAAATACATAAAGATTGAGTTAAATAAAAAAAACAACAAACGTACATAGAGAAAAAATTATTGTAAAATTACAGCACTGTATGGTAATGACATTTATGGTTAATTTAACCAAAATATTCTGTATTTGAACTATTCATTTGGTAATATTTCCACTCATATAGTAACGGTTTACCAGAAATTCTGTTTTTATGAAAATATGGTTTTACCAAATATTTGGTAAAAATACAATACTGAAAAGTAAATTTAACCGAGTAAATGGTTTTTTTTTTTTTGCCAAAGCCCTAAAGTATAAAATTAAAAATGATAAAACTCCAAATTTTATTACAAATTATAAAACCATATTTTATTGTTAATTTTGACAAAATCAATACCAAAGTGGTTTGATAAAAATTATAGAAATTTTTGGTGTTCCCATAGAGCCAAAAATATACTTACTTTATCACATTCTGGTGGTTTTAAACATACATTTTTTTCTTTGTATATAAACTTCTAAGCTTATCTGCTCAAACTCACTCACCTACTTCTTCCAATGAGTTCCTCAATGTTTATTTTATGGTGCTAATTACTTTTATATTTTATAATAAATAACAGAAAAAAGAAATCTATTGAATGACTTAAAAATTAGTGAACAGCTTCATGCATAATTGTATTTGATATATCAGCTTGCTTGATAAGTGAAAATATAAATTTGATATATTAATATACCTTTATTTTAAAATGGTTTTTTTTAAAAAGAAAGGTTATTAAACAAATTTATGTTCTCTAATAGATCTTAATCGAATTATAAGGAAAATATTTGGACGTGGAAAGTGAGGGCACAAAAGTAAGCGAATAGAATGCTTTTCAGCATTTTAAGCGAATAATTACAACGTTCGTAAATATGAGTCATAATATATATGAGTGTATAAATATGTGTCATTTTTTAATCAAAAATTTTTACTAAATTTTACCCAATATACAGGGAACCGAAAAATGGACCACCCTGAATAACTTTTGATCTAATAATCGAATTTTCACCCTCTAGGACTAATTCTTAATAGTTTGCGAGAGTGAAATCAAATAACATAATTGCGTAATTGCGGATGATATTATGAATTACGAAATCCGGCTCCAAAATGCACGTTCTCTATTTAAACATACCTTTCTTTGAGTTTTTGACCTTGAATATTCAGATTCGACTTTTTGACCCCAAAAATATTGGGGGTAGCCCTAATCTGGGAAATATAGTCCCAATGGTTTCGACAGGAGAGGGCTCAGAAAATTGGAACCCTTCATGTTAATTTTATTTTTTGCATATTTCGCTATATCTCAAGTACTTTTTAGGCGAATTGAAAAATTTTTCCACACAATTATAAAACACATTTTTCCAGAGATAAATCCAGGCAAATACAAATTTTTATTAGATATTTTTTTATTTTTTATAATTTCATTTAATACAGGTCGAAAATTTTTTGAATAGTAAGATATGGAGTTTTTTGCAGAATTTTAAAAAACATAATTTTGCATGGCAAAATACAACCTGAAGGTGACGTAGTGAGGGTTTCTCGATTCTGATTGGTAGTTGAAACGTGGTATTTGCTTAAGTTAGCAACTGTTCTTTCCATTCTTTTTCGAGTAAGCGAAGCCTGACAAGTATCAATTCTCTTAAGAGACACATTCTCTATTCTTTCACTACGATTTCAATTCCTTCACTATATATTTCTTACTTAACACAAAGCAATCTAGAACCTAAACATACTAATTATGCTATGAAGTTATGCCAGGTACACGAAATAAAAATATATCACGTTTGCAGTAAAATATATAAACAAATAATAAATCTAAGTTAAATAAAAGACGTGACAAAAAAGAAATATATTTCAACAAATTTAATGTTTGATACGGCGCTGTATTTAATTCACTTCACATAAATTAACATTCTTACTTATATGGAGAAGCACAACTTGAACGCGCCATTTTGCCTATAAAAGATCAGTTAGCCCTGGCGTCATGGGTCACAAGTGTAGGTAATTTTGATCTTCCTCTTCTTGCAGTGCAAGTACCCAATTATCAAATAATAATACTTCAGTAATGACAGAAATACATAATTTCTAATGTGGTAAAATTTATTTGACTCACTATTTTAACTATTATATTATTACAAATATACAAAATTCAGAAATAGGTGGAATGATTTTATTGAGCTATTTATACATTGTTGTAAAGGGATTTCAATTCTATAATTTACTATTTGAGCTTTTTTTTTCTTGAAACGCCGAAGTTTTAACCTATTTAAAGAAATTATAATTCTTCCGTTCAGTTCAATAAGCTCCACACACGTTCCAGTAGTAGAAAAAGGAAATTTTTGCTTGAGCAGCCACTTCATTCTGCAATCACATCTCAACGGATTGTCTGTAGAATTAAAAGTAAAAGCAACAAAACAGCAAAAGAAAACATAATCTTCTGTCTATAAAAAATAGATTATCCCCTTTGAGGAGCCGAAAATAAATTGTCAAGTAGTCATTGACCTCAGTGATGCTAAGTTAATTATAAAAATATGTACTGCTTGTATAGTAAAAATAGACAACAGGTGTAGTATTAAGTACTTCTTATGTACAATGCATCAAAAAGAAAACGTATCACCCTGAATAACTTTCAATCTAATTATATATATATATATATATATATATATATATATATATATATATATATATATATATATATATATATATATATATATATATATATATATATATATATATATATGTGACATTGAGTCACAATTTTCAATTTAATTTCATGTTTTTTACATCCAAATCGTAATGTTTGCTAATTTCTGATACAAATCCTTAGTTCTTCACCCGTTTCCTCTCTCCCCTTATTGATTCAGGCAATTGTGACACTCTCCCCATAAAATTCCTTTTCCATTCTTTTGACCCCTCCCTTTCCCTAGAATTTTCCAACAGCTGCTTATCGGTCCCTTTCATCTACATGCGGGTGCAAAGTAATCTGCATCTTGTTTCTTCACTTTCAATCGAGAACCCTTTTGTAAAATGTTGAGTGTAACTCCTCAACTCAGTAATTGTAGGAAATTCAACTTTAACTTGCAATTTTTAAGTAATTTAACTTCAACTCTTTCCAGAGAGTATAAATATCGGGCGCTAAAATAGATCGCGAGCATTCGAGTTCCTGAATGTCTTCTTCAACTTTTTCTCCGCCTAACGGAGATTTTATATTTTCTCCCTCCTCACCCGGACGTTACGACATAGTGTACGCCATGGCTGGTTGTCGTCCCGGCACATTTTTTAATTAAATCAACACTTTTGATTTCTCTTCATCCAACATTTCTTATCTCATCACCGACTCATGGCTAGTAAGAGTAACGTCGTCACAACCTACTTTCAATGGAAGAACCTTGTATAGTGTTCTCAGTTTCTTGATTCTCAGTTTATTATCCCTGCAAATAATTCCTGCCACCATCTAGTCTGCCAAAAACAGCTCTTTCCTGTGATACTCATCGCAAATCTTTGATGTCTCCCACTTGTTAAAGGATGTTGTGCCCTGAATCTTGCAAAATCTCCAAAAAAAATAAATAAAGAGTGTACCCGATCTAAAGACTAGTTTTTCTTGACTGTCCTTTTGCAACTTCCTTTCAGTTAGGTATCAAGGATGACTCTTTATTTACGAAAGCCACCTCGTCTTCTCTTCAAAAGGTATGTGCCATTATAGTACGTTGTGATTGTAGAAATGGGTTACCATAACGGCAGTGGTCACTCCACTATATATGTATGTGTTATATCCGGCCATTTTTTTAAAAAATTTAAATTGTTAATAACTTTTTCTATATACAACTTGAGAATATTTTGCCACAATATATATATGTAAAATATAGTTATTTCATCTCGAGTTTACAAGTCCCTTAATTATTTTTATTTTAATGAATGAGAGGGTACAAATAATAATATAAAATATTATTAGTTGTAATAATAACAAGATTTAGTTAGTTATAATAATATAAGATAAAATAAAGGTGAAATTACCATTCCCACTCAGCGATATTTTATAATCGGTGCTGAACATCCGACCCAATCCTGAGTTTACGACTATCAATGTTCAACTCCGTAGCTTTGTATTTTTGAACCGAATCCAGAAGACAAAGGAACTTACACACTTCATTGGACGCTCTATCCTTTGAGGCATCGAGCATTTTATTGAGAAGTCCTGTTTTAGGGCCGGAATAGCCTGGTTGGTAGGACGTTGATGGGCTCGTGTTTGTGAGATCGTGAGTTTGAATCCCGCCGGTCGAACAATCTACGTGCTTTAAATGGTGGATGGTGCACGTTAAATCTATCGGAGTCACAAAGTCCTCTATGTTCCTGTAAGGGAAAGGGAATTCCGTATCAAGTATTGGGAGAATTTTGCCTTCGTGGGGGACTTTTCACCCGTATTTGTGTTGCATGGAGTGGAAAACCACGAAAACGTCTTATGGTTAACCTCACGGCAAGGGGACTCTAAATTATGATCGGTCTACCACTGAGAATATTTAACGTCATCACGGAGATCGGTGAAACCGGAATTCCTATCGACCAGCTATTGACGAGATTTGAACCCAGTTCACCTTATTGGATGGCAAACGCTCTATTCCGTGAGCCATCACGGCTCACTCAAAGATATTGTAAATGCTTTTATTGTATGCAACAGCTTATGCTGCTTGTGACGTAATTCCCCTTTGATTGGAATGAATTTTGACTATAACTACTCGAACTTTTGTTTTTTCATTCAGTATCGAGGGATTGTAACAACTATTGTAAACTCAGCTGTTAAAAACATTTATTGTATTGCATAGCAATGGAAATGAGAACTCTTTTTTAAAACTCAAACAACTCTAACTTGATCTGATATTTTTTTTTCTTTTTGATCAGAAACAGATTATTATTAAGGGATAAATGCTAGAATTGATTGAAGTCATGAACGCTCCGTACCTTCCCTCGCCAGTTTCAGCGTTGTTCCAGGGTGCCGCGGCACACACTTTTAAAAACAGCCGCGCAGGTAAAAATATAATTTCTTCGTTTTGATATTTGTGATACTAAATGTACACCAGTTTGAAATACGTCTTTTATGCTTATTCTATGTCTTCATTTAGAAACAGTCCTGCAAACTTTCAAAACTTTTTCAAAAAATTCATTCTAGTGGTAGGGGAGAGTGGGGTCGATTGTAACAGGGTAACAAAACTTTCGAGTGTCGGGTTCTAGATTTGGTTCCTAGGTGGCGCACAAGGTGTATTTAATAAATCTACATGTACACCCCTGATAGCTACCATTTTTATGTGCTTTTGAAAGAATTACATCACAAAACATATTTTCACGCTACGTAAGTACTTTTTTTGGTATTAGAATATTATATTGTAACAAAGTAATTTTGTTTAAACAAATAAAAATTATTAACCGAATAAGTAGGTGGACACCTTAATAAACATTTCAAAAAAAAAAAGATTAGTTTTGTTAATTAACTAGCATTGTTTTTAACAAATGAAGCTGAAATGGCGTCTTGGGGACGATTGTAACAATAAGTAAAGGGACGAATGTAACAGCTGAAAATAAATAATCTTATGTTTACAAACCATTACTTAACTCTTTAAGAACCACCAATAGTTTCCTATATCATTTATATTATGTTGCATGTGCATTATTTTATTTGTCACCTTTCACAGCATAAATTAAAATTTTTAACCCCTTAAAGTTAAAAGTTTAACCCTTTAGATCTCTGCTCATTATTATTTTTACTCCTAAAATATCACTACTAATTTGATCAATAAAAAAATATATCACAACTATGATAATATGTAAAATTAACTATGTTTTAGTTGAATTTATGAACTGTTACAATTGACCTCGTAAGTGGGGACAATTTTAACAAGTGCACGACTGTCAAAAAATCTTAATAACTAATATAATAACATTTGAAATAAGTTTTTTTTTTTTTCGAGTAGAGGATAGTCTACTTTACTCGTCTGTCAATTAATACTAATAATATATTGGATTTTTTGTTAGTTAAGTAAAAAATTTTACAATTGACCCCACTCTCCCCTACCTAAGTTTATGTTTTAATGTATTATTTTTTATTTATTTGAATTTATTTTTCGCACCCCTACATGTAAATTGTTTAAAAGTTCATATGCAGCACCACTTCGTTTATAACCTTTTCGAGGTGAAACTTTTAAAATGTTGACAAAATTACCAAAAATTCTGAAAGCTGTGGGGGGAAAACTGAAATGTCTGTAAAATATTTTGCAGAAAGTGTAGTAGCTGGCAGAAAATACACAACATAACAGTCTCTCTATTAAAATATTGTAAGCGATGCTTTCGCTGAGATTCAAAAAGTCGACGAAACATGGAAAAAATTAATGACTAATGACAAAAAGAAAAAGAAATTTATTAATTTTCTTATTAAACTTATTGATTTTCTAAATTTTCTTTGCTTTTGTCTTTTTCCTTTTAGTATTTATTTATTGTACTAATATATATATATATATATATATATATATATATATATACAGAGAGATTTAATTTCATATACTGCGAGATATAAATCTTAACATTTGACATTTTTTAATCTTTACATTTTTAAAAATAGGAAAAACCCCGGATAAATAGCGATAAAAACCTTTTAAACCGCTCCCTATTTGAATTGTTATGAATCTCTTTAATGACTAGAATTACTTCGCATTTATTTTTTTCATATTGTGTTGAGACACAATCTGTATTCCACAGGTTGCTTTTCTTTAAGTACACAAGATTATTTTTCTAATTTAGGTAATCGTTTATTTCGTTGCGATTAACACAGTAACAAAATATTCTTAGATAATAATTGCTTAAAAACAAAATATTCTGTGTTTTGTCAGAAATATTTAAGTTTAAGAGGATACGAGGGTTGCTATTTATATTTCTGGCCTAATAATGAAAAAACAAATATGTAGGATCGAAATTGGTTTTATTGTTTTTCAAAATATTCTCCATGATGATCAATACACTTATGCATGCGTTTGAACCAATTTTCAAAGCACTTTTTCCAGTCCGATTGAGGTAACTCCAAAACATGCGTTTTGAATGCATCAACCGCTTCTTCGGAGGTCGAAAATCGTTGTCCAAGTAATTTATTTTTGATGTGTGGGAATAAGAAGAAGTCATTGGGTGCCATCAGGGCTGTACGGCGGATGACCCATCAGTTCGATCTTTCGCTCCGTCAGAAATGCCTTTGTTTGAGTCGATGTGTGAGAGCTCGCATTGTCATGATGAAGAATGATTCACCTGTTCTTCTGCTTTTTTCGAATTTCTCCGATGACTTCTGGCAAACAAATGGTCGTGTACCATTCAGAATTGACCGTCCTGCGTTGCTCTAACGCCACTGTTGCCACATGACCGTTATTGCCGAAGAAACAGGCAATCATTTGTTTCGATGTGCTTCTTCCTCGAACAACTTTTGTTGGTTTTGCCTCCTCTCGGAAGACCCATACAGTTGATTGCTGTTTTGTTTCCGGCTCATATGCATAAATCCATGATTCGTCCCCTGTGTAGATGTTATACACAGCCTTTGATGTACCCTGAACGTATTTTTCCAACATTTCCTTGCACCAATCGACACGAGCCTTTTTTTGAGCGTTTGTCAGATTATGCGGGATCCAACGCGAACAAATTTTTTTTACGCTCAAATGTTCATGCAATATTTTATTGATGCTAGTCATACTAATGTCCAAAGACGCCTCTATCTCACGGTATGTCACATGACGATCTTGCTTTATCAGTTCACGCACAGCATCGATCTTTTCTGGCACAACAACGGATTTTGGACGACCTGCACGGGATTCGTCCTGGATCGAACATCGACCACGATTAAATTCGTTATACCTATTTTTTACAGTGCTGTAGGATGGCGCTTTATCGCAGAATAAAGAATTAAGTTCATCGAAGCACTCTTGTCTTGACAATCCACGTCGAAAGTTATGAAAAATAATGGCACGAAAATGTTCACGATTCAATTCCATTTTTTGAAAGAGAAGAACTTTTTAATTTACTGTCAACAACACAAATGAAGCTATAATGGTAAACCGTCTGCTGAATTTATGTTTAAAAATATCAAACTTTCGATTAAAATCGTCTGCGGTCGCCTAGCAGCACTTACTGTTGGTAAGGCCAGAAATATAAATAGCAACCCTCGTACCATACCGCGGAAGAAAATTTTCTTCGCATATTCACTTTTCCATTATTACGAATTTAAAATTTATAGTGTAGAAAAAGTGAGTTCAGACGAACTTAGAGTAAGCCATGTAGTTTCAAATACTGAAAAGAAAATTTTAAAATATACAAATGAAAATAAATGATGAGGAGATAACTTAAGATTACGCCACGAAGTTCTCTTCAAATAATTTGTTTGTATTTTAATATTTTGAAGTATTTTTCTCAGCAACTGAATTTTCATGACTTACTCTAGGTATGCCTGACTTGCTTTTTCGTTCCTTTAAAACTTAAATTAGTAGTGAAGGATAAAGAGACTTTGCAACGAAATTTTTTTTCCGCGGTATGGCGTCCTATTAAGGGGGGACCCCACCCTTAGATGGTAAAATATTAACAGTTTTCTTGAATTTTTCTTAAGTAATAGAGACAATGCAGAGATTCCTTGTATTTTTATGTTATTTAGCTACAATTTAAGTCTATTTTAAAAAATTTTCTTTTACAAAATAATAAAAAATAAGTTGGTGGCAGCTCCGTGTGTGGCTGGTCATCAAAAAGTAGCACCTCACTGGCTTCATGGATTTAGAAAATCTGAAACATAGGAAAACGATTTTGTTTAGATTTTCTGAAACATAAAGACATTATCTAAAAAGTAGCATTGCGGTTTTTTAAAATTCGTAAAAATGCCAAAATGGCGGCAACTTTAAAAAAAAGTTAAGTTTTTTCATTAAAAAAATATTCATTAAAATACTAATAGAAAATCGAAATATAAAAATATCAAAAAAATCCTATGCTACTTTCTAAAGAATATATTTTTACTTAATGTAAAACTTATTTCAGTGTATAGAACAGCTTATTTCGTTGTATAGATCATGAGAAAAAAGTTAGGCCAGGTCAAAAAACAGCGTTTTGAGAAAAACGCGTTTAAAGTTTTGACTTATAGTAGGGGGAAACGTTTAATATCATATATATAATGGTCGATAAATGAAATGCCTACAATAAGTTTCTATATACAGTCAACGGGGCCGGGATAGCCTGGTAGGTAAGGCGCTGGGCCCATGTCCAAGAGGTCGTGGGATCGATCCTCGCCGGCCGAAGACTCCCCGTGTAGTAAATGGTGACTGATGCACGTTAAATCTGTCGAGTCTCGAAGTCCTCCATGTTCCCATAACAAATCCCTCAGGGGGTACTGATCCAGGAGTTTCCTTGTCTTCTGGGTTAGTTCAAAATTACAAGGCTACGGAGTTGAACATATGTAGTCGTAAACCCATGAAATTGGGTCGGCTGTTCAACGACGGTTATAAAATAAAATAAAATATACAGTCAACAGAATGGATGAGACACAAAAAGAATATCGCCCCTCCTAATCCGTCCGAACGGGCCTTTCCACCTGCTTTTAGCGACGACTTTCTATTTTCCGGTATAACTTCCAAACGAAGTTAGGTTCCGAGAAATCGTTTCAGACAGACAATAGGAAGGATACAACGATTCGAAAAATGCAATAAAATTTTTTTCGAATTTTTGAAATATTCCGGGTGGGGTCCTCCCTTAGGAAAATATAAACTATGATTAATGAGATTAAATTAAGATTGCTGACTAGCGGAGACTTTTAGTTTATTTAAAATTGTCTGAAGAATTGCTGCCTCTGTCATTGTTTTAGGTGTTCAGCTTAAAATTTCATATTGTTTTGCTGCGCAAAAATTGCAATATTTAGAATAGCAATACTTCAAATGACGAAAGTGTATAGAAAATTGTATTGGGAATACTATGAAGCAAAAATAATAATCATTGTTTATTATTAACTCGATAATCATTAACTGTTTAGCTTTTAGTTGAACAGAAGACAGGCAAGCAATTAAATAACTTGTTGAAATAAGATAAAAGGATAATTTTTATTTACGTAACTAAAATATGTTTTTTTTCCCGAAATTCGAATTTGTTCGAAAATTAGTGTCAGTTTAAGTGCTTTTTCGGAAAATGTTTCCTCTATGTGTCCTTTTAAATAATGACCCATTATTGCAAAAGAGTTTATTTCTTTCAGGATCTTTAATTTATATTCTTGTTCTTGAGTTCATGTCAAAAGTAACAACAAAGAATCAGTGAAATAGAGATTAATTTTACAAGATAAAACATTTTAACATATGCATGGAATTTTTTATAAATAACAATAATTCTCTTTTAATTGTTATAAAGACATAAGTTTATCGATACATATCGTTAACGAGTACATTTGCTCAGTTTAAATTCTTCTCGTTGTCTTACGCATTTTATTTTCTTCACTTTATTTATTTTTTTTTTTTTTAATTTCGTTGAATGTTTTTCAAAACTAGGTAGTTGTGTATTTTGATAAGATTAAAAAACTTACAAAATGTGCTTACATAAATTTATAATAATTATGCATTTTTTTAACAGAATAATCTTTGCTTTAAGAAAATAGGCTTAAAAACAACGCATGCATCAAATAATATCACTGGAATTTTTCTATCATAAACAATCTGTCCTCGCCTGTTCTCCCATAACTTCCGTACTCAATTCAATCAATTTTTGTGAAAATTATGCTGTCTTTGGTTATTAACGCTAAATTTTTAAAAGAGAACTTTTTATATTAGGATCAGATATATAAAAAAAAGAATTTTGAAGTAGAGGCAAACAATAATTCTCTTCAGGAAGTTCATAAAGCAATTTGACTTAATAAATATCAAGGGTGAACTCCATAGTTAATTATATTGCCAATTTTAACAACAGATTATTCGAAATTAACTTAACAATTCACTGCGCTATTTTGTGTATTTACAAAGCTAACTTTGAATCTGATTTTCTCTGCTGCCTTCTATATAATTTAGCATTGGAAACTGCATTGCACCTTGTCTTATTAATAGAAAAGAATTGGGTACTTGCACTTCAAGAAGAAAATCACATATACCCACACATCTGATTTATGACATCAGCGCCAGTTGATAGTTTGTAAACAAAATGGCGTGTTTAAGTTCAGCTAAGTTTCTCCGCATACGCTAAAATATTTATTAATGTAAAGTTAATTAAATACAGTGCCATATCGCACATCGAGTTACAATGTTAGTTAAAGTACTTACTTAACTTAGATTTATTATTTGTTTATGTTTCATTGTAACCATGATTGATGTATTTTTGTTTTGTGTACCTGGCAACTTTGATGCATAATTATTTTCATTTCGTTCTACATAGCTTCGTGCCTGTCCTTGAGTTAAGTATGAAATATACAGTGAAAGAATTGAGATCCTTCTGAAAGAAAATAGTATGCGTCACTTAAGAGAATTGATACTTGACGGGCTTGACTTAATCGAAATCGAATGGAAAGAACAGTTGCTAACGTAAACAAATACCACGTTTCAACAACTAATCAGGATCGAGATACTCACACTACGTCACTTGCAGGTATCCCATTCACCACCAGTTTGTGCTGGTTTCAAAGTTGAAGGACATGCTGTTTTCCCACTTCTAGTTTCCTCAGTTTATTAGAGCCTACTGGCATTTCGTTAAGAGAAATTTGGTGTTTTATTACTGCAATTTGTAGCTTCACTCATTTTATTTCTTATATTTCCTACTTAAATTTGATATTTGATGTGTTTGTGTTTATTTCTTCAAAAAGCCTATTTTTTTACATTTACGTTGGATCTCAGTGAATTTATAACATTGTACTCGCAGTTTTGCAGATATGTAAATCGACAAAAAAAAATAAAAAAAAATAATAATAATAATGTTTTCTTCCCTCAAATAATTGTTGCTGTTTTTTTTCCTACATTCTTGCATCTGAAAGTAATAATTATTTTTCCTCTTTTTCAAAACGTGAAGGAAAATGCTAATATTCAATCTTTTTATTTTTGGAAAATTACACATCTCGTTTATTTAAAAACAAAAAATAAAAAAAAAAAATAAAAAAAAAACTCTTTGCAAGCTCTAAAAATATTAAATACTTTTTAGAAATAAATATCATTGAAAATGAAATAGTTGGAAATCCACACTATTATGAAGTATAAGATCTTATGTTATACTACGAACCGTGTTAAAATGTCAACGGGTTGATGGCAGTGTACAAATGTGTTATAAAAAATATATCGATTGTACAGTTTCTCGGTAATGTCAGTGAAAAACAAAATAAAAGAATATCTATTAACCTTTTATTCTCTTAGAAAATATGATTAGATTCAAATAAGATACTTCAAATTTAGAGCCATTTTTTCAGAAGCACGAAAGTTCTAAGTGTGCTAAAGAATCCAAATATCTTCCCTTTAATTCATTTGGCTCCACGCAATTTCCGGAAAATGTAAACTTCGGAAAAGGATGAAGGAGTATCCACTTTATTCTACAATCGCAAATCAATGGATTATCTGTGGATTTGAAAGTAAAGAAACAATATACTTCAAGGAAATATCGTTCTCAAATAAAACAACAGAATACAACAATAAAAAACAACATTGAAAAAGAATTATGTATATATACAAAGTTTATATTGTTTAATTCTGATCATAATTACATTCACATCGTGATTTAAGCCACTCTGTTACTGTTACACGGAGTTTAAATACTTTTCCTTTAGATTGAGTTTAAATACTAAAATTTGTAATTTTAATTTTTAATTCATATGCTCTTGTTGCTTATTTTTCAACATTTTTTTGCATTATTATTATATTAAGAGAAATTCATACAAGATTATTTTTCAAAAGAAAATCAAAATATTATACATTTTTATATTAAAGAGGAATTAATAAAAGTCAGATCAGTGTATATAGTTCATTTTATTGAATAAATAATTGAAAGATTAAATTATCAAAATTTAAAGGGGAAACTAATCAAGGGGATACAAGTTATGTAATATCGACGGAAATTCATACAAATTTATTTTTATGAACTTACCTCTTTCGCGGAACAGCAAATTATGGTTGCCAGTTCTAGTCAGGCAACGCAATGCGACCTCGTGTATTCTTATTGAAGAAGCATACTTTACTTCTTTGATATTTATGGAATAGTTGTAGCTAAAATAGCTAAATGTTTGGAAGCATATAGTTAAATATTTCTAGTGGTTGAAACATTTTTGGATTAAATGTTGCCACACTAGCAACATTTAACCGGTAAAGATTAAAACAAAATGACAAGGTTTGATATTTTTAGAATTAATAAATGCCACGTTAGTGTTTACATATTTCCTTTTACTTTTATCGAAAAATAATCTTTTTGGTGCAATACCAAAGATAAATCATTCAGCACTGTATAAAAAATGAAAGTAAATATTTAAATATAATATTTAAATATAATATTAAAAGAAACAAATATAGTACCTTCTGTATAAAACAGATATAAGTTGGTTCAGAGGGGGGCAAACAGTGTCTGGTCAAGAGTTTGGAGACCATTTTTATGCAAATTAAGATACTTTAATAATATTAGAAAAAAAAATACAGTACCTTCTATATTAAACAGATAAAAGTGAAGGTTGCAAACAGTGCCTGGTCAAGAGTTTGGGAACCATTTTTATACAAATTAGTATATTTAAATAATAATATTAAAAAGACACAAATATAGTACCTTCTATATAAAAAGAACATAAGTTCTTCCAGATGGGTGCAAACAGTGCCTGGTCAAGAGTTTGAAAATCATTTTTATCCAAATGAAGATAGTCCAAATTTGGCATGTTTGTGAAAAAATCAGAAGGGAGAGATGAAATTTTGTTGCTACTGAAAATGTAAAAACAATATTTAGCTTTAAAAAAAGTTCGCAATATTGTTGTGGTTAAATACTGTTATACAACCCACTTTTAATTGTTAACTGTATTAAATTTCTCATCGTTAGTAAGAAACAGGGAAGATTAAAACTAGATATAACCACGAAGAATAACCACTGGAATTCATCGGAACATTTTTCTTAAACTTTCGTTTTGTCCGATGGGTCCAAGTGCCCTCTCACAACAATCAAAGGTCTAGGATCTGGTCTAAAAAATTCAAAAAATCCTTTTTATGGCATATTTTGAATATGGAGCATATGTGAGCAGAACTGTTTTGTCTGGAAACTATTTGATATAGTTGCAAAACGCGAACATTCAAAACAATAACGAATCGCTAAATTTTCTTCTTTTGGCGTTTTTTCCAAAATATATCTATTCCAGTTAAGATCAGATAGAAATTGCCAATTATTCGGCCACGGTGATCTTCAACGATGATTTCATGGTGATTGCCAGCATGTAAGATGTCATGAGTATTCGAATTGGGATCAGTTTGAGTTTTGCAAAAGACGCAACGCGGATCGTCTAGTACTCTAGGGCGCGCCTCTTCCTCCAGCAAAGAAGCGCAGATGGAGAAGAGTATCTTCCTCCATCTGCGGCCCTGAAGAAAGTTGTGCATGCCAACGAAAGGTAAGCGTTCGGGGAAGGCGTGTTTTATGAGCCAGGTATTGCAGATTGAAGGTAAGTCTAAAAAAAAAAAAAAAACTCGAATATAAATGATTTGGAACTTTAAAAAAATTAAATAAAAAGTAAAAATATAGTGATCGCCGAAAGGCTATCACAGGTTACCCATTGGCAAAATGGTTGTCTAATTATTTTTACCGTGTACGTTCAGCCTCGGTAAGTTTAGACATTGGCAATGTTTATTTTTCTTGCTTCAACTCTCACCTTTGGGATCGTGTCAATCAATTTGGGACCCTCTTTATTTGTGATATTCACCTGAATTAGTATTGAAAACGATCCAGTTTGAAATGTAGGTTAGAATTTCTGATTCTAATTAAAACAATAAAAACAAAAATATCGTTCGAGTGATGAAACTCTCTTTTATTCACAACTGAAGAAGTATTTATGGGATCGCTCTGGCCGCATATCTCAAAAATACACTCACCAACTTAATGCATAACAAAATTAAAAGGGAAAAAAAGAGTTCTAAATAGTGCACACAACAATAGTGCATAGAAAACAGCAGCAGTCGCCATAGCAACGCATGCAATGACGACGCATGCGCACTGTTTACTATTACTCTTGAACACAGTTGAAAAGTGTGATGACGTCCAAACAAGGTGCCAATTTGCAACACCCATCCAAAACAACACCCATTTTGCCGAGGGGTAAAAAAAATTGTCCTTAAAAAGCATTTTTTTGTTTGTTTTGTTTTTTGGCATTTGAATTGCAGAAAAATAACTCAATCTATTTCGGTCGCTTCGGAAATTAGTAAAGAATTTATGTTGCTATAGTTTCAATCAGCAAAATGGCTATAGTTGCATTTTTACGAAATTTCGATTTTATTTTTCTACCTATGTTTAAAAGGAAAAAAATCAATGTTATTGCCTTTTTTTCAAATGGCCACCATTTTGCGAAAAAATGCCTTTTTTAAAGATTTTTTTTATTCAAACCATAACTACCCTCATACATAATCGTTAATTTTTTCGTCTCATCTGTTAAAGATTATACAGTAAGGAGTTACCCACAGTCATCACTGTTCGGCGGGCTCTGACACCTTCGTCATCATTTTAATATTTTATTTATAATTTTTCTCGGTTAAAAATTTTTTATATTATATCTAAAAAGTGATGAAATAAAACTATTAAATCATTACCTAACTTATTCTTTAATTTCACTGAAAAAAAATTGCTCAAGATAAGGATTAAATCAAATCTCTAAACCTGAAAACGACATTAAAAAGTGTTAGAAAAAGTACGTGCAATTTTGCCTTCGAATACTTATTGCATGTAACCTATTGGAGTACTGTAAAGATAGCTCAAAAATTTCCAAAACAAGACTATTCAAATATAAATATTCTAGTATACGAAGAATTGTTATACGCATACTTAATGGTAAGAGATTAAGAGTTGTACAATGTAGAGTATCATGTTTTGTCGAGAGGCCAGAAAAAAGTGCCAGGGCTTCGGATGCAGTTTTCCAAACAAAATTGAATGAGCCTAAGCCCGAGACGATTAAACAAATGGTTAAAAAAGCTCCAAGGAAAATAAAAAAAGCCAAGGAAAATAAAAAAGCCACAGTTTAAGTGCTTTATACTTGATTCAAAGCTATAATCTTAAATTATGTATGCCATCTTGCTGAAAACAATTATCCGGGCT
Source organism: Parasteatoda lunata (assembly GCA_949128135.1). Taxonomy (NCBI): domain Eukaryota; kingdom Metazoa; phylum Arthropoda; class Arachnida; order Araneae; family Theridiidae; genus Parasteatoda; species Parasteatoda lunata. The sequence continues at coordinate 95,109,277 of OX421975.1, forward strand.
TTAGAACGGGCAAATAACTAAAATACCCTAAAAGTAATTAAACATTTTTTTAAAAAAAATCGTCCATTTGGTGACATTTTCCCTCCCTAGAATAAAATTTTTATAGGCAATATTTTCTGCAGATTTTTATGAGCCAAGATAATTCAGCAATGCAGTCAATTTTTAAATATTAAAATATTAGACCACAAACACGCTTCATTTTCTCTAAGCTGTGGCTTTTCTCCATATTGACGTTTTGTGCCATTTCTAGAATAAACATAGAGGGAGCTAGCTAAAGATTGGATAAACATAAAATAACAGTCATGAGTAACTTTTACAAACACAGATCAATGATGAAAATAACTTATTACTCATTAAAAAGCATTATTTCATACTACTTCAAATCCTTCGAAAAACAGCCTAAAGTTTTATGCGTAAAATTTGCAATTTGGTACTTGCACATATTAAATGTGACATAATTATCTAGGCGCATAAGAGATTGCTTATTGTGTTTTTTAACACAGAGTCTAATGAGAACATACACGTGGTAATAGGTAATTTATGGTAAAAAAAAAGTATAATTTACGCAATCGGAATATAAAAATTTCAGTTTCTGGCAATTTTAATTCTGAATCGAATATCAAGAAAGACATGAAATTTAGAAGGTAAAAATGCTTTTGTAGAAAAATACAATTTTATACTTGTTCCTATTTAAACATCTTACAAGTTATCCAAGCAGACAATTTATGCATTAGTAAACAGAAAGAAACCAATCACATTAGTCAGTGAAACATACCGTTCAAAAAATACAATAGATGAATCTGTATATAAAAAAACTGTTTTTGGACTCATTTTAAATAAACAAACCCTATTAACTTTTAAATTATTTACTCCATAGACTTGGGTTTTGTCGCATTCAATTGTCTTCAATTTCGTCTTTTGACTCAGCCACTACATATCAATTTCAGATGCATCAATAAATAAAAGTCGAAACTAGCATATTTGTATAGACAAAAATCTTTGCAACTTCTGAGCTATGACTTCCTATTGACTCGTGTTCGATTTCATTAGATTTAGCTTACAATAATATATATGCAACAATACCTTATGTCAAATTAGTAAATTAATACAGGTACAAAATTGTACTTTTTGTATATAAAACGCTTATAACTTCTACATTAACTCGATCATCTCGGGGAAGATTTCATTCGATTTAGTCCAAAAACCACATAAAGTACAATGCTCCATTTGGATTAAAAGTATTATGTATTTTTGTCCCATCATTCCATCAACTTTGTCAAAAGCTGTCACACACAGTCAGGAAGATTTTTACCACTTACTAAGATAAGCATACTTAACAGTTTGCAACAAGTTAAAAAATTTTATGAGGTGGACGATTTAAACTCTATATTTTGGTACTATTATGATCCGTAAAAAGTGAAGAACACTAAAATACATTTGATAATAAGATATATATGATACATTACTGTAACGTATAATGACTATTAGACTAATTTATGCATTACTTAAGTTTATTTACTTGTATAACTATAGAAAAATGACTTACTACAAATCAATCCATGAGAGTAAGTTCGGAAACATGCTTCTCTTCAACTTTGATATATTGTTGTCCCTTAATTTTAAAGTTTTAAGATTAACAAATTTAGAAAATGCTTGATCACTTATGTATGAAATGTTGTTGTGATTTATAGTCAAGTCCTTTAAATCATACAAATGGGGGAAATTCGCATCAATATCAATGTATTCTAAACCAATATCTATCAGCACAATTTCTTGTAGCTGTGTTATGTTTCGCAGTTGGTTCCAATCGAAATCCCCAAACAAGACACAATGCCTCATTTCAAATATCTGGACTCCTTTTTCTGCCCCAACGAAAGCCATATCTGTATCACTCAGTGACATTAAAGTAGTGTTTCTTATCTCTATTTTAAATATATTGTCATGACCTTTCAACAAATCATGAGGAATGTACGAAAAATGAGACATTGTTATTTGAAAGAATTCGACATCCTCAGTTTTAGAAGAAAATTCACTTTTTAATAATTTCTGATAAGTTTTTCTCAGATTGTCAGGATTATCTATTCCAGAACATTGCGCTTTGCTGCTAATTTTTATGCAGGTTGGAGAATCGTTTTGCAGTTGGTAACATTCCGAAAGAAAACATATGGCTGAAACGACCACGTAGAAAGCGAGCATGTCTGATTCGTATCTTGAAAAATTTGTAGGATTTTAAATGTAGATATAAATCGCCGTTTCTATCTGTTTTTTAGGAACACTTAAAAGCAGGTGTTAGAATGATATTGTTTCTCATCGTAAAAGATTATTGTTTCTTCGTCTGGTTATCTATTTTTTTCCCTTCCTTTTGTCAATATTTATTATTCCTTTTGTCAATTATTTATATTTATATTAAAATTAAAAAAATTTTATAATATTTAAAAAAATAATTATTTAAAAAAAGTTGGAGTTTATAAAATTCCGACTTGTTTAACTGCATTAAGTAAAAACTAATTAATTTTCCTTACCATAAACAGTTTGAATACCGACTGCCATTTGTTTATTTGACTGTTTCGGTGAAATAACAATTAAATAAATTGTAATTTAACAGTTTTTTCTGAGAAACTTCAAGCAATGAAATTTTACGTAAGAAAGTTTTTTGAAAAAAAATTAATAAATACAAAATAGTAGAAAAATCGCGAAAAGAATAGAGAGTTTCATGTCTCAAAGTTGTAAAAGAATTTCTAGTTAGTCATATACAGAAAGAAGTACGACAAAAAAACAGAGTTTAAAAAGATACAAAAGAATATGGAAAATGGTAGTAAAAAATAAAACAATTTATTTATTATTTCAAAAATTTCATTAGCATAACATGATGTGCCATTCCCGAATTTGACACCATACTTCTTTTCATATCTGATATTTTGTTTCCTATTAACCCTATGGTCCACAGATGAATAAATGATGCAAATTCCTCATCACTTATGTACGAAAATTATTTTCACTCAGATATAATGACATCAAATTAGAAACATCGAATTAGAAACTCTATCACTAAGTTTTCGTCTTATTCTTATTTCATTTGTCTTCACGTGATCTTTAAAAAAATCGTGAGAAATGAACGAAAAGTCAGAATGAATGATAATCCCAAGCAAAATTTCAGGTGAGATACCTTTATTAAACTTATAAAAAGCTTTTCTTAAATTATCTGGATTTTTAATGCCCGAGCATTCTATTTTATTCTATAACCGTCGTTGAACAGTCGTCTAACTAACAGCCGAATATGATCCGTCTACCACTGAGGATATTTTACGTCAGCACTGCGATCGGTGCAAGCTGGGTGGGAAATTTATATAGACCAGCCATCGCTGGGATTTGAACCCGGTTCACCTCATTGTAAGGCGAACGCTCTATCACCTGAGCCATCACGGCTCCCGAGCATTCTATTGAGAAGGCCTGAGCCTGGTTGGTAGGACGTTGATGGGCTCGGATTTGGGAGATCGTGAGTTTTAATCCCACCGATCGAGCTATCTCCGTGTTATAAATGGTGACTGGTGCACGTTAATTCTGTCGGAGTCACAAAATCCCCCAAGTTCCCTTATGAAATCAGCATCTCCGGGGGTACTGAAACAGATATTGATCATTCTCAAGTTCAGGTCAAAATTACGATCTGTTGATGAATGAATGGAGTATGTATGGGTCCTCTCTGTAAAACAGGCTGTGACGTGTGTGTGGCTAGAGTATTCTTGGACACAGGTGGCATCACTGAAAAAACAAGAAACGCACCCTCTGCCTTAAATTCGTTTAGTTTCCCATAACAGTTTTGCTGGTGTTAGCAAGTCGTGTAATAAGTAACAACATTAGGATTGTTTTTAAAAGGATGGAGGAGTTATTTTCCTTTCAGAAGACTCGCAAGAAAACATGAAAATGAAATAATAATGAAGGAAAGAGACATGACTAATTCAGAACTTAAAAGCCTATGGGATAAATTAAAGTACCAACATAATATCTTTCTAGTCTCGATTTTGAGAGCATACGACGGCAAACAACTGCGATTACAGAGTTCAAATATTTCACAAGGAATATCAATTTACTAAAATTAAACCTTTTTTTTATATTTCTTAAAATTATACACAGGGTCATAACTTGAATAATACGTAAAAAAATAAAATCAAAAAGTTTTTGAAAACATTAATGTTTCCCCGAGTTAAAAAATGTATGAATACCTTGAAAATTATAGAAATAAAAAACGTTTGCCATCAAATTTCAAAAATGAAAGAACATGCAAAAGGGGTGGGGGGAAATAATATAAACAGGACAGTATAAACAGGACTAATTAATTTCGGTTTTGTCTATGCATAGGAAATATAAAATCCTTTAAAATTATCATTGCTGTTTGAATCGGACGTGGAAAAAAATTTGAAAATTAGTGCTTCAATAGACAAACATAAATTCTCAGAAAGATTTTGATCGAGAACGATATTTCAAAAACAAGAAATTTGCACGGTACTCTTATTTAAGAAAAAAATGGCATAAAAAGAACGTATTTGTCTAATGGCTCTATTGCACAAACTGAGGTGCAAACTAACTAACCGCAGATATCATAATTAAACCAATTTATGAATAGGAAAAATAAAATAACAAACATTAAGAACTAATGCCAGAAGTCAGAGCGAACTCAACGAGGAGTTGACAAGTGGTAATAAGAAGTTTAAAATTTAAGACAAAAGTCATCCTATAAATCATAATAGCAAAATTAAACATAAAAAGTGAAAAACATAAAAATCGTAAAAGCAAAAAAGCAGCTAAAATAGTGTATATTTAAGTAAATACCAATACCATAGTTAATACCATAGATTTTAAATAATACCAAATCAAGCATTCATATTTACTTTAAAAGTTGTAGCAAACTCTTAACTCGAAATATGAGAAAGCATACGCCAGGGATGGGGAAACTACGGCCCGCGGGCCAACAGTGGCCCGCCGGAAGGTTTTATCCGGCCCGCGGATAGAATTTTAACTTGCCGATCCGTCGCAAATATAAACAATATACATATTTGCATACTTTGTATAAAGCTAGTTTTTTTTTTCTTTTTTAATAAAGTACTGGTGACCTTTTTACTTTCTCTATTTTTGTTCTACAAAACATAAATTGATGGCAATAGCTTCAGACAGCTTTTCAATTGGTAAAATTTTGAAAGCAGACGTTCTTCATAGAATAGCTGTAGTATGGCGCCAACAAGCGTTTGTCTTTCTCGGGGAGCAGACAATACGGAATCTAATGTAGGTGAATTGTGCTTCACGTGTGGCAAACTGCGCATTTTAAGCTCCAACGAGCGGCTTTTTCATTTTTTTGGGGGCGTGAATTATTTATTGCGTATGGAAAGATTTCTCACATATAACGTTATTGTAAATGATGGTGAAATTATTATATGTATAAAATAGCTAGTACTTGTTTAGTTATTTGTAAAAATTTTTAACCCATAAATGGCGACTAAAAAACGCAAAGTTGATTTAGAGTGCCGTGCGTTCAATGATGAATGGAATTGGAAATACTTTTTTACAGTTGTTAAAGATAAACCAGTATGTCTTATCTGCAATGACGCAGTAGCAGTTTTTAAAGAATACAACATTAACCGACATTTTACAGCCAAGCACAAGAATGCGAACTACGACGCAATGTCTGAATGTGAAAGAAGACAAAATGCAGAAAGTCTTCTTAAAAAAATTATGTTCAAGAATATAAACAGTGTTCAAGGAAGTTACATTGTAGCATTCAATATAGCTAAAAATAATAAATCTCTCGGTGATGGGGAATTTGTTGAACAATGTATGCTTCAAGTTTGTGATGTCCAAACATGAAAAATAATTTTGAGGCTGTAACGCGAAAAACAGTGACTTCTGGAATCGAAGCAATCGATAAAAATTTGGCAGCACAATTGGAGTCAAAAATTGCACAATTTAAATTTTGCTCAATAGCTATGGATGAAAGCACTGATATAAATGATACCGTTCAATTAGTTTTATTTATAAGAGGTGTTAATGAGAACTTTGAAATTACCGAGGAACTGGCGTGCATGCGTTCTTTAAAGGGAACTACCACGGGATGTGATATTTTTCGTGAGTTTCAGGAAAGGCTTTTACCTTTGAAAGTGCCCATAACAAAAATATGTAATATTACGACTGATGGTGCACCAAATATGACAGGAAAAAAAATCTGGATTCCTTGGACTCTTTAATAAGAACTATACCGGGAATAACTTTATTTTTCTACATTGTGTTATACATCAAGATGCTCTGTGTAAATCTGCATTGAATATAAAACCCGTGCTTGATGCAGTAGTAAAGCTTGTTAATACTATTCGATCTCGTGGGCTTACTCACAGGCAATTCCGAGACTTTTTTCAGTCTGTGCAATCTGAATAGTCTGATTACACGAAAGTAAGGTGGCTTAGTGCAGGATGTGTATTCGAGCGAGTTTGGCAGCTGAAAAACGACATTGTGTCGTTCTTCCGTGGGAAACAATGTTTAGCAGAGTGCGAAATATTGGAAGGTACAGAATGGCTTTCAGACTTAGCGTTTTTCACAGATCTTCTTTGTCATATGAACAACTTGAATGTTAAAATGGAAGGGAAAAATCAATTCATTGATGATATCTGGACCCATCTCAATGCTTTTAAACTGAAGCTTAACCTTTTTGCCGGGAAGCTAGCCAAGAACGACTTGTCTCATTTCTCGAGGTTAAATTCAATACCCTCAGTAAATAAGGAAAAGCTTAAGAGTTATGAAGACGGCTTGAAAAAACTCCATTTTGATTTTGAACGCAGATTTCAAGATTTCAGTGCCATTCAAACAGAATTAGATATTTTTACCATGCCTTTCAACGTGAATTGTGAAACAGTGAAGTTGGATCTGCAGCTTGAATTAATTGAGTTGCAATCTAACAATCATCTGAAGCAGTTGTTTCTAATTATGCCGAAGTGTGAGTTTTACAAATTATTACCAAAAGCTAGTTTACCAAATTTAATATCTCATGCCCAGAAAATCAGTGCTATGTTTGCTTCATCTTATATATGTGAAGAAGTGTTTTCAACTATGAACCTTAGAAAAAATCATTTCAGAAGTAGACTAATTGACAAACATTTATCCTCCTTCCTTAAAATAAGTACATCTCACTTCGAACCTCAATATAAGGAACTTTTAAAAATGAAATCGCAATTTCATTCATCTCATTAAATATTTAAATTAAAACTTGTATATCGTTTTTTTTTTTATTTGAGAAATTTTTACTTGGCCCACCAAATATTTTTTTTTTCGATTTTTGGCCCACGGCCAAAAAAGTTTGCCCATCCCTGGCATACGCCAAGATCAGATGCATTTACTCCTTTTACGAATTATTTTTGCCAACTTTGTCGTACAGACGATCGATATTTCTATTTACAATCAAACAAAGAAGGTGAAAGTCTGCTTTTGCCTAGCACAATGCTGAACATTCTACAGAAGTTAACTGCTATAAAATGCATGTTTGCTTTCAGTTGTATAATAAAGATAATTATGTTTTCATAAGAAGATTTACACTAATCTCTCAAACGTATTAAATAATTTTATATTATTTAATTCCTACCAACTTTACGGTTTTGTTACGCCTAATTTGAATTCATTTTAAAATTTTCTTTGAGTTGTGTATCTGTCTAAGAAACTAATTTCTTTTTAAAATATATAACATAGATGCATCATAGTTCAATGATTTTTACTCTATTTGTATCGTAAAAATAATTTTACTGATTCCAATTTGCATATCTTACTGTAATCATAAATTTTAGAGTAACTGAATAAGAAAAATGGTGGGACAACTGCACACTAAGTAGTGTAATAGAACATTCTTGATTCTTAGTGTAGTAAAACACTTAGAACCAAAAGTTAGGTTGTTTTTTGGTGTTACGGTTCACTGGAATTCATTACAGTGTACAGTGACTATATACTGAAATAGTTCTATCAGTTTAATCCTGTAATTTAATAGTTTTAAAACAAAATCCATAATATATATATATATATGCAGATCTCTAAAACCTTTAACTTTTGATAATAAAAAAATAATAGGCACACTATTTTTACACCTCCAGATTGTTTGAAAATGTATAAAATATCAGAAAATAATCGTGAACATCGAACATTTTGATGCGCTTATTATGTTAAATTCAATTAATTAATCCTGAGGTTACGGTTTGACAGGGTTAATGTCTGAACAACCTAGAGAATAGATTGAATTCGATTAATGATTTCTGAGATTCGCTCATATATATATATATATATATATATATATATATATATATATATATATATATATATATATATATATATATATATATATATATATATATATATATATATAAAGAGGGAAAAAGAAAAAAAATGTAAATGTAATGTATTGTAATATGTAATAAAATTGCTTCAATGGTGATTTTTAAGCCTAATTTTAGTGAAATTGACTCAATGGTTCTATATGCTACCACAAAAATTAGAAATAATTGTTAACACCAATCTGTTTGTGATCTTTTTAAGTTTCGGTAATCATGTTCATAAAATTGCTACCATATAAAGTTAAAGAAAAATCTAAGTTTCTAAAATTTTATTTAGAGTCTTTGTAATAAAAAATTCTTTTAAAATCGAAAGCTTATTAAATTTAATAAAGGTTACAGGCAACAATGCATCAATTATTTCAGAAACAAGTCAAATTTTTATAAAACTTTTAAAGAAAACACATTAAAAGTCAGTAGTTTACTAAAAAAAATGACGTCAAATAAACTATTTTTCATCTGTTTCTTTTAAAAGAAATATTAATAAATTCTTGCAATACCTTATAAGATGAAATATATTCAAAATAAGCATAATATCTAGAAAATTAACTGGAATTAATCAATTTCAAACTTATAAATTAGACTCATTACTTTATTTTTTTACTTTTTTTTCTCAAATAGAGAGATTTTTAAAAAATTTTTAATATTGGTTTATTTTATTCACTTTGCTAGTTTTAAATTTTAGCAAGAATTCTCGTATTCTGCTGTATTGGACTTGAAGTCAGCCAGACGTTTTCCTTTATAAAGGCTAATAGCACGTGAACCGAATGTTGTTTGAAATAATTTATGTAAATAACACATAAAATTAGTTGGCAAAAGTAAATATTTCAACATCTAATTTAACTCCTGCTTAGATTATGAAAAGATTTTGCCTAAAAATGCATAAAAGCTTATTTCAGCAGAAAAAAATATAATTATAGCATATGAAATATGGCTAAAAGTAAATCTTTTTTGCAAATGTAAGTACTTTTTAAAATTCAAAAGTAATTTTTTTAAAAAACACAATTGGTAATATTTGCGATATTTACATTCAAATTTAAGTTCCTTATCCCAAATTTTGAATTTAAATTTATTCTTTATTATCTCATCAATATTTAACAAATCAGGATATTTCTCATTTTATTCAAACTTAAGTATGCTGATTACAAAATATGACTTGCATTACGTTTTTATGCTATGAAAATTTTCCCCAATATTATTTTAATAATTGTTATTTAGGTGACATTCTAAAGTCATTAAAAGTTCTCCTTGCAATGTTGGTACCAAGAGTGTCACTTGTTCATCTGTATAGGCAAACACCATAGAATGAATGATAAAAACGTTATCCTGGTATAAATATCAAAATTTTTAATTTAATAAATATTGGTATTTTTATGTCAAAATTATCGTAGATTTCTTTCTAACTTTAAAAAAAAGTAGTTTGAATGCAAAAGGTAATATAAAATCGATTTTAAATATGGTATGAGGACGTTGTGTTATTGTTAGAGTTGCATTAATAAATGAATCATGAATTCATAATAATCACTGATTTCGTTATTGCCTTAAAAATATTGTCAGAGAGAAATGCCTACAATAAAATCCATTTTAAATATAGTATAAGAACCTCAAATTAATCTTGAATTGCTATCCCGGATTTCATTATTACCTCAAAGAATATGAATTTTGTTGTAGGAAAACCACATTCTACTTCAAGTATATTGAGAACGTAAAATTTGATTGCAATTTAGATATTACATGGAGTTTTCAGTCGCACACAAGAAGTTTGTTATACAACAGGTGGTAAGAATTTGATATTTTATATAGTTAATGAAGTCAACCTGCTAGTAAGTTAGAGATCTTTTCTACTCCCAGTTTGAAGTCCAATCTTTAAAATCATGTTATATCTTTAATATAATTAAACTTAAAATATTACTAATTTGTTTTGTTTTCTTTTTTTCTTTTTTTTTTAAAAAAGGTTTTAACCGTACATAACATTAATATTGATTAATCGTTTTTTTTTTTTATGGAGAAAAAAAAAATGTATTCCTATTAAAAATATGAAATTAAACATTTTTGCTTTAAAATATTACATTATACTTCTAAGATGCCTGTATTGTAACAATATAACGATGCAATAATAGTTTTGTAAATAAAGTATGATTTTCTATTTTTTTAAGACATAAGATATTTTCAATTTTTTATAAGATATTTTATTTGTTTTATTCATAAGATATTCTATTTTTTTAAATTAGGTCTCTTTAAGAAAATGATAAATTTAAAGAGTTCCTCAAAAAGTAAGACACTGAATGCCACAGCAAATAAATGAAGAGTTTTTATTAAATTAATTATTATTAAGAAATAAATTGCGTTTAAAAATCGGAATTCCTACTGAAATTTAAAAATAATAATTCCATATCAACATTGTTTAAAATAATTTTTTAATTTTTTCTAGTTTATCTTCATTAAAAATTTCCCTTTAATTATATATTTATTTTTTAATAAAAATTAATGAATTTTCTCATTTTTTTCTCATTGAAGAAACTTAAAGTGTTTTAAAATTTCTCTTATAAAAAATATTTCTATTATTTTAAAATAATATAATATATTTATTTTTATTTGACTTAAATTATTATTAATTTGTTTGTTTTTCTTTTAAAAAAAAAGGTTTTAGTCACAAAAAAAAAGTTACAAATATGTAATAGATTTTTTTTAATTAAAAAAAGATTGATGTATCACCACCAAAAAGAATTCCAAGAATTTCTTAAACGAAAATCTTAAAACAAAAAATATTAAGAATATCTTAAGTTATTTGGCCCACTTATTCTTAAGGCTTTCTTTAGATTATTGTCTGAAGAAAACCTGAAGAAATTCTTAAGATAACTTGAAGAAAATCTACAAAATATAATCTGAAGATTTTTTTTATAATATTGGTGTATGTGGGCCAAATAACTTAAGATATTCGACAAACTTTTTTTTTATTTTTAGATTTTCTAGAGAATATATATATTTTAGATATTAACTTTTTTTTGTAGAAAAATTTTCTTCAAAGTGTGAGCCAGATAGCTTAAGTTACTATTAATTTGTTTGTGTTTCCTTTAAAAAAAAGGTTTTAGTCACGAAAAGTTTAAAAACGTTTAATAGTTTTTTTATTAGGAAAAGATTGATGTATTTCTATTAAAAATATAGAACTAAGCATTTTTGTATTAATAGTTTGAAGTTTTTCAAAGAAAAAAAATCTTTTTATCACGTAAATACAATTGAACTAAATAAAAAAAACTAACACATTTTTAAATATTTAAGAATGCAATTTAACAACTATCATCAGCTGGGCTAAAACTATCCACATCGCAATTATGACTCAGATGTCATTATGGATATATCATTTCACAATTTGGAAATCATACATTAAAAATTACTCAAAATGTAAATTTTTAAAGGAATCGTCTCATACTGTGCGCCCGCGGAAAACATTTAAATATAAATGTTTTCAAAATTTTTTCTTTTTTCTTGAATCCTATTTGTAAAATAAAGACTGTCCTATTTGAACATTTTGAAAATGTCAAAATTTTTTTGGAGTTTTCAAAGTAGTTTTCCTAAATCTAATAAATGATAAGGGGTTTTCCACAAATCTTATTTCGTATTATATAACAAACTTAAATAGGAAATGATTATACCCTGAAATTATAATACAGATTAAAATGTGATGATATTAAGAAAGAAAATGATATTATGTCAGTAATGTAACGTATCATAAGCTATATAAGAAATGTTCAGATTTTTTTATAAACAAAACTTTATTTCACAAACAACACAAACAGTAACAACAAATATGAAGTACCCGTAAATTCATGCTTTTGATAGCCAATTATTTTTAATATTTTTAGACTTTATAGTAGTAAATCTTCTTTAATTCGCGATCGCAACGGTCGAGTACGCCATCTAGCGGGAGCCTGAAAATATCAGACATTAATTTATTTAGTTTCATCAAACTCATTGGCAGGATCAGACGCCATTTTCTTAGCAGCAAATACGAAGCAAAATTTCCCTAAGGAAAAGGCCGAAGAACTTGAAAAAACTCTCCTGAATATTGGTAAATCTTTCAGAAATAGAACACGCCAAACATTTGAAGAAAATTTCCTCGATTTTTAACTTCTATGATCAACAAACTTTCAACTGATAACTTCCGACTTCGGTATTGCATACTGTTCAGATGTGTGTATTACGGTAAAATACATTTCTTCTGTCTTCAATTCATTACAAATTAAAGTGAAATCAACATTGCTTTCTTCTTTCTAAGGAATAAATGTGAACGTACAGAACTGTAATAGTTATAGAATATTCTTCTTCTTTATAGAATAGTATATATTTCTATATCTACATAATTCAGAAAACAACAATAAAGTATCATCCGTATTACTTAAAATAGTATCATTTGTGCTGATTATTAATACATTTTTATCGCTTTCTTGGTAAGTATTTTTTAGTTTTGGTAGAATAATTTCAACTAGAATTCAGCTATTCTGTTTTAAAGCTACATCTTAAAATTCATATCGAGATCTTACAATTATAAAATTTTGCTGTGTGGTATGTTCTCTAAAAGTAATGAAGATATAATCTATGTATATATTATTTGAAAATAAAATTTTGAAACGAAGAACATTTCATTTTGGAATTCTCCAGATTTATAGATCAGGTAAGAGTTATGATTTTTATAATAAAAAATTTTCTTATAAATAATTTATTTCTTCTTATTTGAAGAGAGTTCTCTACAGAATGGTTTTTTACGTCTGATTAAGAACTATAAGAAAAAAAAGAAGCAATATGGAAGTTTTTTATTTCAATATGAGGAATTTTTAAAATTGTTTTTTTTATCCTAAGGATTCTTTATTTTATGTTTTTTAATTTATAATTTTTTGATAAAAATTGAAGTTAAAATAATTGTTTTGAAAAATTAAATGGTATAAATGGTGTTTATGTATACGTTTTGCATATTCTAGTGTTTGAAGTAATATGATTCAGAAAAGTATGGAATAAAATTTCGATACTTACGTATTAACGCCACCGCAACTACAGATTTGGCAGTTTTTAAGTGCCGCCAATCTACACCTAAAATTTTTGCGACAAATCATAAAATAAAACACTTTATTTAAAATAAAAACATTTTCAAAATTCAAAACATTTTTTTAAAATCAAAGTAGTTAATCGAAATTTCGGTGGAAAAAGGGCCGATATAGAGTGTAACATAGATTCAAAAAAATCTCTATTTTCTTTCGTCGCCATATGAATTCTAATAAATAAGATTCCAAATGAAATTACATTTCCAAAACGTACGTTTACCATAATAAAGTTTCATGTCATGAAAATTGGTACATTTTCGTTTTTTTGGTGAAATATTTCGCTCATGAAAAATAAAATTGCATCTTTTTTTGTTTTTGGCAAATCCCAAAGACGAATTTTCGCAGCGCTAAAAAATGGCGTCAAAAAAGAATTGTTTTTTTTTTCCGTAAGCATTCTTTATTTTACGTTTTTCAGTTTCTAAATAATGATTTTTATTGAAACTTAAATTTTTTTTTATAAAAATTTTTGTTAAAAATTTTTTTTTTACAAAATTGAATTTTATAAAATTATGAGGCTTATTTACTGTTTTTGTTCATTTTAATTTTTGAAGTAATATGATTCTTAAGTAATATGATTCTTGAAAGTTTTAATAGGCCTTTCATGTTATATCATTAAATTTCGCAAAATTATTTCTCGAGCAGTAGGTTTTAACTCTTATAAGAATATACATATTTTTTTTTCTGTTTATGTACAAATATTTTTCCGATGTGTTTTGGATGTTCCTTCTCTAAAAAAAAAAAGAGATACCATTTTGTTTTCGCTTGCGTAAGAAAGAATATCATACATTTTTCTTTTTTAAATTTAATAAGCAACAATAAAGAAGAAACGTTGCAATGCTACACGCTACATTAAAGACGTCTCTAAAGTAACTGAATGACTGTTCATATAGAAATCGCAGGTATTCGTCTCATACAACAACGCCCCCTATAGTTCGTTGCGATCGCGAATTGTTCAAAATATAATTTGTGGAAAAACTCTTAACACCCAAGGCTTTCTTTTAAAATTTTCCAAAATACTTAGAAAACTATTAAGACCTTTTTACATTTTTAAGATATTCAACTTGTTTTTTTTTTTCACGAGTTCACAAATAAAATTTTAAATAAAATTTTAAATAAAATCATGAAGGAAAAAAAATTTATACTACTTCTACATGCGCAATAAAAATTATCCCTTTAAACAATTAATGTCTTGCGCAATTTTCAATAATTTTTATTCAAATTTTAAAAATAAGTTTTTATTATTTTTTTAAAAATTACTGCAAAATTTTTTTTTATTTTATTCAATATATTTGCAGCTATAGTTAGAAAACGCAAAGCAAAATAATAAGTATAAAAAATGTCCATGTCTCCATGAATATTTAAGCTAGATTTACGAAATTTTGTGCATTATTGCATTGAAAAACCAAAGTAATTTATTTACGTTACAAGTTTATCGCCATTGTTTTTGATATAAAATATTCTGGAAATTTCTTTTGCTCTTAATTTTTTGCCTTCCCCTCAAAATTCTAAATGCTTTAAACTTTATTAGAGGTATGAGGAATTGCATTATCTAAAATTTTCTAAAGTTTCAAAATGCTTCTCAAAATAGTTCTTGAGAAATAATAAATTTGTTACTATAGAAGGTTTTTTTTATTACTTCAACAACTCATGTAATTGTTTTTTCTTTCAATATTAAGTGTTTTCTTTATTATAATTCATTGCACTTATTCATTACTAATATTCATTACTAATAATCATTACATTTAACAAAGAATTTCTATTCCCGAAAATAAGCCTATTCGTAATTTTTTAAGGTACATATATACAATATATGAACCTGCAAAACGCGTTAATACAAAATATTTCTACTATAATATACAATAGCAAAAATAAATAAATAAAATCTCAAGAGAGTGTTTGAAACCCTGACGGTTAACGTATAAATTTCGCATTTCGATATGAACTACTCTTAAGTAAGCTATTTATTCTGACGTCATTTCTGTAAAAACATGCAAAAACTTTGAAATTTCAAGACGAAAAGCACTCTTTTCTTAAGGGTTTATTAAAGGAAAAAATATTTTTAACTATAAAAAACATATAATTTAACTTCAATGTATAGTTTAAGGTTTTAAAAAAATAAAAAAATAACCTATATGTAAAATCTACCATGCTGTGAAACGTTTCAGTATCGGTACAAAAACAAATTTCGAAATTTCGAATTCTTACAATTATTAATATCTTAGCTATCTTTAAAAATAAAAACCTAAGCCCCCATTTAGTTAAATAGATTTAATCTTGTTCAGTTAACAGATTTAATGACTTAAAAATCAATAATAAGATATTTTTCATTGTATATAAATTGTTAAGGGTTTAACAATAAAGAACAAACACCGTCCCTAGGAACTAAAATTATGTTTGTGTGGAAACTAAAATTTTATTTTGTACAATCAGAAAAGAAAATTCGTGGATAGCAAAATATTAGCAGAACATGAGACGCATGGAACTTGCCTCTCATTCAATTATTTGTTTTTTTTTTTAAAAAACAATTCCCCGTAAAAGCCTGCATTTATTATTTTATGAGGAAATATCCATTCATTAAAGCTCTGAAACAAAAGTAAAGACCTAAAATTCAGTTTTGCATTCCACACTTCTCTGTTAATTTCTTCCTTTTCTTAAATATCAAACTATTCAAACAATTCATTCAAATATTAACTCTTCAAGTTTTATTCTGGCAACTTTCATGGACTAACTTGCGTGCAAATAACTTGAGCATTTAATGTAATGGTGGGTATTAATAATGATTTTTATCTAGACTGGAAATACCCAAATTAATTAGCATTTAATAAATCTTTAAAAATAATAATAAATGGTAAAATATGGTCAGTTTCTTATGAAAATTTGCCTTGTTAATTTATATTCTTTTTTTTTCTCTGTTAGCATTCAAGAACTGACTTGATTTAACAAATCATAGCTTGTTTCAAACCTGAGAATCAACGCGAAATTTTTTATCCAACCACAAAATATTCACACCAGTTCCAGAAGAATACTTCCATTAAGAATTCGTTCATCTTGCTCAACTCAAGAACTGCGAAAGTTTCTGCAAACGCAATATCTCTATACTCTGTTAGTCTTCAAGAACTAACTTAACTAAAAGTGTTTGGCCTGAACTTAAATCTAAAAGGATTCTGTAAAAAATGGTGGCATACTTTCCCTCTAAACTTAGAATTGCAGTTCTACCCGAAACCAAAACCATAAAAATTGAACGAATCAACAACACAACCATTATTTCTGGTTTTGAAGGTGAACTTATAAAACTATTGTCAGGCGCGCTTAATTTCG
The DNA here is from genome assembly GCA_949128135.1 of Parasteatoda lunata. Lineage (NCBI taxonomy): Eukaryota > Metazoa > Arthropoda > Arachnida > Araneae > Theridiidae > Parasteatoda > Parasteatoda lunata. The sequence continues at coordinate 95,126,042 of OX421975.1, forward strand.
AATATGAAATGCTAGTTCCCTCAGACCATGTGTACGGTTCCAAAGATGCATACGGAAACTGGACTGGAATGATTGGAATGATCGCAAGGAATGAAGCTGACATGGCATTCACCTATATAAGTGCTACCGAAGAGAGGTCATCTGTTGTAGATTTCAGCATACCTTACTACAATTTTGAAAAAGTATTTCTGATGAATTACGCTTCATTGTTGCCAAAAACAACAGCATTCACATATCCTTTCAGCGGATTCACATGGATTTTATTCTTTGCCGTACTCCTCATTGTGACAGTGCTATTTCGAGCTTTGATTTCGCCAAAAGATTCCATTATTTCAGTTTTCTTCAATTTGTGGGGATCTTCTTTCGGTCAAGGAATAAGCTTTAATCCTCGTTCAATGTCCAGGCGAATACCACTTGGAATTTGGCTCCTTTATTCATATGCTCTGATTCTGGGTTACAGCTCAGTCCTGTTATCTTTTTTGACATCCCCAATCAAAACGAAACAAATAACAGATTTCAATGATCTCTACACCGCCGTAAAAGAAGGGAAAATGAAGTGTCTAGCAGCAGGACCCACTGACGAAGCAAATTATTTGTCGCAAAGCATTGTACCTCATTTCAAAGAATTAGGGGAATACATTACAAAGAATAAATGGTACTACTTTTCCAATATCAGCTATGTTCCAGAAAACGTAGCAATACTTGGTAGCCCCGAGTTTTTCCGCTTATTTGTTGGGCCTCCTGAAATGTACTTTTATTCGAAGGATGGTTTTGGAACTTTTCCGTTCAGTGTTGCAATCAGGAAAGATTTTTGCTGCAAAGAGCGCTTCAATCAAATGTTACTCCGAGTTTTAAGTGGCGGCATATACAAAAAAATGGTGAGAGATGAATTTTTTAAAGTGGAATTAAGGAGAAATTTGAACAGTAATTATTCTCATAGTTCATTAGCCTCACCTTTAGGGTTATCAGATTTAAATGGTGTGTTTATTATACTTGGGATAGGCTGGGCTCTAGCTATTTTTACTTTGATAATGGAAATCACCTACAGCCTATGGTGACACTCAAAACCACAGCATACCTGATATGTAAATGACCTTTTGCTGACACAGCCTTCACTTTTTCAACTTTTTTCAAGCACAATACAATATCAATATCAAGCATATTACAATATTTAGAATAAATTGTTACTAAATCCTATTTGAACTCCATGACCAGATTTCTTTGATATAACTACTTGCATCTATAAACATTATTTCCCAAACACATATTTGAGGAAAATTGCAGGAATTGTAAATTTTTTAAAATCTCACCAATTCTGATTTTTTCTTTTAAAAAATAGCATTGTATTAACAACACTCTATAGAATAAATTAGGAAGCTTTTTTCACTCGGAGATCCATGCAGAAGAATCAGGTCGATGTGTACTTGCGTTTAATCTTTAATTAAGTCAATCGTTTTTTGAAATTTTCAATGTAATTCTCGAACATCTCGTGTATGGATTACGCAGAACAAAAAAAATATACAGATAATTAAATACAAGATTTATAAATTATTAGCATCTAATGTTATGTTCTACTTCTTAGTAACTATTTCTTGGAGCTTTGAACGACACATTGTTTAAAACGTAGCTCAGTTGTCAAAACTGTACATCGTTCGTGTACAGTCTTAAAACGGTGCATAGAACGATTTAGGATTACCATATCAATTTCAACTATTGAACAGGTCAAATTTCAGATCATTTAAACTTTACTACAAATGACTGAGAATTATTTCTAAGGTAGCTTTCACCCATTACTAAATTTCTTAAAACGTAAATGAGGCTAATAATGTATACAACAATTGAGACAACATTTCAAAATTTGAGTACTACAGTAACTGAGAACTCTGCTTTAAAGGATTCAACTGTTCTGGGGAGTCCAAAATTTGATTAAACTGACTTTTTTGATAGCAAAAAATAGTAATCTATATCTAAATTTAACGGAACGAAACGGATTTATTTCATTTTACTTAAATCCTATCCTCATGATGAAATTTATTTTTTTTACTCCCAGAAAGAAAAGAAAAACTAAGTGAAAAGCCTTCTAATGAGTCAATTTTTAACTTAATATTTATTGATTATTAATATAACCACCTGTCTCAGTATTTTTTATGTCAAAGATTTCAATTAAACCAATTTCTTAATGGTAAGAATAAGAAAGTTGTTTATACATCCCAAAAACATATGCAGCCTCAGCCCTTAATAAAGTCACACATGAACTTAATACTTAGTAACATCATGTTCCATTAAAACTTTATAAGCTTATAACATTTTAACTCTGCTTGCAATCATTCAAGAATTTAATATCACATTTCGTATTATGCTATAAACAACTGTTTTAAATTAATTAACTTATTCTCTTAATCATAAATTCACTATAGTTTTGAGGCTTGTACATATTGGCGAACACGAATTAAGCAACCTGGATTCTAAATTGTACCATTTGCAGAAAAAAATTATTATTTTCAGTACTTATTGTACCTTTACGAAAAAAGAAATGATATAAGTAGGCGTATTTTTTCATTAAATTATTTTAAATTTAATATAATAAATGCAAAATATGTAAAATCATAAAAAAAAGTCCAACTAACACAAGTATAGTAGAAAAACAGTGCAACTAGTGTCAATAAAAAATTATAAAGGAAGAAGAACTTTTTGGAACGTCTGATCCAATTATATAAAGTTTGAAAGTTTTGTGAAGCGTGTTGCTTAGTTTTAAAACTAGAGATCAAGATAAGTATATGTGTTTTGTTAAAAGAGATCTAATTTATCTTCAAGCTTCAGATATGGTTTTATTTATTTAGACAGTTACATTTCTTTCTATTTATTTCATGTGAAGTTAAATTATAATATTAGTTTAAGTTCTGATTCTATTTTAAATATCTTAATATGAGAAATTGAGTTATACGTGAATGCTTGCTAATATTTATTGCAACAGTCTAGAAATAATTAAATTTTAAGTTTTGAAGTTAAATATTGTACATAACTTTTAAATTAAAAATTATATCAAATTTCATCTGATATTATAGGAATTAAGTTTTGAAAGTGAAAATTAATCAACATAAAGCATTGGTTTAACCTAAAATTTTATAAAAATTTTTACGCAACCAAGTTCTTAAATAAATTTCCCCCCGTTTTCTCTAGAAAATTTCTTCTAAAGGTAAAAAGGAGGAATAGAGAACTGAAAATAATAAGCTAAAACAAGCATCAATAGAAAAACAGCATTATTAGATCAAAAAATAAAATTAATTAAAAAGACAGACAATTTGAGATCGTTATGGGGTCTTAAATTTGTATTGAAATATTTTTAAGGTGTGCATGCTATGGGAATCAGAAATGATATAAGCCTCTTTAATGCTGTATTGATGTTTTAATGTACTTAGCACCCTACAGAAATTGCTAATGACATGAGTCTTTCTGATGTCTTAATGTATTTAACAATGACGGGAATTATAATGTATTATTGATGTATTAGACAGCTACAAGAAATTATATAATTCTCTTTGATATTGTATTAATATTATAATGTATTAGACAGCTACAAGAAATGCTCATAATATAAGCCTTTTTAATGTTTTATTGATGTTTTAATATAATAATCGGCTACAACGATTATAAATTATATAAGATTTATTTGAGTTTTATTGGTGTTTTAATGTACTGGCACGCTTCAGAAATTGCTAATGACATGAGTCTTTTTGATGTTTTAATGTATTTACCAGGTACGGGAATTATCAATTATATAAGCCTCTTTGATATTATATTGATGTTTTAATGTACTAGCCCGCTACCCGAATTGCTAATGTTAAAAACCTTCTTGGTGTTTTATTGATGTTTTAATGTAGCAGCACCCTCTAAGAAGTGCTAATGATATGCATCTTTTTGTTGTTTTAATGTATTAACTCGTTTCGGGAATTCTAAATGATCTAAGCCGAAATGATATTTTATTGATGTTCGATTGATGTTTCAATGTCTTAAACCGCTACTAGAATTGGAAATGATGGAATTCCATTTTTCATATCTTATTATTTTTTTAATATACTAATCTGCTTTGATAATTGGAAATGATATATAAATCTTTTTCATATTTTTTTGAGGTTTTTTTAGTGTATTAACCTCTACGGGAATTGAAAATAATGTAAGCCTTTTTGATATTTTATGTATTAATCAGCAACATGAATTGGAAATTAAATTAGCCTTTTGGGTGTTGTATTGATGTTTTATTGTACTAACACGCTACGATAATTGGAAATGAAGCCTTTTTGATATTGTATTGATGTTCTAAATAAATCTTTTCCTTTAAAAAAAAGAAACTTTTTCTACAGCTTGATACAGTATAGCTTAAGTATGTTTTATTAGTGTCAACAACGGAATCTGCTCCAAAAATGTTTGATTAAGAGTGGGGGATAAATATATATGTAATTATGGCTTTCCTACTTAAAACTAAAAAGAGTAATTCATTAACAAATGAAATGTGGAGAAAGAAATTACAAGAAATCTGTATCTAAATTTGACAATCATGAAAAACTGGATAGATTTAAACCTTTGAACCAAACTGTATACCTCCCTCTAAATCAGCAGTAAAATTAGCGTATCCCAGAGAGCATGTAACCTTACGGCAACCTTGTGTCAGAATTTTCTTTTCACTGTCACGAAAAGGTTTTCACTAAGACTCTTTTTTTTTTATAAAGCAAAAATATTTCAGTTTCAAACCTTTCATCCTAAACAGGTTAAAATATATTTTATAATTTTTTTTTAAAGAATTGTCACTTACGTAAAATGGTCACTTAGGTCTGTAATGACGTTTTAGCTGACGTCACACTAGCGATAGGATCGAATTGCATTGTCCATTAAATTTTCATGACGAGGTGAATTTTAGCTGAGAATAGAAGACGTTAAACCTTATAATTATCTAGATTTAAGATTATTTCCACCTTAAGACTAATTTTATTCAAGAATTTTCTTTCACGCTTGAAATCCCTAAGACAACCTTGATTTAAGGTTTTTATATAATAGCTTATTTTTCAAGGTTTTGGATTAGGGTAATGTGCGTAGAATAGAGCACATCGTCACAGATCTCATTTTAAGATTACAAGGTTTACACGTAAACCGCATATAAAACATTTTTAGGTTTACATTGAAAGGTTTTTGATGAGGGAAAATAAATCTTATTTTGCTATCTCGAATGCAATATTTAAAATTAACGCCAAATATTTCCTATTAGACGGTAATTTCGTTTATCGGGACATTTGCAGTTCAATACAAATGCAAATAGTGAGTATTAGTGTAGTACATATCTAAAAAATTATCATAAATTCAGAAAAAAATTACTAAAATAACGATAACTCTCACAAAAATAAGCCAATTACAATGCAAAATGAGTATGCTGTCAAATAAGACTTGTTAAGTAAAATCGCAATATGTAAAATAGAATCGCTGCAATAGAATGACGCCACATGCAATGAGCATAAAATTCTATGTTTGATCGTAAGATTGCTAATCGCAATGTATTTCTGAAACTAGAAATTTGAGATATTTGGAACAATGACTTCATTTATCCGAAGAACAGCGATGAAGATCTATCGAAAGATCAGAGTTAGGACAAAGCAAAATGGAAGTAGCAACATGTCTGTACGTGAGTCCCACTATGGTTCATATAGACTTTGGAAACAATATCTAACCACAGGTTCCGCATACAGAAGATTCAGCCAAGAACGGCAAAATGCTACGACGAGTGCGAATGATCCATATCTATACCCAGGTAGATAAAGGATATTGTCTTACATTAGAAAGATACAATATAATACTGCAGTGTTTGAAAACGCTAGACTCCTGAATCTTATCTTCTAATATTAGAGCTAATATTATATAACATTAAATAAAGTTCAATCTAACATTCGAACTTTTAAAATTATCCTCTATTTCATTATTTTTGGTCCAGCGCCACCTTTTTTATGAAAGGGCATCTCATATTATTAATAAATAAGCATTTATTTATAAAAGAAAACAATAAATTAAATATTACTTAAAATATCATTATTAGCCAGTGCCATTTTATGACAGAAAACGCAAGAAAATATTAGTGGAAATAAATTCTGTTCGCGAATGATAGAACTCGAAAAACTTTTTCAACTGTTGAGTTGTCTTCTTCACGACTCTTCACGATTATTTACGAGGCCATATTGTTTGCGCTTGGCAACTTTCGTTTCATCTACTTAAGGTATTTATAATTTAGGAATTTATAGTAAACTTTATAAATTTCAATGATAGTCACAGGAAACATTAAAGAAGTATTGAAGGTAATATTTTTGCTTTAGTAAAAAAATCATGCATCTAATAAAGTCAGTAAATATTATGAATTGTGATCGTAGTAGTTGACTTCTCTGTTAAAACTTATTGTCCAGCTATAAATAATAAGTACTGTAATTAGATCAGAAAATGCTTGTAAAACAATATTGATTAGTAGTTCGTCTGTAACAAAGTTTTTCTGCAATAATGAAAAAGATCAAAATAATTGTCTGTAAACAAATTGGCCGTGTGAAGACAATTAAAATGATAATCCGCTACTTTTAGCTCAGTTAAAACCATAACATTCTAGAATGTTTAAATTTTAATACAAACAATATTGTTACCGTATTAAAATTTCATGTTTAAAATATTGTAAAACAATGAAATAAACATTTTTATTTAAATTTCTTGGGGATATTTCTGTATCGTAATCTGTCGCACCAACTACAATAGCCAAAGTGCCAAATAGATTTTAAACTTGCAATTTAAAAAAAAAAAAAAAGTAGATGTTTGCCCGGGGGTGGCTGCAAGTTATACCTTTTGAGTTTGCTCCTTTCTGTGATGTTTTTTTTAGTTTAATACATTTTTATTAAATAATTATTATGTATAGTTTAATAATAATTATTGTTTAATAAATAATTATTATTTAATTAATTTTTTTAATACATTTCCATTAGAAATAATCTGAGACTAAAAAATAAATTAAACAGCAAAAAAAATAATATGTTATGCATACTGACTTTCAAAGAACGTTATGTAAAAATATTTGGGGTGAGGGGCAAAATATATTTAATATATACATTATATCTTTGAAATATGTAAATTGTTAAAGAATACTCCTTCTACATGATTTTTTCAACCATGAATTGATGAGTTTGAATTCTCATAGTATCTTTTCACATTAACGCACTTTTACATGAAACGATTTTTAAAATAAGCAATTGTTTATTTAATACTTTTCGGCACTTTTTTTGTTGACTTGCTACATAGCAAGCAGTTATTTTCAGGTCTAATAAAATGTTTTGAATATTGAATATATATATATTTTTTTAAGAAATATGTGATTGTTTGCTTGTGAGTGTTTATGAGCTAAACTCTTTTATTTAATCTCCTTCCCACTGTGTTATATTTTGCTTTGTGAGCGGCACTACCGATATTTTTTGACACGGGTATCGATACGGGAATTTATCCATTGAATTTTATTGTAAAGGATATTACGATTTTTCAAAAACATTTTCAAATTAAATAGTTCAAGTTTCAAATAAGTATTCAATGTTTAATACTTATAAATTTTTTTTTTCATTGTGAAATCTAATTAATTTTCTTTTTTAATTTCAGTATAGCTCTTTATCTTCAAGAAAATCTACTGTAAAGAAACTGTTTGTTTTCAAATGTCTCTTCAAATTAAACTTCTTCTTGGAGCCGATTCAATTTTGCGAACAACTGTTGAATACTACAAATGAAAAATGCACACTCTGGTAGAAAGCTGAGAGTTTTAAGTTCGATCCTTACTACGAATGAAGCAACCAGAGTGGACATTCACCAAGGACCACTTTAAATCTGCCATAGCGGAAAGTTCTCATGTTGAAGAAAGAGGTTGTCATGTTGAAGTTTGAAGAAAGAGGGATACCTGTGAGGTTCATCGCTGTTTTGTGCGGTAGTACATACATTATTAACTGTTACTGAATGTTTCATTAAAGCATTTAATGACTGCTTGGAAATATATTTTCAAGTAAATAAAGGCTTACAATTGGAAGAATAAACTCAAACTATATCAAACAGTTCTAATGTCATGAAAAAATTATTTTATTTAATAACAATTATGTAATTTTAACTTGTGTTTCATTAAAAGGTTATCGACGTTAATTTTAAGCAATGGAGGTAATGTATTGCATTTACAATTGGATGAAATTTATTTTACAGTGCGTTTTGTTTTTAAATAAAATTATTATGCTGGGAAATAGTTATGTTTATTACTTATCTTTTTTCTTAATTACTGTAGTGTGTAATTTCTTCCACAACTTTGTTATAAATCTTCAACATTTAAAAAAAGTTTATAAAATATAACGTTAGAAAATCTTTTTAGTAGATAGTGCTTAAGTGTCATGAAAACAGTTAAATATATTTAAAATTAGGTTATTTTAAGCCTTTCTTTATGATGTCGGAAGCAATTTTTTTAATGCTGATTTTAAAGTATATCTCAAACTTGTGAGTATTTTTATTATCAAAATTGTGTTTATTATTTTAATTTTGGAAATTTTCACGTGATTATTCTTTTGAACTTTGAGACGAATAGTTGATGCTCATTTATTTTTATCATATTCAACGTATCCAATATTCATATTCATAGAATATGAATATTAATGAATAAAATTCCTCATTAATTTAGAAAAGAATATTGCTTGAACTTTCATCTGAAAGGTCTTGTATATTCTTTGTGAAAACATGCACGATTGCATCGTCTTTTTTTAACAAGTCCCACATAAGACGTTTGCCTATAATGCCATGTTTGTTTTTACTATGTTCGTAATGCATAATGTCTTATCAGCGAAATACAAACAATGGAATTGATTGATTTTAAACAAAAATTTTGTGATAGCATGGTTTTAAAAAAGTAACTGATGGTAGTCAAATTTGGATCATTAATACAAAAGGCAACTTATAGTAAAAAAAAATGTTATGTTTTTTTTTCCATCTCATTCTTGTATGCAATAAAATGTATGTGCAAATTTAATTCTGATAAAATACAATATTTACTACTTTTTTTTTGGTTTCAGGATTTAAATGTTACCTAAGTTTTAAGTAAATAAAAGTACCCAGTACCTTTAATTAATTATTAAAAGTTTCTGAAGTGCCAATGTAAAATTATTTTTACAATACAAAAAATTATTGGCAAATTTTTTAATTAAAATTCGTAAAGGCACTTTATGTTTCACTCTCTGAAAATATTTCTACAGGTGCCTTTGGGTTTTCTTTCAAGTGTTTTGTAAGTAAAATGTCAGATTCTAAAAGGATAAAGTTAAGTAGCTATTTTTCCATTTAATTTCAGTGAAAAAAAGAAGTGAAAAAATTTATGCAAATAAGTAATTTGAATATTTTCAAATATTCTTTATTGTCTCAATTATTACAAAAAATAACAATTTAAAAATTCGAGATATAATTTCATTTAATTTTATTTTAATTTGTCAAAATTTTTGGAAATGAATGGCTTAGTTACATTTTAAAAGAAAAAAACTAAGGAAAATTTTCAACTCAATTCAAATGTAAATTTATCTTTGCAATTATGTAATGTGGTTTTTTTCAATTTACAATTTCAGAATATAAATAATGAATAATAATTGTGAAATTACAAATGGTTTAAGTTACACATTTTATAAAATATGTTTTACAAACTAACAAATTCAATTGCGATTGTGATAAAATAAGCTCATTTCTAAAACAAAATTAAGAGTACATTTTAAAATTACAGACATGATGATATAAAATTTGTCAGAAAACCCATTGTGTGAAGAAAGGAAAAAATATCAATAAAAGTTGTGATATAGTATTATTTTTTAAATAAATTTGAAGTATTCAAAAAAATCAGCTGAGCATAAGATAAACTTTGGAGTAAGAGGGAGGAAAATGGATGGTAGCAGAGTTTGCTAAAATAATTTTATTTAGTATTTCTGTATTGGTAAGTAAATAATGCAGGGAATGACATTATAAAACTATTATTCTATGTTTTACTGCTTCACAGAAATACACAAAAATAAGTATTATTATATATCCGAATTATTCTACTACCATCCAAATCTTCCTCTTGCTTAATAAATCCAAAATAAAAAGTAACGCGAGATAATATCAGAAAATACAAAATCTAATAATCTAATATCATCAAAGCTAATGCAAAATAATATTACGGCGAACGCTAGAAAATATTAGTTTGCGTAGAATCTAATATTATATAATGCTGAGCAAACAGCGACCTCTTGTATCTTTCAAATATTGAAGTTGTGCAAGATAACGTTAGATTCTATCGATTTTCTGATGTTATCTAATATTAGGTGCTACTTGGGTAGTTATGTGCACAAAGTAATAGAACCGCAACTCCGAGTCAGCTCAGATCCTCTCATAGTGCAGCCACCGAAAGATTGGAGTCAACGTCTACTGTGCAAGAAAATGGTTTACTAGGTGACCATCCATTTGCGTGCCATTCTTGTCCTGCCATAGGAGGGAGCGTTTGAAGTGGACGCCGCAATATGTTCACTGGACGTTTGACCAATGGAGGACTATTCTCTTTATAGATGAGTTCAAATTTAACCTCTAAAACGTTGTTTGATTTGGTAAGAACCTGGAACCCGATATCATCTATTAAACGTCCGTTAAAGAGATCCATATCAGGTAGACAGATATATATATATATATATATATATATATATATATATATATATATATATATATATATATATATATATATATATATATATATAGTTATCTTGAACCCGATATCATCTATTATAGTTATCTTGCCTGCCCTCTAGCGGCAGGGCTGTGACGCAATAACTCATTTGCATAAAACTCTGAGGTGGTCATAATAATTATATATATATATATACACTGAGTGGCCAAATTATTATGACCACCTCAGAGTTTTATGCAAATGAGTTATTGTTTCACAGCTCTGCCGCTAGAGGGCAAGATAACTGTAACACGGGAATGCTGGACCAGTGAGTCATCAGTTATACTGTGTTGCTTGCTCAGATGTGGGGAAAAAAAGTGATTTAACTGAATTTCAACGTGGAATGATTGTGGGTGCGAGATGTGTCGGAACGAGTATCAGCAAAACGGCTGCACTTGTGAAGTATTCTAGAGCAGCAGTTGTTAATGTGTACAAAGAATGGACACTCAAGCAAAAAACCGGGTCTCAACGTCAGACTTGTGGTCGTCACAGGGTACTGAATGCTCCATCAGAGAGAAGGCTGGCCAGGGTTGTGCAGCGCAACAGGAGAGCAACAGTGCGACAAATTGCAAGTGATCTTAATCAAGAAGCTACTGTGAACGTCTCTGAACGGACTGTTCGACGCACATTTCGTCGTATAGGGTATAGGCCAACAGCGTACTGAAGGGGTGGTCGTAATAATTTGGCCACTCAGTGTATATATATATATATATATATATATATATATATATATATATATATATAAATATATATATATATATATATATATATATATAAATATATATATATATATATATATATATATATATATATATATATATATATATATATATATATATATATATATATATATATATATATATATATATATATATATATATATATATATATATATATATATATATATATATATATATATAATTTTATAAGGATCAAATCGGCCCATCCTTCTTTCTAGTGTTAATATAATAATATTACAAATATAATTGTCTATATGCAAAAAGAAAAAAAATACAGTAATGGAAGAATTATAACGCTTTGATTTTCAATGGAAAAAAAAGTTTAGACATATCTGTAAAAACATTGAAATTAACTGTTTTACTGTACATGTCATTTTTCTAGAAGCACCAAAGTTCTAAATATTCCAAAGTTTTGATTTCTCTTCCAAGAAGTTTACTTGGCTCCGCACATACTCCACGAGTAATAATAGGAAAAATTTGCTTCAGTAACCACTTCATTCTGCAATCACATACTAATGGATTACCTGTGGAATTAAAAGTTTAGAAAAAATAATAACGTTACAAATAAGTCAATATAGTTCTTTAATTGTCACTCTAAATTAATAGCGAAGAACTAAAATTAATCACTCTCTATTAAGAAATCTGTTGGTTTTTATAAATGATAGAAACATAATAATAAAACAATTAGCATTGAAATTTTTAAAACATTGGGATTTAAATTTTGAAATTCTTGTAATAAATCTAAATTAGGGTTAGTCATCACTATTGTAACACTAAAAAAAAAAGATCAACTAAAAAAAAAAATGGGAAAAGCTGCCAACTTTTGTATTAATGAAATGAAGTTTATGCTTTGTGATAAATATACAGGGTGTTTATAAAGTCCCGGACCCATTTTGATGTTTAATAACTCATAAAATAAGGAAGATATAAACAAACTTTTGGCATTTATTGATGGAATAACTCATATATTTTCCTTTTCAGGGATGAATATCTCTACTTTTGTAAGTATCGTCTGCGTGTGTGGTTAATTTCAGATAATTTCATTTTCCAGTCTAAATATCTGTACTTTTCTAAATATCGTCTGCTTATTAATTGCATTTTTCTCTCTTTTGTTTTTGGCAAATATTGCAATGTTATGTTTACTTTTGATGTGTTTGTTCTATGTAGTATTTTTCTATGTGATGTTTTATTCGAATGGATATTAAGGAGAATGAATACACCACAAGAGAAAGCACAGATTTTATGGTGGTTCATAGATATGAAATCGATAGTGCAAGCACAGAGAAATTGCAGAAGAATTTACCAAAAAGATCCTCCATCCAAAAGCAGCATCTTGCGGTGGAAAAAGAATTTTCTAGAACCTGGAAGTATCGCAGATAAGAAACGTTCCGGACGTCTTCCGTAGTTCTTCCATTTTCCAGGAAGATGGATTGGGCGAGGAGGTCCAATTCCTTGGCCACCCAGATCACCTGATATAACGCCGCTGAATTTTTTTCTTTGGGGATTTATAAAGAACAATGTTTACAGGCGGATCGTGTCGAACAATGATGGCCTAAAAGCCAGAATTACAACCGCAATAGCCTCTGTGGATGCCGACATGCTTGCCGCTACCTGGCGTGAAATTGACTATCGACTTGATATTCTCCGTGCGACGAAGGGGGCACACGTGGAAGTTCATTGACAAGGGTCATGAAACTTTTTGAGTCCATCTAACCATTTATGTTATTAATTTTAATCTATCTTTATTATTTTATGAGTTATTAAACATCAAAATGGGTCTGGGACTTTATAAACACGCTGTATTATACAATTTATAAAATTTACCCAAAATAAAAGGTTAACTCTCATGATAGTGTTAAAAAAACAACCGAGATTACAGCACCATACAAAGTTAATAGAAAAGCACCAGAGACTGTAGGTAAATGATTATCCAGTTCACGTAAGAGCATTTAAAGTGAATGTAAAGTCGAGTTAAGAATGTTCTCTTCAAAAGGGATCAAGGCAAAGTAGTATGATTTTTAAAGCAGAAAAAAATGATTGCATGGTTGTTTTATTTGTGTTAGACAAAGTGTTAAATATCACTAGTCGTAATATCACTAGTCGTAACTCTACGGTTACTTAACAGACTAAAACGGTATTCATTTAACAATAAAATATAATTTTAAGCGGTGGGAAATTATTAAAAAAAAACTTTCTGATAATTTCAGTGATTTAAAAATAAATTAGCTCATATTTTGTAACAGAATCTAATTTGTAAATACATAAAAAAATTAGTAATACCTGATAAATCAATCATATTTAAATTCTTCCAAATCGGTTCGAATAATGCTTGATCCAAAGTTATAAATCCATTATTTTTCAAATCAACAAAACTCAAATATGGCATGTTCGTGAAAAAATCTGATGGTAGAGATGAAATCTTGTTGTGGCTGAAAATGCAAAGGCAATTTAGTTGCAAAAAATAAATTTTGTTAGAAGTAAAAAAGGCAAAGCACAAAAATATTTTAAGTTATGAGGTATATAAATGTTAATATGTGCCTCTGATTTGTAAAATTCATTAAGATCTATTGCAGGCAAAAAGCTAGAGAACGATTGCAGGATAGAAACTAACTCTGACATAAACTTCTTAAGAAGGTCCATTCCTTTCTGTCTAGCCAAGAATGAATAAGAAATGTCATTTATTGGAAAGAAATTTTAGAAGCGAGAGAAAAAAAATCTTCTCATTTTGAGCCGTGGTGGCTCAAGGAATAGCGCACTCGCATCTCAAAGAGGTGACTCGGGTTTGAATCCCAGCAATGGCGGGTCGATACAAATTCCACAACCGGCTCGCACCGACCACAGTGCTGACGCAAAGTACCCTCAGTAGTAGAAGGATCATGGGTTAGAGTCCCCTTGCTGTCAGTCAACCGTGGGAGGTTATCTCGTTTATCCTCTCTGTGTAACACGAATGTGAATTAATTACATATAAAAGTCGTCCACGAAAGCAAATTTCTCCAAATACTTAATCCAGGAGTTCTTTTGTCTTCTGGATTCAAAATTATAAAGCTATGGAATTGAACTTTGGTAGAGATAAACACAAAATTGGGTTGGCTGACGGTTATAAAATATAAAATAAAATCTTTGCTTCTTAATTTTCGAAACGCGATTACTCCACAATAATGCTTATAACCCAATTTGCATCTATGGTTTAGTAAAAAAGAATCCTAATATAACAACATTGTTTAATGTTTTAGATAATGGCTTAAATGGGTCATTAGATATGAATTCTAATCATTTCCCTATTTATGTTTTCGTGTTAAAGATCTATGATAGCTTAAGAGGCCTATGATAAGTTTAATAATTTCATCCAATGCACAATAACGTAATTATTATTAATATTAAATCTTACTTTAAATAAATCTTTGAAAGTTCATTTTCAGGATTTGGAAACATACTTCTCTTCAGATTTGATATCTCGTTGAAACTCAACCATATGCCATCAAGATGAACAAAAGGTGCAAATGATCGATCATTTATGAACGAAATTTCGTTGTTCGCGAACGATAAATGCATTAAACTGCCCGCAGCAATAGCATTCACGTCGTTATCAATATACTCTAATCCAATATTTTCGAACGTAATGAATTTTAGTGCAGTCAGTCTTCGTAGTTGATTCCAGTCAAAATCACTGAGCAGCGTAGAATTCGCAATGGTGAAATCTGTCAAACTTTTTTCCAATCCTTCAAAAGCTGTATTTGTTTCAGTAATTGATGTTAAAGTGGTATTTTTTATCGATATCATTTTTATTTCAAAACCTTTGAACAAATCGTGAGGGATGTACGAAAAATGAGAATGGATAATGCTCACACATTCGATTGATGGAGACGATATGGTTTTCATTGACTTGTAAAAAACTTCTTTTAGATTATTAGGATTGTCTATGCCCGAACATTCCACCAAATTATTTTTGGTCTCACAATTCGGAGAAATCTTTTCCGATTTGAAACTTCCCGCAAAGAAATATAAAACTAAAACAACAATGTAGGAAACAGACATAGCTGGTTAGTAACTTAGAAAGGTGTGTGATAAATTAAAAGGTAACAATGAAACATATAGATTATTCCTTTTATTTTTATTTTAAAAACGCACAAATGCACCAGATAATGGGATTACAGTTACTTTGTTCTTTATCACTATGAATGTTGACTGAATTGATTTAATTCCTTTTCTATTTTCTAAAAAATCATTTTCGATGAAAAGAATTGCTTTTTTTTAAGTTATTATCAATTAATCTATTTTTTAAAAGAAATCAGAAATGTGAACATTTTCGAAAGAAAAAAAAACAATAAAAGTTACATAAGCATTGTTACAAGTAAAACGAACAAAAATAAAAAAGAATACGTCTTATTAAAAAAATGCAAACTAAACGTACAAAATTTGCTTTTGTAAGTTTTTTTTTAATTACAAAAGTACTCAATTATGCATCATTGGCCAGTATGCAACGTAAAATCATGTGATTGGAACCTTAAATTTAAAAAATACTAAACAGTAATAAGCTTCATAACAGTAACAATAAACACAATTACCTAAGTAATATTAAATAAATACTATGTTCAATCGAACATCACTTTTTAGTAAAAGTATGAAAATAAAATAAAATTCCTGAAAGCGTTTGAGTGTTATTGGGAAAATTTCAATTATTACCGTGAAAAGTAGCTACTTAATGCGAGTTTAGATTAAGGTTTTTAAAAATTAGATAGCTTATACACAAAATGTTTCAATTGAGAGTAAAAAGCAGAATGCGAGGTAGTCTGCAGCCTAAACAGAAATGTAACTAAGATGAAGAAATTTAACGTGTTGAAAGAGTCATTTTTATTTGAGAACTTAACAGGACATGTTCGAAAATTCTAATTATTTGAAAATTGCTATTTTCAATGCTTTTTTACGTATTTTTTTCTCTATTCGATTTGATTTACAAAACTTTACATCACATTTTGTTTTATTGCGCAAACCTTGTAAGACTTTAAAAATTTAAAATTGCGATGGGATGTAATAAAATGTGCAGGGAGTGTAATAGAATACATTCGAGGAAAAGTTCGAGATAATTAGTTGTTATGCTGGTAGCAAAAAAATACTATGTGATTCACTGTGTAGCAATTTTTATTTATGAACTTGAACTATAAAAAAAAAAAAATAATAATAAAAAAAAACATTTAATTTGTTCCAAAGCTATTGCAATCTGAAATACTTTCTCACGATCTTTTTTCCTTTAAATAATGACTATTTATCAATAGTTTAAGAAACTTTAATTTACTCACTTAAAATGAACGAGTTAAAATAACTCAACTTGAGTGAAATTTCACTCATTCGTCTGGAAAAAATTAGCCTTTTCATCTTGAGTTAAATTCACTTCAGTCAAAGATTGAACTGAAATCACTCAAGTTTGAGCGGATAATTTTAAATTGAACTTAACTGAAAATGAAGCGTGCTTGATCGACTATCAGTATTACATAAGAGGATCGTTTTAAGTCGAGCTTGAGTGATTTTCAATCATTTTTGATTGATTAACTACATCACTTGATTGAATCGTTTTAAGTCAGTTATTTTCAATCATTTTTGATTGAATATTAACATCATTTCAATGCAGGGTTTTAAGTCGAATTTGATTGAATATAATCATTTTGGATTCATAATTAACATCCTTTGAGTGGATTTACTTCAATCATACTAGAGTTATTTTCTATAATTTTTATTATTTTTACTTGAATATTATTTAAATCACATTTGAATTAAATTAATCCTTTTCAGACTATTCATTGAATCTTTTATTGCTTATAGATTTAAAAAAAAAATTAGCATACGTAACAGAAATAATCTATTGGCTTATTTTAAATTTTATCGATGGTATGTTCGGTAATTAATAAGTTTCTTTTTTTTAAAAACTAAACTGTGACAGTGGAGAAGAAAAGTGAAAGCTTAGTTATTCATCTGTATATAACAATTAATAAACTGAATATAAATACAAGATAATACTTGTCAGAGATTGTAAGCTTTGGGAGAGATTTAAGTTCAAAATTTTAAGGATTTTTAACTTTTTGTAATGAAACGAAACAAAATAAAGAATCAATGTAAAATCAATTTTAAAGAAAAGCGAAAAGAGAAATGTACGGATTTCTGCATTCTCTTTAGAAAACCAGGTCCTTTATTTTCACCAAATTTACAAAATAGTTACAGAATTCATCAACAGGTGACGTAGTCAACCAATGAAACTAATAAGCAATATTTTCTCCTGGATATTAGATCATTCCAACTGATTCGCTTAATTATTTTGAATGTCTAATGGCAGTATATACGCTGATAGCAGTAAGGGCACTATAGCTAATATTAAAATTTAAGTAAAAAGATGTTTAGTTCTTAATTTTAAATGTAGATGGCAGTAGATGCGCTTAAGGCAACGTAAAATAATTAAAAGAGTGATAAGAGTCTTTCATTTAGGCAATTCTATAATATATATTCATATTCTATTGTTCGGTACCCTCCCCAAACGTTATTTTATAGAAATATCATTTTTAATCCTTAATGCACGCTTACTTTATGCATTAAGGTTTAAAAATGGTTACGCATTAAGGATTATAATGCATGCTTATTTAGCTTACTTTAAATCCGAAAGAAGCCTGTTTACCAGCTTCATGTAACGCGCAATAAAAATCTAAATATATTGATCCCTCTTTTCTGATTCCAAAATGAATAACCACCAATTATGTAGTGCATTCAATTATGCATAGCTTTTTCAAAGTATCACCAAATATATTAGATTAGCAAGCTATTTGATAGCATCCTCAAAACATAGCTTTATTCTCAGTAGAATACAAAAGTTAAGACTATTTTTTCCATCCACATTTTCTAAAAAGAAAACAGCAATAAGATTACCAGTTTCTATCTCGCCTTTCTTAATAGCGCATTCAAAAAATGCATGACATCACCAAATGTGTTTTTATTTCATTGAAATTACTAAAAAAACTCTTAAAATCGTCTACATTTATTCCTTCTCAAGATTCTTGAACTCATAATTTTCAAATGATTTGTATTTTCCGATACTTTCTGCTAGTTTCCTGATTATGCTCTAAACAATAAATTATTTAAAAAAAAATAAAGCCAATCAGTCAGAATAGCTTTCCTACTATCCTATCCATGTGTCCTACCATGTATCCTATTATCCATGTTGTAGCATGTCTACCAACACAATTATTCAGCTCCAATTCACTAGTATATAATACATGTTAACTCGATTATATACTGGGGAACCTTCTCATAGATGAAGGTTGGCATTGTCCAGGGCAAAAGAGAATAGAAGGGCTAGTTCACTCCTTTGAAGAAACACTCGCCGCACCAAACCTCCGACTTTCGCCCGTGACGTCACGGTGGCGCAAAGCTTAAACCTTTACTTCAAGAACGGAGCATTCGGTCTAACTAGTTCTAACTAATAATGGAGCATTCTTTTTTGTGACATATTCCAAGACGTTCGTTGATTTCTATAATGATTTTCCTCAGTTTTTTGATGTGAATTATAAAAATTTTTAATTATTAACGAAATGCCAGTTTGTGTGATTGCAACTTGCAAAAATTCTGATAGAAACACAAAAAGGAAAAATATAATTTTCCACGTGTTCCCTAAAGTAAATGAACAACTATGTAAGAAATGGCTTCAACGTTGCAAACGAAATGACCCAGTTAATATAAAACATGCACGAATATGCAGTAAGCATTTCTTGAAAGAAGATTATTAAGATTGATATGAGAAATCGTTTGCTTGGATTACCGATTAGAATGATTTTAAAATTGTCCTTCCTCTACCAAGGGCTCTCTTATCTAAGGGAGAATTAATTGTTCCGTCAGAAGCATGGATGGAAGTGTGTCAGGAATTTGAGAACATTTTTCAAAGCGTGTATGGGATATCTTACAGAAAATCAAAAAGTGTCATCAAAGAACTTATAAATAAATTAGCGGGACGATATCCCGCAGTGAATAAAACAGCAATATGCCTATTTTGTCTTTCTAAACTTGAACCGCTCAGTTACTTCGAAAAGAAAGGCAGACGAAAAAATTAAAAAATGGATAAAGTCAAAGAAAATAAAAACTTAAATGAAAAGTATAAATAATTAATAGTTAAAATTCTTGGAATTTCATAACGTAGTTTTTAATGTAGTTATTCTAAATATTTATGATTTTTTTAATTATATTCTTTTAAATTTAAACATCTGTAACCAATTGTAAAATTTCTAATATTATTATGAACCTAAATTATTATTTTGTTACAGTAATTAGCGTTTATGGCTGTTGTTTCCTAATGATTAAGTATAAACAAATTACCATTTACAGCATATTTTAAAATCAAGATTCTAAATTTAACCCAACTTTTCAAATTATTGTTAAACAATATGTAACTAAAAAAGTGTCGATATATGCATTAAACTTTTTTATAGTAAAATAATAATAAAAATAAAAGTTTACAAAAATAGAAGATTAAAAAATAAAAGTTAAAAAATAAAAGTTTAATAATAAAAGTTAAAACTGAAAATTTTAAAATAAAAAATTTATAGCGTCATTTACGACAACTAGTAAAATATTTTTATTAGTTTGAAATGGTATTTAATTTTAAATTTTGGCCAAGAAAACTTTTTTTAAACTATGTTTTTCAAAGGAAATAATGTGTTAATTGTATAAAGTTTGAAATCTAGTATCAAGAAAAAGTTGAACTTATTTTTACAGAGAGAATGATGCAAAGTTTTCATAATATATTTGCTTGCAATCTCCGAGATCTGTGTGCAGCGTGACGTCATGAGGAGGGAAATCGTAGCTTTAGTTCTAAGAGAGGAATGAACTAGCCCTTATATTCTCTTTAGCCCTGGGCATTGTCGATAACACTAGCCCTACAATGTGTCCTATTATCCATCCTCCTATTCTATTCCTAATGCATATTCATCTTCCTTCTTCAATCGTTTTAATTCATCCCAACACATTATTGGGCAGTTGAGAAGAGCGTTTAGGGCATAGATTCTTAACCTTTTTAACGTTGCCGCCCCCCCCCCCCTAAGAGGAAAGAAAAATTCCAACGTAACCCTGTGTGAAAATCCAGTCATCTAGAGCATGGGGAAGAAGAGGGTGTGCTGAATTATAAGATGCAACATTTTAAGCAATTTTGTATGCATTTTTTTTTTTTGGTTGGTTTTGGCAAATTTGGTTGATTTTTTTTTTTTTTTTTAATTAATGTGCAAATTAACTCGATACTTTTCAACCAGCAGATAATCGCAGTCTATTTGTTATAATTAAAATAAATATGGTAATGAAAAAAATACAACGAAGAAACCTATGGTTAAGAAAAGTCCCTTGTTCTTAATTAGATAGTTTAAAAAAACACCCCAAAATAATTTTCTACTATAAAAAGTAGTATGAACGAAACAATCAACTAACTATGTCAGGGGGATGATTTTGCTTGATGGTTCAGAGCATGTTTCTTAACGTTTGGTTCAATATTTCAAGTAATGTAAAGACACAAGCCCCCGCGTTTTCTATATTTTGTGACTCTGTCATTGCACTGAATCTTTGTTTGGCAAAGTAGAGGGAAGGGAATGCAATAGTCCAGGGTAGCGGTGACAAATGTCACTTTGAAGCCAAACTTCAACGATCATTATTTCAAATTTCATTAGTTGAAAGTTCGACCAATTTCTCCTGAATCTAAACCTCTGCTGTTTCAATATTCACAAAAGGGTTCATAACCCATTGAGAGACTACCAGGGACAAAACATCGTTAAAACGGCCAGAAAATTCCATGTGTAAGAACTCAAGGTATTGACAATATTTTAGTGTTTCATCAGAGGGAATTTTACCATTCATTTTAAGATATGATAAGATTGGAAATTGGCTGTACTCATTCCAATCGAAATTCTGCCTCTTCAAAATGATTTTCTTTAGAAAGACAGAAATAACTGATTTTGTAGTGATCAATATGTAAATTAACACCATTAAATCCGTTATGTATGCAACGTCTATCTTAAGTTCTAGCAATCTCTGTCTTTCATTAAAAAAAAAAAAAAAGATTCTAAAACCTTGGATATGGAGAGCCAATGAATCTTGATGTGTAGAAGCAAGCAAAGCAAGCTTCATCGTTTTCTTAGACAGCTCTCTGAATAATCGATCTTTGAAAGCATTACTGCGAATTTTGTTCACAGCAGAGATCGGCATATTGCAATGACAGATGGAAACGGTTGCTGAAATTTTTCCAACGAAATGCTGTCTGTGAATCATTCAATGAAAATCTAAAATATGAGGTCTATCCCTCTTCGAAAAGGCGATAAACACACTGTGTCTGCCCACCATACCATTGCCGGAGCTCCATCAGTGGCAACAGATATAATATTCGCAAGGGAAATGTTCTTTTTTTGAAAATAATATTTAACAGTATTAAAAATAGGTTCACTCTTGGTACCTACAATCAAGCTTTTTTCAACAAGCATCTTTTGAATAATTTTTCCTTCCTTAACAAACCGAGCGTGCGCTAATAGTAAAACCTCATTACTTGTCAAGGTTGACTCATAAACTTGAAGAGAAAATACGTTGGATATCAAAAATTTACATAAGGAAACTCCAATGTCTTCAGCCATATCATTAATTCGTCGTCACACAGTATTCATGCTTATTGTGATATTTTTTATTGCATTGGATGCGGCTTAATGGTGTAAAACTGTTTATAAAACTTCCTTCATAGCTGACAGTACTTCGCCGATGGCATGAAAGATTCCCAGATTTAGCAATTAACCCTTTGCACTCGAAGTCCTTTTAACAGTCAAATAAATAGGCGCAACCACTAACATTTTGAAAGAGTTTCTACAAACTTACCTTATAATACCCGGAGATATCTGAATGAAGTGATAACTAAACATTAAGATGAAAAAAATTTCACAATTAGAGTGGTGGGTAGTTTACATGCGACATTGGTGACTGACAGTCACCTCAGGAGTGCAAAGGGTTAATTTTGATATATCATACAATTTTCATGTATCATTTTGATATATCATGAGTGGATAACCTCTATCAACTCATCGTCGCATCTTTTTGATGAGGTTGCTAGTAAGCCTGATACTGAAGGTGCCTTCAGAAACTTGCCCTTGATGTTCGCAAAAAATGATAAATATTTATTGTTTTTCAGAGCGAATTTTTGGCTAATGTTTCTGCAAACGGGAAGATTTCATTGCCTCATTAGATAAAATTTTGTTACAAAGTATATGCACGCATTATTGAGATTTCGACGGCGATTGAACAAACCAAAACTTGACGACACTTATTTTTGTAAACCGACATTGTTGGCAGCAGCAAAATACAAACAATGGACGAAAATCAACTATTTCTCAGAATTAATAAATAATTTGTCATAAAAAACTAGTTCACTCTCGTACCTGGCCAAATAAACAATGAAATCGAATCGAAACAAAGGGGAGGGGGAAACTGAAAGGAAGAGCACGAAAACCATCATAAGAAACATGGGTCAAATCAAACATTCATACTAAAAACGCATGCATTTCAATTTTCACCAAATGGCTCGAATGAGTCAGAGGCAAAAACCTGGCACATAACAAAACCATGACGCTGATACAAATTGGAGAATATAGGTAGATTAAGTTCGTTTTATTGATGGTACAAATGTTGAATTGGATAATCTAAATTTATTATACATATTAATTTAATCTTTTTTTCTTCAACATCAATTTCAGATTAATTTTTTTTACCTAATTAATCTTAATTTAATAATTTTATTTTTTAATTTTAAATTTGTCTTCTGTTCAACCAAGATGCCTGATTGCTGAATACTAGATCGTTGTCAATTGTTTATAAGTTTAGCTCCTGAGAGAAATAAGAAATCGAATTCGGAAACTAAATTTTTTTTAAAAAAAGAAGGAAATTAATGAAAACAGCTTTTAAAAAACATATTTATTTGTACAATTTTTTCTTAAATATTGCCATTTTCTTTGATGTCATTGATTTATTATAGCATCTTCTCGAAAATTCGTTCCCTATTTTTCTTTCGGTATCTCCTGCAAAATAAATCAAGTTAGATAAAATTATGTGAAGGAAAATAAATTTGTGATACATAGCTTTATTTATTTTTAAATATAAAAAGTACACTAAAAGAAATTATTAATAAGAATAATATTATGATGCAAACAGAATGTGACTATTTTCAACACATTTTTAAAAAATAAAATGAAAGTCAGATGTTAGTTTACAAAAAAACATACATTTTCCTAAATTATTTACTAGTTGTAGCAATAACAAAACTTTATTGGTGCAATGTCGCAAATTGACAAAAATGTTTTTCATATAAATATTAAATATTGCGAAGTCAACCTGAAAAATTACTAAAAGAATTCAATCTAAAATATTTGCGTTTTATACCAAACAGTCTAAAATTTAAAAAGCTTAAGAACACAATGGAAAATTACGAAACAATTGTAAAAACTTAAATTTAATTGATATCCCATAACAGAACGTTTTTTGACTCTTATATACCCTAAGCAAAAATAAATTCATTATTTAATTACTTAAACTTAACAATTTTTTCTTGACTTTGAAAAAAACAATTTCCGTGTCGGACAGGAAATAATGTAAGATTCATGTCCAAACAAGTGCTTAATACAAAATGAAAATTATAACATTTAAAAAAAATATACATAAAAATAACTTGTTTCAAACTGAATTATTTTTATTGTTAATTAAGTTTTAAAAATATTTAATTATGAAAATTATGAATTTTCATATTTATCTCGAAAAAAAAGTGTACATTTTGTCTTGACAGATACGAATCAAAACATTTAGAACAATTCTATGAAAAGAAACTTTTTCAATTAGTTAATTCAAAGAAACTTCAACAATTTAATTTATTGATTTAATGGCTAAATTGCAGGGTTTGAAACAATTGTAATATAACCGGGATGGTTGAGTTTTAAGCATAATCTTCGTTACATTCTAAAGGATATATTCTTTCAAATCAATATTGAAATCATAAAAATTTCTTTTTTAATTTGAATTTTTTTAAAAAAAAAAGACACAAGTAGAAAAAAAGTTTAATTTTTAAACGTGTTGTAGACCAAAATGTATATGTTTGTGAAATGCGTAATAGCATGTGCCCCAAAAATGACCAATGATTTCAAAAGTCAATTTCAAAGAAAAGCGGAAAGAGAAATGAACGGATTTCTGCACCGTTTTTAGAAAACCAGATCCTTTATTTTCCCCAAATTTATAAAATAGTTACAGAGTTCATCAGCAGGTGACGCAGCCAACTATAGAAACTAATAAGCAATATTTTCTCCAGCATGTTAGATCATTCTAACTGATCTGCAAGGGAGTCAGCTAATTTTTTTTTTAGACTGTACCAGAATGTGGCTTGGCTGAAAATTTTGGTAAATTAAAAACATTGCTTAACATGGTTTTTCGAAACTCTGTCGTCACCTAGGAAAATTAAAAAGCCACAGTTTAAGTGCCTTACACTTAAAGGAAGACGAGGAGTTCAAACTATATATATAGTCTTTCCATGAAGAATTATCTGAACTTTAAACGAACGAATAACTTAAATATTTTAAAAGTTATTATACTCTTTTTTAAAAATCACCAATTTGGTAGCATTTTTCCACCCAGAAGAAAATTATGAAAATCACTGCCTTATTTTTAGTTCTTGCTAATGTTTATGAGCTCGGATAATACAGTAATGGAGTAAGTTTTAAAATATTAAAAATTAGACCACAAAAGCTTTTCATTTCCACAGAACTGTTACTTTTCTTCACATTGACGTTTTGCGCCATTTTCATAATAAGCATAGAGAGCGCTAACTTTAGATTAGCTAAACTTGTCCTGACAGGCATGAGTAACTGTTGAAAACTCACGGTAGTTATGAAAATAGTATATTATTCACAAAAATGCATCATTTCATATGACGACAAAGCCTTCGAAAAACAACCTTCAGAGTTTTTCTCAGATTACAGTACCACATCTTGACGCACTTAATAACTAATCTTGAAACGTAGGGAGAAAAATTCTTCATTAGCTAAGTAGAATGCAGTACATTTCTACCTTCTTTTAGTTTTCATTTGATTTTTCAAACTGTCGGTCAATTTTGGGGACTCGTATGTGTGATAATATTATGTAATATGTCTCCCTCTTGTTACATGTATAATTGGTCAAATATTGTTCTTTTAAAGTAGTTTATTGCTTACCATTAATTCCAAACCTCTGGTTTCTAAAGGTAGAAAAGCTCCCGCAATACCACACAAAAGAGTTATAAATCCGTAAAATCCAAGTAAACATTCTTGCCTTCCTATAGCCTAAGTAAAATATACTTCTTTATAGAAACAGATATAATAAAATAATGAAAAAGTATAAGATAGAGCTCATGAAAACTAGCCTGATATGCCTTTTATTAATAACTTAAGTTTAAATAATTTTTATTACAAAAGATGCAAATTTATTTCAGTAAATTGAAAAGCAATTACAAAAAAGGTAACTGTTCTAATTTTTATTTTAGACATTTTCATCTATGCTTAGAAAGAGATTTGTAAAATGGTTCACTAAAAACAGTAAGAAATGGTGATATAACAATTTTTATCAATTAATTTTTGTATAAAATATTAATTCCCTGTTTCATTAACAAAAAGCATAGTGAAAATTTGACTTTTATGATTCTCTATATAAATTTAGTATTTTATAAAAATATTTTTATTTAAAAAAATTATTTAAAATCAAAGTGTTCCAGTAGTTTTTTTCGTATTTTCAGTACGATTATAAAAAAAATATCCTCCCCACGTGTGAGTATCGAAATGCAAGATACCGTGTTTTAGAACAATTACAAATTAGTGCAGCAAGGATTAATATTTTAATTGAATATTATGGAATATGAAGATGATGAGTTTTAATATGAATGTATTTTAGTCAAAAATTATGAGTATTGAAGATAATGAGTACAATATTTTTATGGAAATATTTTTATTGAAGTAACAAGCATGTTTGCATATTACGGTCTGGAAACTAACCAATATTGTCAAGAAAATCAAAAAACGACACGTGTCTGTGTATTCTGTTACAATAAAGCCGGACAGTAAGTTAAAAAGCACAAAAGCTCTAGTGAACAAAGAGAGGAGATTATTTCAATGAACCTTTCACATGCACTTATAGTGTACATTTATGAAAGTATACACTTATTCAGATATACGTCAGTGTAGATACTCTTATAATAAACAATAAAAACATGAAATAATTTCCTAAGAAATCGAATTTTAAATGCACGATTTCTTTAAGATTTGATTTCTCAAGAACAGTTCTACCGATTTTGCTCAAATTTTTCTTTTCGCCATTTCAATTACATAAAAGGATAAAAGGATGTAAAAAGTTGTATACCTTAAAATTTCAAATTTCTACGACTATTATTTTATAAATAATAAATATTTAGTAAAAGTTATATCTTGCATGAAACTATCTTTGGATAATTGAATTTTATAATTGAGCGCAAAAAATTTTCAACTAGCTTAAAAAGTTTTTCGAGCTATAGCGAAATTTGCAAAAAGTAAATTAACATTAAAGGGTCAAGTTTTAGCTCATTCTCCTGACAAAATTATGGTATGTTTATTCAGAGAAAGTAAGTTTTTTGTCTGATTTCGTAACTTAAAATATTGTCTGCATCAATTAATTAGCATATTTGTGATCACCACCTCGAACCATTAATATTGAGTTCTAAAACATGAAGATCCGATTATTAGATCAAAAGTTATTCTGAGTGGACCGTTTTTTTTTGCGTCCTATACAATAATTTACCTTTATTACCATTGTCACATCATTTGAATATTGCAATGCAAGAACTTTTAGGCTAATTATTCGATTATAACCAAAATAATGACAAATCATAAAAACGTAAAAAACTGGTTTGGTTTTAAATTAAATGGATGAAAATCGAAACGTAAATTATAACTACAGAGGTTTTAATTTCAAGGAGTCGCATAAAGACTAGTATATGCTTAAAAATTCTATTGAAAATTCAAACTATACATACCTGATAAATGTATGGACTTAAGAAAAATCCTATGTAAAATGTTGATACACATAATCCAACAATGCATCCTCGATGTGTTGTAGGGTAAGCCTAAATATTAATAAAATGTAACGAAAACAAATTTCAAATATCGAATATACTTTAACTAATTTATTCATTACTGAAGGAATGAAAAAAAAATATTTTCACTACCACTCATTAACTTCAATATACCTCAGCGTTTTTCTTTTTCTAAGTTTTTTAAAGCATGAAAAATATGGTGCTCCTATTTAATATCCGAGCAATTAATGCTTATAAAACTGCTGCCATTCACTTCACATCCTTACTTAACAAAGGCAAGGATATTCCACTATGGCCAAGGGACAAGTCTGTGGCCACCTTTCTCCTCGCTAATGGCCACGACTACCTTTCCAAACATCTATTCCGTATAAATATATTACCAAGCCCTATATGTACACTGTGTAATATCCAAGAAGAAATGGACATAAACCACATTAAGCACTAAACTCAGGACACTTGTGGGAGAAGTACTGGAGAGCCCGTCACAAAATGAACGATCTATAGACTCACTGTAGTTTTGTTTTTGTTTTATTGTTCATCTTTCCTTCTGTTTCTCATGTTATTATCTGTTTTTTAACTACAGTTGTCTTTTGATCTGCCATTGGAAATAAAAAATATAAAAAATTTTATTATGTTTTACATTTCTCTTTTGAAAGTCAAACGCTTGAAATTTTAAAATAACTCTATGTTAAGGTATTTTGGATGAATAGAGCAACAAAGAAAAAAGTTTTTTTTTTTTTAATTAGTTCAGTAGTTTTTCAAAATTTGATTTCATGCTTATTAATTTCAACATAAACTAAATAGTAACAGATTACATTATTCTTACGCTATTTGTCAATTAATTTTTTTATAGCCAATCATTAACGTTAAATAATGAATGCAAAATATGGTAAAACAAAACATACTGAATCTCTTAAAGCTGTATAATGATTTGAAAACTCAGCTAAAGAACCAAAAAAACAGAATGTGAAGTTGACTGTGTTCTGCTAAGGAAACCATGTATTATTTTCACCACGTTTCAATATTAGTTAGGAAGTTCGTCAGAAGATTCCATTGCTGACCAGAAATGCTACGTTTTCTGCTGAGTGTCAAATAATTTCGATCGAAATATTTGTTTCAGCCAGTTTTGTTCTCAGATGTACACACTATAACTGAAACATTTTTGTTTTCTAAAATACCAATTTTGGCGTACCTTTTCTCCTCATTATTGCTGCATATGGTGAGTTTTTTGAAAATATGGTTTTTCTGTTAGAAGTGACTGCATTGAAGAAAATTGTAACTTCGGAGAATAAAAACCGCGATTTCCAAGCAGAACTCAGAATCCCGTATGATTTCGAATCCTGCAGTTTTCTTTTTTTGAAATGCGGACATTTTTGGAATACCCGGAAAAAATCTTGAAACAAAACGTTTGTCCAAAACATATGAAGAATGGAATTTAATATTTTACCTCTGACGACATAAGAAGAATCATATCAAACTGCGGAATGAGTAAAGCTCTGGAACAGTAGAGAAAAGCCGTCTTCACTAGAATGCTAAATGTTGGAAAAATAATTTTTAAAAAAAGGTTAAAACACTGTGTTACATGAGAGTACATTCATATCACATAATTTATTGAATTATATCAAATTAATATTATACCTGCAAGTGACGTAATGTGGGTATCTCGATCTTGATTCGTTGTTAAAACGTATCATTTGTTTACGTTAACAACTGTTCTTTCCATTCTGTTTCGAGTAAGCTAAGCCCGTCAAGTATCAAGTTTCATAAATGACATATTCCATATTCTTTCAAAAAGATTTAAATTCTTTCACTACATATTTCTTACTTAACGCAAAAACAGGCATGGAACCACGTAGAGCATAAACAAACTAATTATGCATCGCCAAGTTGCAAGGTACACAAAACAAAAATGACGTCAGCTCCAGCTGATTGTTCATAAACGAAATGGCTTGTTAAAAGTTGAGCTTCGTAAGAATGTTAAATAAAGTAAAATTAATTAAATACAGCGCCGTATCACACATTGAATTTGTTGAAATATAATTCTCTCTCGTCTATATCTTTTACTTAACTTAGATTTATTATTTGTTTATGTATTTACAAATACACTGTAACATATAAATACACTGTAAAATATACACTTTAACCGTGATATCTTTTTATTTCGTTTACCTGGCAACTTCGATGCATAATAAGTTATGTTCTACTGGGCTTTGTGTCTGTCTTTCTGTTAAGTAAGAAATATATAGTGAAAGAATTTGAATCTTTGTGTAAAAATAATCAATGTACTTAAAACTTGTTGCATATACTGAAGATAATTGAATCTTTGACGGACTTGGCTGACTCGAAGTAGAATGGAACCAACAGTTTCTAACGTAAACAAATGCCACGTTTCAACAACCTATCAGGATCGAGATACCCACACTACGTCACCTGCATGTATCCCATTCTCTTCGTCTTTCTGTTGACTTTCGTCTGCGAAACGCTTTTGTTATATTTTTATTAAAAATTTTATCATCTGAAAATGAAGTTTCGTTCAATTGCATATTTTATCGTCTGAAAATGAAGTTCACATCATAGAACTATTGCTTTCTTCCATGTTCAGGGGAATCATTGGTTTTCTTGGGAAAAAAAAAAGTTTTCGAATATAAAACGAGTTCTGTGAATATATTTACATACATCATTGTTCAATTGGGGATTAAAATTTCAAATGAAAATGTGAAAACAAAATTATTATTCCATTGGCAGGTAATATATTTTTTTAAATGCATATTATTTCCATCTAATATTGAAAATATTGCTATTTATTGCTATTATTATAACTATTTATGTTAAATAATTAGTCTTATTTTAAAATTTTTAGTCAGATTTATATTATAAATTACGCAAGCTTATTTATTATTTTTATGTATAAAATATCTTTTACACTAAAATATTGCGCATCAATTATAAATCCTTTTGGCTTATCACAATTATCAAATTATTCTGAAAAGCGCAACATTAATTACATTGCTAAACTTGTAGTGTAAAATTTGTCTAAATTGGTTTGATTAAACAACACAGAAAATTGTATAAATGAACACTTTTTTTTCTTCAAATTAACACCAAATAGAGCTTTTATTCACAATATAAACGTCAATAATAAATATAAAAACTTATATATAAAAGCGTATACGAAGTTCACTTTTATGCACACCATATGTGAATTACCAGTGGAACCTGTAAAAGTGACCACACGGGAAAAGTGAGCACCTGAGTAAGGTGTCCATTTACTACAAGTTTTATTTTCTTCTTTAAGAAGTACATAGGAATTTATCTCCTATAGTGACCACCTGCTGAATGTGTAAAGTGACCAGTTCATCCTTCATTTTAATGACATTTGCACCTATCCAAAGTGACCTTCCCTATCCTCTGCTCATCTAAAATATGTAAGAAACTGATTTTTAAAGTTGGGGAGATAGGTATGCTTACCAAGGAATAATATTCTTAGTGCTTACCTCCCACCCTCATTAAAAATGGTTCCCTTTAGAATATGTTCTCAGATTCTAAGAGAAAACTTGTGCATTCACTGTGCTGCTTGCAAGATTAGTTTGCAGTTTCTTGTGTTTTAATATCTGTTAGTATTTTAACATTGTTAACATTTTAACATTGACAGTTTTTATTGAGTTTTTTTTAAATTCAGTTTTTACTTCAACTTGATCAAGGAATAATTCAAGATTTCAAGCTACACTATAGAAAGTTCTTTCTCCAAGCTATAATTTCCAGAGCTGAAGAATGCATTTCAGCAAACGAAACTTCATGCATAAACGTTCTCGATACCATAATGTGGATTAATGACTCGTGAAATTTGGTACGCCGAACGACAATTTCAAAATGCTTTGAAAAATGTAGTTTTACCCAAGAGATTTCATATGAGCTATTCACAAGCTGAAAAAAATAATGACAATAGCCTTTCGCCTATTCAAAATCTTTTAAATCAATTTCATCTTGAAGATGAACCAGTGGATGCTAAATAATTCACGAATTTTGACAGTGTTATTCATACACGCAGTACTTCCGTTGATCAAGAAAATCTTAAGCAAAACATTTGGAATATGTTTATAAATGAAAAAGACGAAGAAGTTAGTGAAGAGGTTCAAACTGAAAAAAAATTATGAAATTTCCGATACAGGAATGTTAAAGATGTGCAAGAACATGAAAACGCATGCCCTAAATAACTGTCCACAAATCCTAGATTTATTAAGGAAACTTGAAAGAATGACTGAAAAAATAATTGTTGAATTTTTGTAGAATCTTTTGTAGATTTTTTTAATGAATGTTTTATTATACCTTGTAATGAAAATGTTATGGATAACCAAGTATTGCAACCAAAATAAAAGCAAGTATTGATTAAGGTGCATTTTGTCATTATGTTTTATTTAAATCGACTACTGCGGAAGTCCTTCAACTAATATCAAAAGAAATAAGGTGAGTTTTATGTTAATTATCCTTAATGTGATAAACCTATTCTAGGGTTGCTAATTTATTAGGGTTGTGAACTAATTAAATCATTACTTAATCTAGTGCAGTTTTTCGAATGTGCATTTAACCATATGTATATTGTTCTTTTTAAAGAGTCTTCATAAAGTGACCACCTCTATATAGTGACCATTTGACTTGGTCCCGAGGGTGGTCACTTTAGACAGGTTCCACTATTTACCTTTCGAAAACACCCATTTTTGCGCACTTTTGATATCGTCAGTAGATTGTTCACAACTGGAATACGAGTTGGTGTGAGTTTATTGTTGTCTGAAATTCTACTGTGCTGTGCGCCAAAATAAAAAAAATTATGGACCACTCTGAATAGTTTTTGATCTTCATGTTCTAAGATTCAATCATAATGG
Source organism: Parasteatoda lunata (assembly GCA_949128135.1). NCBI lineage: Eukaryota > Metazoa > Arthropoda > Arachnida > Araneae > Theridiidae > Parasteatoda > Parasteatoda lunata. The sequence continues at coordinate 95,158,556 of OX421975.1, forward strand.
CTTGAGGGGGTGACCTCAAATATGCTTATTAATTTGGGCAGACGATATTATAAGTTACGAAATCAGACACAGAAACGTAGTTTTTCTGAATAAACATGCTTTTTTTCCGTCGGATTTGGATTTCTAACCCCTAATATATAGAGGGTAGCTGCAATCTGGGATATATGGTCCCAATAGTTGGGTCAGAAGAGAAATCTGGATATATGATCCCCTGGATATATGGTTTATGTTTAATGAGTACTACACGCCGTACTACACGTTTTGAAACCCTTAAATTTAAGTGCGTTTAAAATGTCACTTAACATATTGCCAAAGTACATCATGACACTTACTCAGGTGTTGGAATATACTGAAGAAATATAAATAGAGAACAAATTGCACTTGAGACACCCAAGAAAATTTTCCTATTAATGACATCCACCAAAATCATGTAGACGAAAATTCCTAAGAAATATATACATTATTCATTTTTAAAATTTCAAAATATATTCATCTTTTTTTATAACATTTTAAAGGAATATACGCGTAGTTTGCTTGTAAAATGTGAAAAAAAAGTTTACCTTAGTTTTTTAAAAACAATCCTCAACAAATACATACATTTATTCTTCGTATAATTCCGGAAGATTATATACATTAGTTTTTTTGAAATTTATTAAGATATACTTTTATTTTTAGTAAAATTTATATATATATATATATATATATATATATATATATATATATATATATATATATATATATATATATATATATATATATATATATATATATATATATATATATATACAGCAAAATAAATAAATACGAAAAAAAAAATACAAAAAAAACCAGAAAAAATTAGGAAAAACAATAAGTATCATTTATTGCGCATAAGCTGCAAGTAAATAGAACTTATAAGATAAGTTTAAAATGAAGATAAAACAAAGGAAAATTACAGACAAATGAAAAAAGGAGGGGGGGAAATAATAATGACAAACAACTGGGGAAAGAAAAAGAATTAATTAATAATAATAATAATAAAAATAATAAAAAAATAAAAAGGAAAAAGTTTTTTTAAAAACCGGAAAATAAAATATATAATCTTTTCATCAGCCCACACGACCATATCCGAAAAAGAGTGCTTTCTAATATTGTATTAATATAGCCAAAGCAAAATATATCAATACAATAGTGTGAGGAGCACTCAAAAAATTTATAAAAATCACGACAAAAAAAATTAAACACAATAAGTAAAAATAACACGTAAAAACAGAAAATTAAAAATAAAGGAAGAGCAGAATAAAACAAAATCTATAAAGCGAGCAGTGAAAAATAGCTAACTTACATGAACGGGAAATTTTTCAAGAATGATTTGAAATGTTTACGTAACAAGATTGCCAGATTGCAAAATATGAAAACTATGAAAACAAAAGCGCAAATTGAGTGTAACTAGAGGAATTAAAGTGCGTTCTTGCTGCATTACTGAAGTCCGTTTGATTTGTTAGTTACCAAGAATGGTTTTTTTTTAATTTATTATTATTATTATTATTATTATTATTAATTCATTCTTTTTCTTTCCCCAGTTGTTTGTCATTATTATTCCCCCCCCCCCTCCTTTTTTCATTTGTCTGTAATTTTTCTTTGTTTTATCTTCATTTTAAACTTTTATATATATATATATATATATATATATATATGTAACATAGAAAGCCTCTATTAATCTTTTTATGTTAGTCTCTTTGCTATAAAACAACTCCAAATTTATTATTCAAATCGAAACACTTTCTCATACTTTTAAAAAGCCACATCCTGTTCTTAAATCTACTTTTGGCTCAAGTATGCATAATTAAATGTGAAGACATTTTTCCCTTTTCTCTTTGTGAGAATCGCGTGACCTATTTAATAAACTAGTAGTAATTTCTAAGATTTCCCTCTTTTCCCTAAATAGAGACATTTTCGGATTTTTTTTAAGATTATATATATATATATATATATATATATATATATGTATATATATATATATATATATATATATATATATATGTATATATATATATATATATATATATATATGTATATATATATATATATATATATATATATATATATATATATATATATATATATATATATATATCCTAAATAAGTACAGTTCGCAAGAAAATAGACGTACTACCCTAGATAAATTTTGATGCAATGATCTGATCTTTAAATTCTAGGACTCAATCTTAATGGTTCGAAGAGGTAACCTCAAATATGCTAGTTAATTGATGTGGGCGATATTTTAAATTTCAAAATCAGAAGCAAAAACGTACTTTGAATAGCATACCTGTTTTCGATCGATTCGAATTTTTGGCCCCCGAATTATACGGGGTAGCCGCAACCTGAGAAATACGATTCCAATAGTTTAGTCAGGAGAGCGGTCCAAACTTTGGATCCTTAAATATTAATTATACCGTTACTGAATATTGATTATCTCATGTTATCATTAATTTCTTAACTTTAAATATCACTTGCCCTAATTAATTAGCATATTTGAAATCTCCCTTCCGAGCTTTTAAGATTGAGTCCTTGAACGTTAAACTCTCATCTTTATCATTAAATCAAGAGTTATTTAGGGTGGCCCTTTTTTTTTTATTGTTCACTGAACATTTATTTCTTGTGAAATTCCTTGTACGATAGTGTTACTTGTTTTTAAACTTTAAAAAGAAGAAACATTTAAATCTCAAAAACTGGAAGTAAACTATTTATATTAATATTAACTTTCTATTTTTCATCGTGAACCATTTATTGATTAATCCAGTATCTTTTGTTCAGCTTTAAAAGTTATTTAATGATAAGAAACACGTACCCGGAAAATCCAGAGCACTTGTCCACATTATCTCAATAAATTCTGTACTTGTCACATTTGGTAAGCATTCCACAACTGTATGAACATCTCCGAGAAAGTTTCTCTCAGAATTTGTTATATTCAATTCTAATGGAATAAACCAAAATATTCACAAAGTAATGATTTCAATCAATTGGTTACATTTAAGATTCAATACAAAATGAATATGTATTCATCAATTAATATAACACTTTAAATTATTACTCATTATTAGCTTCAATGTTCTGTTAATATATGGGATTAATTTGAAGGTTAATTTGGAGGATCGAAATTTGGAGGATTTAATAAAATCACATAGCTGGTCTCGCTTTTTAAGTAGCTTTCGCTTTATATATATATATATATATATATATATATATATATGTATATATATATATATATATATATATATATATATATATATATATATATATATATATATATATATATATATATATATATATATATATATATATATATAAAATTATATATATATAGTAATTAGTTATATTTAGTATTCAATTTAAAATGCCTATTGATTCATAATTTAGTTTATTTTAAATTATTATTCATTATTAGCTTCTATGTTCTTTGAATGTTGGAGGTTAATAATTTTTTGGATTTAAAAAAACCACATAGCTGGTCTCACTTTTTAAGTGGTCTAAAAATGTCATACTGTCTTCTCTGCTTAAATGAATATCAATGGTTCAAACATTTATTAATCAATTAATTAGTTATTTCATTATGAGTAAAAACTTTATCTGCCTTAACTTTAGTGTAATTAAAAGTTCATAAAAAATTAATTGCGATTAAAAAGTGTTAAATATTTTAATTTTTAAATGTAAACTATCTGTAACTATCTAGAAAAATAGCAAATAGTATTTTCCATTCCATCAGACAAATGAATTCTCTTAAACAACAAAAATTCTGTTTTTACACCAGCCTAGTTTTATTACAGTATCCGAGAGAAAAATTCTGTGAAGCAGGGGCATGAAATTTGTTTCAATAGTGAAATTTTGTTGTTAAAAAACTTTTATTTCTAATAGCAAATTAATTTTTAATTTCTGTATATTTTAAATGCTTATATTCAAAAAACACAAAGAGAACAAAAAGTTCTATGCCTGATCGTGATTTATAAATTGTTAAGATAAAATTTTATGTTGCACAAACTATTATCTGATGCTATTTTCATTTCGGACTGGGATTTTATTAGCCATTCGAAAGGACAATCAACGTTTACAATTTAAGAGATTCAACAATAAGATTTTTTTTTACCTCTATTATAATTTTGAGAACAATGCTTCATAGTAAGATTTTATTTAAACTTAATTTTAAAAAAATATTTGAAGAACATATTATAAAAATTTGCTTTTGGTATTCGCTAAATGTTCAAATTCTGTTTTTTTTTTTTTTTTTTTTTTTAATTTTGAATTCTAAGATGAATATACAATCTAGACCAAAATCGGTTAAATTATTTTTAAAGTTAAAAAAAAACCGATGCCGTTTTAATCTGTAATATTTATAACAAATGTGACGTCTATTTTTCTTGTCAATCAGACAAAAAAATATGTACTGCTAATATTAAATTACCGTTTTTCCTTTAGATGAATTAGAATCAAAGATAGATTACAAGTAGCTTTAAATTTTTGTAAATTTTCAAATTATGGTTGTAAAACAGCTATTACCTCTTAAATATCTTTAAAGGTGTATTTTATTCAAGAAAAATCAATCTTATAACTTTAAATGTGATGAAATAAACAATTTTTCAACAAACAGTTACAGGCACATTTTTGCTATCATTTTTTAAGTCGTTAAATCAAAACGAATTTTATTGTATCAATGATAAAAAAAAAAATTTGAATAAAATGTCTGTTTTAAATATATTTTCAGATTTTCCGTAAAATTTTATATTTAAAGAAAATGTTATTGTTGTTGTGTTGTTAATGACACTTTTATTTCATTTTATTTTATTTTATAACTGTCGTTGAACAGCCGGTTCAATTTTGAGTTTACGGCTACTTATGTTCAACTCCGTATCCTTGTAATTTTCAACCCAATCCAGAAGACAAGGGAACTTCTGGATCAAGTATTGAGAGAAATTTTTCTTCGTGGAGGACTTTTCGTTGGAACTAACTGGCATTTGCGTTATATGGAAAGGAAAAGCACGAAAAGCTCCCATAGTTAGCCTGACGGCAAAGGTACTCTAATCCATGATCCGTCCACCATGGAGGATATTTTACGTCAGTACTGTGGTCGGTGCGAGCCAGGTGCGGAATTCATATTGACCAGCCATCGCTGGGATTCGAACCCAGTTCACCTCATTGAAAGGAAAACGTTCTATCCCCTGAGCCACCACGGCTCTATGTGTCGGTATTTTATTTTATTTTATTTTATATAACCGTCGTTGAACAGCCGACCCAACTTAATGGGTTTACGGCTACTAATGTTCAACTCCGTAGCCTTGTAATTTTGAACCCAATCCAGAAGACAAGGGAACTCCTGGATCGAGTATTGGGAGAAATTTGCCTTCGTGGAGGACTTTTTGATGGAGCTAACCCGCATTTGCGTTACATGGAGAGGAAGACCACGAGAACCTCCCACGGTTAGCCTGACGGCAAGGGGACTCTAACCCATGATCCGTCTACCACTGAGGATATATCACGTCAGCACTGTGGTCAGTGCAAGCCGGATGCGGAATTCGTATCGACTGGGATTCGAACCCGGTTCGCCTCATTGGAAGGCGAACGCTCTATCCCCTGAGCCATCGCGGCTCTATGTGTCGGTATTAAAGTATTTTGGGCAATATAATAATAAACAACTTTTTTTAAAGCTTTCAGGAGAGCATTTTTAAGAAAATGTTTTTGTTGAAAAACGCGAAACTTTCAGCTGGCTATAAGATTTTTATGTGAGCTGTGCCATTCCAGAAGTTTGTATCTAGTTATATGATCACGGTTCACGGAACGAAGATCACGGTTTTTGTAGCGGCGCGATCTATTGCCAAGAATACGACTTCAGCCACACGCGTCAGAGCCCGTTTTTCAGGAAGGGCCCCTTCATACCTTCATTCATTCAACCACAGATCGTAATTTAGACCTTTACCAGAGAACGATCAATCTCCAATTCAGTATGTCAGAGGCATTGTTTTGTTATGGAAACTTGGAGGAATTTGTGACCCGGGCAGATTTAACGTGCACTCACCATTTAATACACATGGTTTCTACCAGTCATCATTTAATACACGGATAAGGCGAGATTCGAACACAAGCTCAACGTCCTACCGATCAGGCTATCCCTGCATTTAAAGAAAATATCATTTCATAGCCAAAAATATATAAATATAAAATATAAAGCTATTATTTCCTATTCTCAATGTCTCACTAAAAATGAAAATTTGACTGGATTCACAAAGGACATACTTACAGTATTTAACTTATAAGTACGGAGCAAAGTAAATAGAGATAAAATTTTATAAATTTTAATGTTTTTTTATCGCATTCTGTACCAACCTTCCACACATCACATATACGTAAAAAAATACAATTATACAAATATTTAAATACAAAAATACAAATTTACAAATATTTATTTCAGTATAGTTTGATTAGGTCATTAAAAGAAAAATTCACATATTATCATTATAATAAATCATAGAAAGATGCTTTGGTCTGTGAAAATACAACTGCAGTTGGGCCTAGATTGTCCGAAGTAATTGGGATCGGGCTAACTTTTTATAATTGAATTGTTCAAAATATAGAAAAAAACGATATTGCTTTCAATTTTCATCTATAAATAATAAAAATTTTAAGTTTTTTTTTTCTAATAATAGTGCTATATACAATATAAATCGTTTTTCAATATGTTTATTTAACGAGTATCTTTTTGTCAGGTAGGTATAAAGATAGTTCATTTCAAAATTCATTTGCATTATTGTTCCATATATAGTGCTTCGCTTTTTTAAATATACTTTCGTAAAAAGCAGCATCAAATTTTAAATCGTTATCTGATTTCAATGATTTCATTGATTTGTACTTTTTTATAAGTTTTATAATGCTTTCTAATGATTCTATATCCACTTTATTTATTTATTTATTTTTCGTTTTCTTTTTCTACACAAATAAGATAACACGCTTTCTTCCAACAAAAGTAGAAGGTCTCATTAAACTACACTAGTAATAATTAAAAAACGCCTGGAACAACAAAGAGTATAACTTTCAGTTTTTTTCTTTTTCTACACAAATAAGATAACACGCTTTCTTCCAATAAAAGTAGAAAGTCTCATTAAACTACGCTTGTAATAATTAAAAAACGCCTGGAACAACAAAGAGTATAACTTTCAGTTTTTTTTTCTTTTTCTACACAAATAAGATAACACGCTTTCTTCCAACAAAAGTAGAAAGTCTCATTAAACTACGCTTGTAATAATTAAAAAACGCCTGGAACAACAAAGAGTATAACTTTCAATTTTTTTCTTTTTCTACACAAATAAGATAACACGCTTTCTTCTAACAAAAGTAGAAGGTCTCATTAAACTACACTAGTAATAATTAAAAAACGCCTGGAACAACAAAGAGTATAACTTTCAGTTTTTTTCTTTTTCTACACAAATAAGATAACACGCTTTCTTCCAACAAAAGTAGAAGGTCTCATTAAACTACACTAGTAATAATTAAAAAACGCCTGGAACAACAAAGAGTATAACTTTCAGTTTTTTTCTTTTTCTACACAAATAAGATAACACGCTTTCTTCCAACAAAAGTAGAAGGTCTCATTAAACTACACTAGTAATAATTAAAAAACGCCTGGAACAACAAAGAGTATAACTTTCAGTTTTTTTCTTTTTCTACACAAATAAGATAACACGCTTTCTTCCAACAAAAGTAGAAGGTCTCATTAAACTACACTAGCAATAATTAAAAAACACCTGGAACAACAAAGAGTATAACTTTCAGTTTTTTTCTTTTTCTACACAAATAAGATAACACGCTTTCTTCCGACAAAAGTAGAAGGTCTCATTAAACTACACTAGTAATAATAAAAAAAAAAAAAACTCCTGGAACAACGAGAGTATAACTTTCAGAATTTGTATAGAACAGCCTAAGCAGCCAATGTTAAAAAAAAAGGAAAAAACTTTATTTATTACATAAAATTATTATTTCTATAGAATCCTTTAGTAGAAAGAGCGTTTTTATTTATTCTGTGAAACTCGTGTAACAGTTGAATTAAGACAGAATAGCATTGAAATTTAGAAAAGAAAATAATAAAGCGCCTGTGCTAAAAAAATATACCTTTGAATTGAATTAGTTAGAGTATCTTTAGATAACTTTGAATAGAATTATTAGAGATAATACCTTTGAATCGAATTATTAGAGATTATACCTTTGAATCGAATTATTAGTAATCGATTAAAAGGAGTTCAGATAGTTGGAGTTCTACTTTTTAAAAAAATGGATCCGACTAATTCTAAGTTCCATTCAATTGGATCTAAATGTTACTTCGAAATCGAAATGAATCCAAAGCACATATCTAGCATATGAAGTTATACACAATTCACTGTATAATATTAAGTTATTAAATAAATAAGTAAAATCCAATTTCTAGAATGCAATTGTTACTTTATGTTCCGTCATTGATGCTTTTACACTGGTGAACTCACAAAAATTGCGTTAAAAAGTTTATTATATTTAATTAGTTTTATCTTATTAAATTATTAAATCTTATTAATATCAAATTTAATTAACTTTATCTTATTTCGACTGTCAATGATTAAGAATGTATTGTCAAAACAAAATCTTCTGTGCTAAACAATTCATAATTCAGTTCACGATAAATCACTAATCTAACAAAAAAAATGCAAATGAATCCCTTTTCCCTTACTTACGTTCAATTTCTTCATCCATCAGAGCAGGAGACATTATAATCAGTCCTGAATATGATACAGCAGTACCCAAACTAGAAATTAAATGAAATACAGACAATCAGTTCGCATACTTAGTTAAGTTTAATTAAGCTAAGATTTTCACTCTTGCTGTGTTGTTACTTAAACCACTTAACAATACCAGTCAGCCTGCTTAAAATCAAGCGAAGTTTTAAGGTAGAGGGAGCGTTTCTTGTTTTTTCAGTGGCGCCATCTATGACCTAGAATATGACTTCTACCACACACACATCACAACCAGTTTTACAGGGAATACCCAATCATACTTCATCCATTCTCTCTCATCGACAGATCATAATTTTGACATAAACCAGAGAAAGGTCTATCTCCAATTCAGAATCTCCAGAGGTATTGATTTGTTATGGTAACTTGGAGGACTTCATGACCCAGACAGGCTTAACGTGCACCAGTCACCATTTAATATACGTGGATTCTTCAGCCGGTAGGATTCAAAATCTCGTTTTTACGAACTAGAACACAACTTCCTACCAACAAAGCTATCCCGACCGTATTTTACACTTTAATTTTATAAGTAAATCTGGCACACACGCATTAGTTCTAATTTAAAATATATTTTAAATTTCCGTCACAAAAACGGACATGTATGGACAGTTTATTAAATAGACTTCGCTGATCTCAATATATTTATATAAACTTACTTGACCATGGACATATGGCCAAGCAATGACTCCATTTTTCAAGGCCCTTAATCTTTTATGTCATGGCAAGAACGTCCAGTCATACGCCGAAGCTGGCACCCTGACTTAAGACAAAAGCATGAACATTGCAGTGCTCATCGCATAAAGACGATAGTGCCCCAGTAGAGCTACAATTAAAATAATTGAACCATAATTTTTTTTATTTTTTATTCCTGATTTACATGACTATAATGTGTTATATTCCCTTCTATTTCATAATCAGTAATTCGAATTAATCTTCTAAGCATTAATTTCAAAATGAGAAAAGCGTGTTAATCTCAGTTAATCTTGCTGATAGTATAGCAATTCGTTTCTTTTTTCTTATTTCTCTTTGTAAAATTTTGGATGTCTTAGCATAGTTAATAAAAATAAAACGCAAACAAGTAATTTCTTTAATGTAAACCCCTGCAAAGAAGTCATTAGAACTATCATAACTTCAAAAATCCTATTTTTTCAAAAACATATCCAGCTGAAAATTATCCTTTTCAAATGTACCAAATTAAGACCTTATAAATTTTATCCGATCAGCAAAGTTTAAGATACATGTAATTTCAAAGTTCTAATTTTTAAACAAATTATTTTCATTTTCAAATTTCTTTATTGTGTTATTACCATAAGTACACATTTGTATAAAATTTTAAAAAATCTAGGACGTTTGGAATCGGATTAAAAATCTATTGACCGAGTCCATCTTCAATATATGTTCTTATTACCTGATTGAAAAATGTCATGCACTTCAGAAATAAAAAAACGAGAAATATTTAATAAATAATAATTAAATAATAATTTAATAGGAATTATTTCTGAGATAAATGAAGTTTTCAATCAGGTAATATCTAACCGCTTCAGTTTCTTGGAGTTGTTTATTTAATATGTTTCAATTAGTAATAACACGTTTTATTGAATTTTTGTATCCAATGAAATTTAATAAAAGCTTATTGTAGACATTTAATAATAACTTCATCTAAATATTTTCATGTACTATTTTCCATATAAATCCAAAATACCATTGGGTTTTATATATGTAAATCACAGAAAAACAACGAAAGAATATATAAAACTACATTTCCATCATAAAACTTACACTTTCAAGTTCTCAAAACTTTTTTTAAAAATTTGGATTCGCCATTGAATCTAAAAGTAATTTTAAACCTCCATGCACAAATTAAAATTTTAATTTGCACGAAAACTTTCAATGATGCTTAGATAAATCAGAAATGAATTAAATAAATAACAAATGAAACTGCAAAAAAAAAAAAAAAAAAAATCTTACCCTATGAAACAAAATAACAAAGTGGATTTTAACAAGCTTCTGCGAAAAAGATAACCAAATCGTCCTCTTTTTTTCCAATCTATGGCAGACTCCAGCACCCCATTAGGCAGATTCTGTTTGTTTTCTTCCACCATCTCTTCCATAATCACATTAGCCGCTGTGTCTTGATTACTTATAAGCAGATATCGTATACTCTCTGGAAAAAACTACGAACTTTTGATTTCAGGATTCTAATTTACGAAAATTCTTATACGCTGTTAAAACTGTTTTATAACATCACTCCGAATTTGATGCTAAACATCTAACAAATTTGTATATGAAGAAACACTTTAAGTTAATACCAAATCGAATGTTTACGTGTTCTTCAAAAAGAGTGTAGTTAAGCCTGAACACCAAAAATGGAAAATGCTTACACCCATTCACACCATTCCTGAAATATTTTCGCTTGCAAAAACGTCAATTTTGGGTATTGAGCTTTGGGGGTCGCCATCGCCTTGTTTACTATTGAGTACGAAATATAGCGTAGTTGTTGCTGTTTTTCACGCTGCTTTACATCTACAGAAAATGAAATCCGTCATTATTAAATGTATGCATGTTTTTAGTTGTATTATAAGGATAGTTAAATTTTAATTTATTAAATATCTGTGAATTGCATTAAATAATTTTATAATATCGAAATTCTATCCGCTTCAGTTCCTAATTTGCCTAATTTGAACTCGTTTTAATGCTCTAGCAGTGTTAAGAATATGTTTGATTTACAAACAAATTCTAATTTAATAACTATTGTGCGCATACATCCTAAATTAGCTGTTCTTGCTTTAAATTGTACTGTAAAAATTGCTTAACTCACTCGTATGTGTTTCATATCCTATTCTTATTTATAATTTTACTATTGTTGAACACCAAAAATAGAGACAACTTCTTTGCATTCCTAGTGGTTCACTACGGCCACTTTTGGAGTAAAGTAGTAGCTACCACTTGCGTTATGATACACAAAAATTTTTGAAGTGTGTGTACTATTTGTATTTATTAACGACAATAAAAAGGAGTTAGATGTGTCGACAAATTCTTGCAGAGACAAAGTGTATCATCACAATTATTACTCGTGCTAAAATCTTGTGTTGACAAATTCTGATATAGACAGAAAATTAATTAAAAACATAACTATCTCTTAACAATGTATAAAAAGAATTTGGAAAATTGTAAACTGGGAAAAAATTTAAATTAAATAATATTTTCATTGACATCAATTTTAAGAAAAACAAGAGCTAACGTTGTAAAAAATTTTGTTGCGTAGGTATTATTGGTATTGAGGTAAACTAAAATGTTTTAAAGTGCATGTAGTCACATTTTCACTGCTTAAGGTTTATTGATTGATTTATTTATTCGTTTTCTGTTTGTTTGATACTGACAACACACATTTCATATGTATTTGAATCAATTTAGAGACTTCACTGTAAAAACATTTCGTCGAAAAAGTAAGCACGTTTTTCGTTACATAGTCACACCAATTGGGTACTTGCACTTCAAGAAGAAGATCATTGATATCCAGACATGTGATCTATGACCTCAGGGCCAGCTGATTGCTTATAAACACGATGGCGTGTTAAAGTCGAGCTGAGTCTCTCCACATAAGTTAAAATTTTAATTAACATAAAGTTAATTATATACAACACCGTATCACGCATCGAATTTATTAAAATATAATTATTTCTCTTCTACGTCTTTTACTTAACTGAGATTGTTTGTTTATGTATTTTAAAGTAACCGTGATATATTTTTGTCTTGTGTACCAGGCAACTTCGATGCCTAATTTGTTTATGCTCTGCAAGGCTTCGTGCCTGTCTTTGTGCTAAGTAAGAAATATTCAGTGAAAGTATTGAAATCTTTATGAAAGAAAATAGAATGGAAAGAACACATGATATCGAGCGTAAAAAAATGCCATGTTTCAACAACCAATAAGGATTGAGATACCCACCCTACGTCACTCCCATTCTTTCAAACATTTGTTGTTTTGTAAGTTTTATGCATGTTTTGGCAGTTTTCTACTTAAAAATGTATTTAATTTACCTCAACACCGAAAATGGTGGCAAACTATGCACCAAATTATTTTAGAGTGTACAATCTAAAACAAAATTTAACAAATTATGTTTAATAAAATAAATTATAGAAACATATTTTAATGAAATACTGTGCGAATCAAAAGGGGAATGCAATTTTGAGATTTCTTAATAAAGAGAACTAACTAATTCCATGATGTATATCTCACGTTTTACACCCTCCTTATACTTGGAGTATCATATCATGAAAGTACACACTTTTGTGAAACAAAACATTTGAAATGTTGGCAACTACATTACACTAAAGTGTTCTTCTATATCAAAAACCAAGGATGGTTCCTAATGTAGTGAAACACCTAAAATGTTCTTTTATGCTTCATGGTGTAAAGTAGCCGCCACCAAGTTAAGTAACACTAAAATTTATAATTACACTAAGATAATATTTACAGAAGAATCAGTAAATGTACTTGTATGATACAATATAAAACCAGAATCGTACATTTAGGATTCATGTATGCAATATTTCTTGAAATTAAATTAGTTTGTTAAGCAAGCCTGTGCAAAGCACAGAGAGAAATATGAATTCGAACTAGGCTTAACAAAACCGAAGCTAGTAAAAATAAAATATTATAAAATTATTTTATCTAGTCCATAGATATTTAAAAATTAAAATATAATGATCCTTATTGCGCAACTAAAAACATACGTGCATATTTTAATGGCGAACTTTTGTTTCAGTAAGTATTGTATAGTGGCGTGGAGGAAAACAACTAATTCACGCCAAGATATGTAAATGTTACGGTCATTGTGAATAGTCGGTTATAATTAACACTAACCAGTAAATATTAATAATAAGCAAATAAGCAGGTTAAAGTGAATGTAAGCGAATTTATCGCATTAACCGGTTATTACCAATGAAGTTTGGTCAATATCATTTTTTCGCGTTTTCATTGGGAATATTTCCGTATCGTGATCTGCCACGCCAACTACAATCGCCAGGTGCCAAATTGATTTTAAACTGGAAATTTAAAAAAAAGAACATGTAGATGTTTGCCGGGGGTGGCTACGAGTTATACTTTTCGAGTTGGTCCCTTTCTATGTTTTTTTTTTTTTTTTTGTTTTTTTTTTTTGTTTCTCACAGGAAATTTGACAAGACTCGGCAATTATTCTGCCACAGATCACAATACGGAAATCCCCCCCCCTTTTATTTATCCCTTTGTCCAAAAGAAGCGATTATTATTAATTTTGATTGGTTAGTAACCGGATTTATCACTTTAACCATAACACTTATACAAAGAGGCACACCCATGTCTCAATGCGATATAAACCGCTTCACTGATAATTAATAATAATAACCGGCTAAAGTGAGTAATTTCCAATCTTTCTAACTTTGACCAAAAAAAAAAAAACGGTTATTGTTAATATGGACCGGTTAGTATTGGTAATAACCGGATTTATTACGTATACCGTAACATAAACATATTATTGGCGATATCTAAAGTCCGTCAACGTTAGTGTTTTTGGAAGCGAAAATAACTTATTTGTAGTGGGAATGTAAGTGAGTTTGATGCAATCTTTTTCCACTTTAGAGGTGTTAAGATTTAACTCTACATCCTGTATGTCGTTAAAAGCTCTATTGGATGTTAACTTGATATAAAGTGTTCCTTCACATAATTTTTTGGGTTTCAAAACATGAAATTCGAAGGTATACTACCGCACAGTTTTTACTGTGTAAGAACATTCATTACTGATGCATTGCATGAAAATATCATAGGTATTAATGTGTAATAAATAATCAAATATATTCTTCTGCCGAAACACTTTTCCTCGAATCTTGGTCATTATCGACATGGGGATATTCAAGCCAGAGGATGGGGATATTCAAGCCGAAACATGAAATTCGAAGGTATACTACCGCACAGTTTTTACTGTGTAAGAACATTCATTACTGATGCATTGCATGAAAATATCATAGGTATTAATGTGTAATAAATAATCAAATATATTCTTCTGCCGAAACACTTTTCCTCGAATCTCGGTCATTATCGACATGGGGATATTCAAGCCAGAGACTAAACTGTATCATTTCACCATTACCATTAAATCAATGGCTGTAATATCGTGGATGTTGGCAGCTAGTTGTTTATGCTAATTTACATTGAAATTAAACATATTCCAAGTGGTTGCTTTTAGTAGCTGATTGATCATTGGTAAGTTTTCAGTAGACGTATAAGTGAAGTGACTTCAACTTAGATATCTCTATTGTTGTTTGTCATTTTCGCTACGTCTAATCTCAGAACAAACCTAATGACGTGTGATTCTCAGAACCATTAGTGCACCCATGCATTTTTACTCGAGAATTTAGTGCTCCTCAGCACTTGACTGAATGGTGTAATAATTGCTATCGGCGTTGTTACGTCATTCGTTGTGTATGCGCGTTGACGTCAAACATATTTATACTACCTTTATATTGAGGAAGCACAAAATTGACTTTGCTTTTTTTAACGCTGTATTTTTTTCTTTAAAGAAATCAATTAAATAATAATAAACACTGGATGGGAGTAACTCTTACTTTCATCAAGAGCATTGTTATGCAAGCTGGTAAAGAAGAAATAGCAACAAATGTCCTCCAATTCTGGGGTGGTTCCGAGGCCGAGTAGAGCAAAGCTATCATTCCGATTATTCCGACAGCCCAGAACACCTGAGATAAAATGGAGAAAAAAAAATGACGAAATTAAAAAATTTGAAATAAAAGTCTCGTCTTCAAATTCTGCACAATGAAGTCTTAACAAAAGCTGTAATTATATCATGAAGATGATGCTCCATAATTCAACCAACATCAGAAACATATAGTGGCAAACTATAATTGAAAATTTTTATTGCGTAAACTGAAAATACATTTTTTAGTTCCACCTTAATATTTATCTCATAATTTTTTTCGTTTTTCCTTTCTTACATATTTTTTTAGTATATTGCCTGCTTGATTTGAAATACTGTTTCTTGTGTATACTTAATTTAAGAAATTTGTCTGACAAGTTCTTTGGGAGGATAAAAGCATCAGAGAATAAGAACTTTTAACGGAGTATGATTAACACTAACCACCACTATCCACGCAAATCACAGGAATATATTATACAGCGAATAGCATACAAGAACAAACCTCAATTAACCTCTACTTTTCGTTTGCTCTAGATCTAAATCACGTATGCACAATTTTCATTTATTCAACATAGTTTCCGGTCCCATGTTCATTGTAGATTTTAATCCTCTTTCGTACTTTATTTCCACAATGAATTTATCGGTCAAATTTCTTTATTTAAGAGTATACACAAGCGACAGTATTTTGAATTGAACACCCGTAAAAAAATAATGGAAAAAAGTACGCTAAACATTTTCAATTGTAGATTGTGCGAGAATTGTACAATACATAGGAAATTCGTAAAGACTTTTGGGTGTTTTACAACATTCTGGTGAAAATGGTTATCGTTACGTTAGAGGAAAATTTTGCAAATTGAAATTAAAACGTTAATGATAATGATTACTAAATGAATTTTATAATACACGGTAATGGTAAGAAATCTATTCAGATAAATTTTACAAAAAGAGTGCCAAATTTATTTTTGTATCACCTTAAATTAGAAATGTAAGCAAACTTTTTTCATTCTAATATATTGTTTTAAATAAATTTTGTATTATTAATTGTCAACCAGAATTTAAAAAATCACCGAAGATTAAACTACAATTATAAATAGATTAGTCTTAAGCAGTCGATGCTGCTGCTTTTTTTGTAAAAAACAAAAGAATTTTTATTAAAGCAAACTTTATCATCAATACCAATAAATCTGTTTAGTTTTGAAACGGTTAAGTCTTCCATTTGGATCTAATGAAAATGACTCCATCACAAAACAACAAATTCAGTGCGGTTTGACTTTGTATTTTGTACTATGCTCCGTTGCAAGTCAAGAAAAGACCATTGCGGTATAGGATTTAAGTAATCTTCTGCGACTTCATATAGCTCCATTTTATTTAGCTATCAAATTATATAATGATGCTTTCAAAATAATATAAAAGCCTTTATTAGTTGAACTCGTCAGATAAAAATTTTATTCATGCTATCTTTTACGATACATATCGTAGAATTATTGAAAAAGGGTTATTGTTTCATAGTCTTACTGGAATCCTCAATTTGGCGACTTTCAATAAATAAGGAACACATTTTTTTGGAAAAAGAAACAACTATATGACGTTACAAGAACATTGAATTTCATTGGACCATTAAAAATAGCACTTCTTATGGTGGCATGCCCTTAACAAATTAAATGCGAGATAAAGAATTTTTACTTCTGTTTCGCTGTAGAACAAAATCGTCTGCAAGAAACAATATTTATTATTCTTTTATCAGTTTCTTTGCGAACGAACAGAAAGGTGTATATTTCTTACGATTTTTAGATATAATTTTTGTTAATTCTTATTGCTAATTTAATATTCCATAAGTTTTGTTTTCCTCATTTCACTTGATTTAAGAAAGCAAGTAAAAAAAAAAAAAAAAAAAAAAAAAAAAAAAAAAAAAAAAAGGCTGTGCAACGTCGTTTCAAAAGTTGGCAATGTTGATATTCATTCGCGTTGGGAGCTTAGCATCCATTTAGCCTCCACTTAGATGGAAACAGGCTCTCTCCATAGGGATAATGGTTTTTACATAACTTGCAACAGAGTATAGTGCATGATCATAATACTTGAATCAGATTTAATTTCTTGATAATAGTATGAATAATGTTTGGTTACTCAAAACAATAAATATAACTATATTTATTAAATTTATCAAAGAAATGGATTTAGTTAGTTGAAAAAAATCATTGAGCTTTTCATGAAATCACTTACAGACAGAATAAATACAGCTCGACCTCTCTTTCCGCCTGGAGTAAATTCACTTACAAGTACCAACCTACAACACAAAGAAAAATAATTTACAAAATCGTTTAATTCACATTCAATAAATATTCATTACGTGCACACACTTATTATATAAATGGAAATATGTGAACTTCACCTTTAAATTATAATAATTGTCCACGTTTTCTATATAAAAAAATAAACATTATACACATGATGTCTGTTTCGACATTGTGAAATATTTTTGCCCTGTTTATTATTTATCTGTAAAATTTGTAAACAGAATGATTGATCGCTCGGATAATTTAAGTATGATTCAATATTTTGAAATAAGTTATAATTTAATACAAAATGAAAAATTATTTAAAAATTTTGTAAAAATAATTAAGTAATTTTTTTTTTCTATTTGCAGATTTTATAATATTTTTGACCAAAATGCTAAAGACCTTGATATTTTAATATGTCTTTAACTATTTTTAAACAATTATGTTTAAAAATTTTAGTCTTGCCATTTTCTTTTTTTTTTCCTTATTATACATCACTATTACTGGTTTTTTAATCTGTAATGTGTGTTTGGACTATAAAATTTTTAAAAAAAATTTAAAAATAATAACAATGAAAAATAAATATAAAACAGATGCCTATTAACTAGATGTTATAACGACTAATTGTTAATTAATTTTTTATCTTGTCTCGAATCTGAAATAGTGGCTATTTTGAAAACATTTTTAATAGTTTTTTTCTACTTAGCTGCACCATCTGTTGACGAACTTTATAACTACTAGTGATTTTTAGTGATAATAAATTAAATTTTTTCCGTAACAGAACTCAGAGATCTTTGCATCTCTTTATTTTTTCGTTTTCTTTAAATTAATTTTTAAAATTGCTAGTCATTTTTGGGATACCATTAAAAATGTATTTGCGATAGGCTGACTTAAACCGCAGTTACTAGTTTGCAAAGATATGAACTTATTTTAGCAATACTCACTAAAGCTTGTGCGAATCTGAGTTTAACAAAATAAGTTCGAAAACCGCATTTACAATTTCGCTAAAAAAAATTCGTTACTTATTTACACTAATCTTTAATTTGTGATCTAAACTGAAAAAAATCCCAGAAGAGAACCAATTCGAATGTTAAAACTCGTAGCTATCCCCGAGCAAACATGTTTAAAAAAAAATTCAAGTTTGAAATCCATTTGGCGCCTTGGTGATCATAGTGGACGCGGCAGATCAAGATACGGAAATATCCTCTACAGAAAATTCGGAAATAAAGAATAATAAATTGCACATTTAACTTTTGGGCCTATCAATAAACATAATGAGACATACTAAATAATATTGAGGGCCACGTGGCCCACTGTCCCGTTCCATTTATCTGTTCTCTAATATTTTTTACACAATATATTCGTGATGCACAGTTTTAACCTAAACGAGAAAAAATATATACTGCCGTGTTTGCATACTGTTAAGTTGTATAGAACTGAACAAATTCAATTTTTAAAAAGAATTCCTATGTTCATTCCCTTTAAGTTGTTTAATTATGTATATACATTCTAGCCATTTCCAACTAAATAAAAGCTTCAACAATATCAATTCAAACAAAAGCAAAACAGTACTATGTATATCCCCCCCAAACTCTATAGAATTAAATATCTAAACTATACTTTTACTCACGCCTGTGGAAGACCTCCTGCAGCAAACGCACACACCATTCGAAATATGACGTACCACGTGTAGCTTGGCAAACCGGATGACACAGCTCCAAATACAAAGAAGAATATCAGTGTCGATGACAGTGCCTTTTTTCATGAAAAAAAAAAACAATACAACATTTCAGATTGAATAAAACTTCATATCAATTATTTGAAAGAGAGAAATTAACACTTACAGCTCGCCTTCCGTATCTGTCTGACCAGATGCCGTATAAAATGCATCCAAGCGCTGATGACAACTGTGAACCCTTTAAAGATTTAAAAAATGTCTTTATATAGAATAGAAATAGAACGAATAAATAGATAATGAATATGATAAAGACGATGTGAAAAATAATTTATTAAAACAAAATGATGGCGATTAAAGTCCATTTTCTTCAAATTTCAGAATTAGTTACTAGTTACTAACCATATGATAACGATAAAACCCATAAAATATCATTTTATACTTTTTGTAATAGAAGTGGCTGGGTGGCGCAGTTGGTTTGTCGTCGGCCTTCTGAGCCCAAGTCTGCGGGTTCGATCCCCGACCCAGACACCGGATTTTCGGGATGCAGAAAATCCTCAGCGGCCATGTCGTATGATTATGCGGCATGTAAAAGATCCCTGGAGTGCCTTATTGGCTCTTGGCATTTCCGGCAAAATTAAATTCCTAGTGCACTTTAGCATCCAAATTGAGTCTCGGTGCTGCCATCTAGTGTGGCAGAAACTAGACGTCCAAATTAGCATGACCAACGGTATCTCACCCATTGTGATGGTCCTGAAAGAGTGGATACCACTTCTAGAGAACGCACTAGGTCTGCTAATCGGGAAGACTGATTGTGCAGCTCATAGGAAATTTAAAAAAACTTTTTGTAAGACTATTTCAATTAAAATAATTGCACGATCATCTGTTGATTTTTGGCCTAGAACTACGCCATGTTGTTGTTAGAAATGGGGATCATTTTAAAAACATATTATTTTTGTTAATCAACAGCGTAATCTGTTGACGATCTTTGTAACTAATTTAGAGCTTGATTTTAAAAAAAATTCTTGTTTCCTAACTAGAAAGCATCAAGTCATACATTTCTATCTTCCGTTTCTCTTTAATTGAGTTTTCAAATCCTTGGTCATTTTTTAGACACCCAAGATGAACATTACGCAATTTACAATGTCTTATAAGGATATATTTGAATTATTTGAGAACCTCAAATACTTAAATAATTACTAATGTTACACTTTATATAATTCTTTTGCAAAATGTTTTGTACGCTTGTCTCTTAGTTAAACACCAGAGACAAAATATATGTTATCCTAACATTGTTAAGGTAAATATTATTGCTAGGGTAAAATGTTCGTAATTGAATGTTGTAGAAAATTGAATTTTTTGTAATTGAATATGTGACACGATTGATGGCGACCATTGATGCCCGCTTAAAAACCACTAGCTGTCATTCAAAAGGAAAATTTTTACAATTGACTCGATCGTTATAGCTAAAATTGAGTAGTTAGTTATAACTAAAATTGACTTGTTGGTTATAGCTAAAATTGCCTAGTTATATAGCTAGAAAACTTTCGAAATTTTTAACTCAATTATTTTTTTTTAATTTTATCAATTTTAATTTTTAACTATAAATTTCTGAAAATATAACCCACACAGTTAGAAAAAGTAAAAAAATCTTTCGTAATTTTCGCTGAAGTTTCGACTTAAATCCTTTTGATCCTAGTTAATCTTTCTCTCCGAAAAATTTTGAAATTTATGTGCACGTTCATGCTCAAAATACAATTCTAAAGATAAGCCAAAACAGCTTGTTTAGTTCGTTTATTTCGTTCATTTTTCTCCATTCAAATGCCCAAAAGAATTGGTTAAAGAAAAACATTTTCAAATTAAGACAGTTATATGATTTTTAAATGAAACTTTGACTCATAGTAAGCATTAATGACAAAGGACGTGGATATTGTACAAAAATCAACTCAAATCATAAACAAATATTATGTTTATAAAAAACTTTGAACAGCTATTTCTAAGAGTTCAATTATATAAAATCTTACCATTATAATATAATTATAATAAATGTTAAAAATCTATGATAAATTATTTAAAAACTTCTAGTGAAGTAAATTGTTTGACTCTATTTACCGTCACTATAACAGCAGCTTGCCATTTTTCCAAGTTCCAATCGCATGAAAGTAAAGGTCCAATAAAACTTACAAGGACTTCATCAACACCTCTAGCCATCTGGGTTTATAAATAAATAACGTTATATTTTGATGTAAACTCATATTCGATTGCAAACAAAATGTAAATCAAAATGCAATAATAGTTTTTCATTCAAAATTATATTAACCGAGAACAATAATTAACCATGTTATTTATCAAAATGTGTTTGCCAACACTCTAACATTTAAATTCCAATATTCTGACTACCCATTTTTAAAAATTTACTGAGCAGTCGACATTTTTGCGTGAAATATTACAAAATTGTTGCCAGGAGTCCATCGTTTCTAGAGATGACGGATATATCTTGAAATAACGATGTTTTTAATTATCTCGATAGTGAAAAAAATATTCTATCACGCTAGATCGTTAATATGATAAATATCGATACACTATAATTATCGAAAAATTTTGACAGATATATATATCGACACATGTTAAATAGTAAAATATAATTGTAATAGTAGTGACTACAAAAGATAATAGTCGACACTCGATAAAAACCGAAAAATATCGACACTCTATAAATTCCGAGAAATGGTGACACTCCATAAATACCGAAAAATACTAACACTCGATAAATATTGATCATATAGTGATCCAATGAGTAAAAACTCAAAAACCATTTAAAAGCCTTTACTAGCTCTTCATTTATTTTGTGTTATTTATAATTACTTGGCCATTTTTATAATTACTCAAAGAGTCAAAGAAAAATACGTCTTTTTTTTTCTTCTCCATTAGAAAACTTTGCCCAATATAAAAAATATGTAAATTAGTTATAATTAAAATATCAAAATATATCGTAAGAAATCGATATTTTCTTTTGGCGCATCGCAATATTAAATATAGGGGAGAGTGGGGTCAATTGTGACATTCTTTACCTAACTATTTTTAACTAACAAGAAATCCAATATATTATTAGCATTAATTGACAGACGAGTAAAGTAGACTATCCTCTACTAGAAAAAAAATAAATACCTTATTTTAAATGTTATTATATTACTTATTAACAATTTTTGACAATCGTGCACTTGTTACAGTTGTCCCCACTTACGGGGTCAATTGTAACAGTTCATAAATTCAACTAAAACATAGTTAATTATACATATTATCATAGTTGTGATATATTTTTTTATTGATCAAAATAGTAGTGATATTTTAGGAGTAAAAATAATAATGAGCAGAGACCTAAAGGGTTAAACTTTTAATTTTAAGGGGTTAAAAATTTTAATTTACGCTGTGAAAGGTGACTAATAAAATAATGCACATGCAACATAATATAAATGATATAGGAAACTATTGGTGGTTCTTAAAGAGTTAAGTAATGGTTTGTAAAGATAAGATTAGTTATTTTCAGCTGTTACATTCGTCCCTTTACTTATTTTTACAATCGTCCCCATGACGCCATTTCAGCTTCATTTGTTAAAAACAATGCTAGTTAATTAACAAAACTAATCTCTTTTTTTTAAATGTTAATTAAGGTGTCCACTTACATATTGGGTTAATAATTTTTATTTGTTTAAACAAAATTACTTTGTTACAATATAATATTCTAATACCAAAAAAAGTACTTACGTAGCGTGAAAATATCTTTTGTGATGTAACTCTTTCAAAAGTACATAAAAATGGTTGCCAGCAGGGGTGTACATGTAGATTTATTAAATACACCTTGTGCGCCACCTAGGAACCAAATCTAAAACCCGACACTCAAAATTTTTGCTCTGTTACAATCGTACCCTGTTACAATTGACCCCACTCTCCCCTACTGATATCGCCAAACAATAGTCACTTACATGTGTATTCGTAGAGCTTTGTTATTATTTTATTTTGATTCGACATTCAGTTGGACTAATGTATGCCAATTATGCATTAGTGTAAAAAAAATATATTAAATTTACTATATTGACCTTCAAACTTCATTCACTTAAAATTATTTTCAATTTTTTTTTTTTTTTTTTTTTTTTTTTAGAAATACCTTCTTTTATAACCTAGGGTTTGAGTATAAATCATTGAGAATTATGAAAAGTTTTACCTTACCCATATGAAACCCGTAAACACTATCAATTTAGCTTGAAAAACTCCTAAATATCCTGATCCATTTATGGCCTCTTCCGCTGTAAAAATTTCATCTGAAACTAAACATGTGTTACGTAATTATAATAAGTAAATCAAATGACTGTATGATCTAAGGACTTGTTGAAAAAATCGATTAAAAAGCACATTTTAAGAACAATAAACGAAAGAATTAAACTCAATCTGTCTCATACTTGCCCAATATGTTTTTCTGAATTTCCACATAACAATTATCTGATATGATTAATAAACAGTAGAGCTTGCAGAAATAAATTCAGAAAAGGAAACACACTCATAAAATTTAATTACTGCAGAATCATAACAAATTGACCAAAAAAGAGAAGGAAATTGTAAAATGTTAAGTTTGTTTGGTTACTTTCATAAAACTCTAAATGAAAAGAAAAAAATTTTCTACATCAAAAAGTATTTTTTTATTTTTTTTATTTTTTCCATATCGATAAAAAGTTTAAAGTATATTTCTTTCGCATTAGTAATAAATTATCCTAGTGTTGATATTTTCTAGCATTGTTACAGAGATTTGTATACA
Source organism: Parasteatoda lunata (assembly GCA_949128135.1). Taxonomy (NCBI): domain Eukaryota; kingdom Metazoa; phylum Arthropoda; class Arachnida; order Araneae; family Theridiidae; genus Parasteatoda; species Parasteatoda lunata. The sequence continues at coordinate 95,182,786 of OX421975.1, forward strand.
TTTGATTTAAAACTTGATTATCAAAAACAAAATTTCTCGATAGCAATTAAACAAATCACAAATTTTGAACTCTCATATAAAAAACTAGCATTCACTTTATTCTTTTAAGCGAAATACCTTAAATTTTGATTTAAATATTCAAATTATTTTTTAAAAAAATATAGTTTTATGTAAGCAACAAAGAAAAGATTGCAAAAAGTGGCTATTAAATGAAAAGGAGTTACCGATATCGACCACCGATTAATCAAGTTTGAGAAAAAAGTAGCTACTAAGTTATTAGAATCTATCAGCTACTGGCTACTAACTGAAAATTTAAATTTTCCTGTCTACAGAAAGGGGATTTTACCTTCTCCGTGTACGGTAAATTACATGAACGAAATACGCTCTATTTAACTAAATTATATTTTTTTAATAATTTTCATTTCATTTAAATCATTGAAATGTGAACGATATGGAATTTAGTTACAAAATTTGAAACTTTAAATTTATAAGCATGATACTTATCCACCTCACTGGGATTGTAAAAACCTTTTACTATAGTATGTATTCTAGTATATTAGACACTATTTACCACAATACCAGTAGTACCTATCTCACAATTAATTAAGCATCATTAAAAACATCAGTAAGGTAAAAGTTCTATAATGAAAGCATCAGTAAGGCGAATTTTTTACAACCATCCCCGAAACCTAGAAATTTCGCATTTTTTAAACTTTTTACAGTTCAATTTTTAAAATATTTACAACCATAAAATTGGAAATTTTCAAACTTTACTCGATATAACACATTTCAATGAATTAAATGAAACGGAAAATATTAATTTTCTATTTCTTAAGTTAAAACATAATTGCGTTCGTATAATTTTCCAGATGTTAACACAATTGGCATAGAGAATCACTTTTCTGTCAGAACACCCTAATAATTCAACAAACCTTTTACTCCTAGCATTTTTTTGTGACCTAATCAAATAGGATGTTCTCTAAAATTTTCAGATGAGTTCCTTTAAATATTTACTTTATACTTCAGAGCAATTTATAGTTTCAATTAAGAAATCTGCATTATAGTTATTCCATCTTTTAGGAATGTCGTACATGCTGACTTTATTTGCAATTAATGAAATAAAGTCAAGCAGTTCCAGCAATATTTGTTAAAATTCTCATTTATACTTACTCCAATTTATTGTGACTTTCAGCAATTTAAAAGTTTAGAAAATATAAATAAATGATAGTTACGAGCATAACGTATTATTACGTTGTCCATATCACATAGTTTTTAATTTTGAAATCTATGAAAGTTAAAAAAATATAAAAGTTACTGCAAATGACATTAATTTTAACAAAAATTATAATAAATAATAATTCATTCACTTTTAAACTCTGCAAATATGGCGTTCATAAATAGTGAAATTCCCCTTTAGTTCCTCGACAATATACTAATCATCAATTAATATTTTGAATTTTTTAAGAAAAAAACATACCTTCTATATGATTACTTGAATCTCTACTTTCAATGCAGAGTACACTTCGATCTGTTGAAAATGAAAGGTTTTTAATTTTCTTACCTTGCTTCGCCATTTTGAAATCATAACTCTAATTAGAGCTAAACATCGTCCATCGTTTACTTTCTTTTTATGAGACTAACATTTATCTTACAAACCAAATCCCAATATTAAAACGCTTAGAATAAACATCCAGAATTCGTCACGACTCTTTACGTATACTGTTCATTGTTTCCAAGCGATGAAATCAAAATTGGCTATTCTTTTTTGGAAACACGATTTATAGAATTACAATATCAAGCGATGCCACTGTGAAGTCAAAATTCTTTTGTCTGCTTTAAGCTCATATTTATGAAAACCTGCATATTCTCTTGAAAGTTTCGACCAACTTCGAAATCTTCATGACTTCAATTTTTTCGTTATATTTTTTTCACGTGCAAGAAATGTCATTTTCACAAAATACAGAAAAAAAAGTCTATTGTTACGTATACAATATACAATTTGTATAAATTTATATTCATTGTCACTCTATACATGCAATTTATGTTTCAAATAGCAATTTATCACTAAATGTATAAAGCTGTATAGACAATATTAACGATAACGATTAAGCATTCAAATTTATAATGATATTCTTAGCGTTTAATTTAATGTGGCCTATAATTATTCTTTTCATCCCTTCTGGATATTGTACTCAATTACATTATTGGGAGTTAAATAGATTGAATTATTGAGCTTTTGAAAAATTATGCAAGTTCAAACATCAACGTTTGCCTTACGTCATAATAATGAATCATTTATTCATTATTATGACGTAATAATGTCATTTATGCATTAAGACTATCAATTAGCCTTCTAATTTATTAATATTAACTGCAACTTGTAGATGGTTAATTGGGTAGTTGCAACTCAAGGAGAAAAATTAGTGATTAGGCCCAAATCATGTGATCTAAAGCAGATTTAGTTGGATGGCTGTATGTGACGTCATGCGCTTTTGTCGAACCCGATTGGCTTCTGAATCGACAAATGATTTACCCTCGACGACGCGGCTTGCAAGTATCCAATCTCCCTAACAAATCAATTTTATAATCTCATCTTTCTAGCGAATGTTTTTTTTTTTTTTTTTTTTTTTTTTCTTGTTTATCTCATGGAATTTTAGACATTACATTAAATTAAGGCTCCTACATTAAATAAATGAGAGTTTGTTACACGATGCGAAACCATACAGGATCAAAAGTTTATGTTTGCTTTGAGTTGCAATAATGAATTAATTATTCATACGAAAAAATTATTAATCAGCCTTTTATTATATAAAAGGCAATTGTAGCCTACAGAAGGCTAATTGAACTTCAGAATTTCTATATTCTTATTTTTATTGCGTAGTGTATCCATTTTCGAGTGTATCACGTTTACATCAAAAATTTTCAGGTTTAGTCAAATAAAAACGAATTATATAACGCAACATTGGACTGTACAAACACCATTAAATTTATAAGAAATTGGGAGACTCCGCCACCTATTTGCTCATATTTATCGCCCTGCACTCACAAACCCCCAATAATCACTTCGTCTCCATCATTATTTTTTTACTTAAAAGACGATATTCTTCACGAAAACGAAGAACGTTTTGTTAATAAAATATATAATTATGCGTAATAACGTTTCATTATAGATCATAACAAAATACACGAGTACCTGGGTTAGAAAAATAATCTGTCTTTGATGATTAAAAACACGAAGAAAATTAAGAAAAACAATAAGTTTTATTTACTGCGCATAAGCTGCAAGCAAACAGAACTCATAAAATAAGTTCAAAATGTAGAGAAAACATGGAAAAAATTACAGAACAATGAAAAGAGGGGGAAAAGAAAAATAATAAAAATCAGGAGAAAAAAATCTGTAAACTATAAGATACAAAAAATATATATATAAAAAAGATATAAAAGATTTAAAGAAAATAAAAGTTTTTTGCAGATATAATCGTGTGAGCTGATAAAAAAATTATATCTTTTATTTTCCGGATGTTTTTCCTTTTTTCCTTTTTTTTGGGATTTTTTTTCCGGATTTTTATTATTTTTATTATTATTATTTTTCCTCTTTCCCTTATTCATTGTTGTGTAATTTTTTCCATGATGTAAAAACACACACACACACACACACACATATATATATATATATATATATATACAGTGGCGTACGCAGAATTTTTTCAAGGGGGGTGTTCATAATTTTCTGAGACTACTAAAAGAAGTTCGAGTATGTAATAAAGGACTATTATTTCTCTAATTTAGACAGCTAGACAATTTTGACTTTTTATTTAGACAGCATTGTTTAGTTAAATTTTGAATTGATTTTTTAAGTTTAAGAACATAATGTAATATCTTCTGAAAAAAGTCTAATGTCAAGTGGATGGGAAGTAACACTTTGAGAGCCACTTTCACATTCATCAGATTTTGTTATGCTATAAACGTTTTCTTCAACGGAAGTATCACATTTCTGTTCAACAGAAAAACTTACATTGGTACTAGATGCTGTCGTCTCACTAATTTCAGGTTGTAATATATATATATATATATATATATATATATATATATATATATATATATATATATATATGTGTATATATATATATATTCTCAAATGGGGGGGGAATAATAATAACAAACAACTGGGGAAAAAAAAGAGAATAAAGTTTTTTTAAAAAACCGGAAAATAAATGATATATAATCTTTTCATCAGCCCACACGATTATATCCAAAAAAGAGTGCTTTCTAATATTGTATCAATATAGCCAAAGCAAAATATATCAATACAATAGTGTGAGGAGCACTCAAAAAATTTTTTACAAAAATTACGACAAATAAAATTAAACACAATAAGTAAAAATAACACGTAAAAACAGAAAATAAAATATAAAGGAAGAGCAGAAAAAAACAAAATCTATAAAGCGAGCAGTGAAATATAATGAACTTACATGAACGGGAAATTTTCCAAGAATGATTTAAAATGTTTACGTAACAAGATTGCCAGATTGCAAAATATGAAAACTATGAAAACAAAAGCGCAAATTGAGTGTAACTAGAGGAGTTTAAAGTGCGTTCTTGCAGCATTACTGAAGTGCGTTTGATTTGTTAGTTACCAAGGATGGGCCAGAAAACGGATGTGCGTGAGGTAATATTATACTGGATAATTTAAAAAAGTTGACTATAAATAATTTTAGAAAATAAATATTTATTTAAGAAAAAAATAGAAAATAGAAAAGAGAAAGAAACATGAATTGCCAGTTTTGCACATAATTTTAGCCACGGATTTGCCCGAAATGGATTTGCACATGGAAAAATTATATAAATTGACAAAGAAATCTTCTTAGTAAATAATTTTAGCCACGGATTTGCCCGAAATGGATTTGCACATGGAAAAATCTTATAATTTAACAAAGAAATTTATTAGTAAATAATTTTACCCACGGATTTGCCCGAAATGGATTTGCACATGGAAAAATATTATAAATTAAAAAAGGAATTTTTTAGTAAAGGAATTTTTTAGTAAATAATTTTGACCAAGGATTTGCCCGAAACGGATTTGCACAAGGAAAAATTATACAAATTAAGGAAGAAATTATTAGTAAAAAATTTTTTTGGCCACGGATTTACCCGAAATGGATTTGCACATGGGAAAATTGTATAAATTAACAAAGAAAATTTTTAATAAATATATTTACAAAATATGCGATTAACTCAATGATTTTATATAGAATTTTATTACTTTGGTTGGGTATCTATTGCTTTTTATCAAATTTTGAAAGAGTTTATCGATTGTTTTTTTTTTTTTTTTGGTTAAATAAATATTACTACATATTCTTTTAATTCTATTAATTTCTTTAAAAGTAGTATTTAAATAGATGCTCCTAGAAACATTAGAATTCCAAGTAATTAGTTTATTTTTTTCTGGTTTTTTTGTATTTATTTATTTTGCTGTATATATATATATATATATATATATATATATATATATATATATATATAGAGAGAGAGAGAGAGAGAGAGAGAGCAAAATAAATAAATACAAAAAAAATTAGGAAAAACAATAAGTATCATTTAATGCGCATAAGCTGCCAGTAAATAGAACTCATAAGATAAGTTTTAAATGAAGATAAAACAAAGGTAAATTACAGACAAATGAAAAAAAAAGGGGGGGAATAATAATAATGACAAACAACAGGGGAAAGAAAAAGAATTAATCTAAAAAAAAATAATAAAAAATAAAAAAAAGGATAAAGTTTTTTTAAAAAACCGGAAAATAAAAGATATAATCTTTTCATCAGCCCACACGATTATATCCGAAAAAGAGTGCTTTCTAATATTATATCTATATAGCCAAAGCAAAATATATAAATACAATATATCAATATCAATACAAAATATATCAATACTATTGTATTGATATATTTTGCTTTGGCTACATTGATACAATATTAGAAAGCACTCTTTTTCGGATATAATCGTGTGGGCTGATGAAAAGATTATATCTTTTATTTTCCGGTTTTTTAAAAAAACTTTATCCTTTTTTTTCTGTTGTTTGTCATTATTATTGTTTCCCCCTCCCCCTTTTTTTCATTTGTCTGTAATTTACCTTTGTTCTATCTTCATTTTAAACTTATATATATATATATATGTATATATATATATATATATATATATATATATATATATATATATATATATATATATATATATATATATATGTTACGGCGAATGACCGATATCTGGAGAATGTCGACTCTCACCTGTAAATCTTAAAAATCACATAGTCGCTTCGGTGAATGTCCGAAATATTTGTTATATCCAATTTTATATTAATTTATTCGTTGATATTATTATATTTATTTCATATATTTATATTTATTCTATATTTTAATACTTACTGACGATAGATTAGAAGAAACATCAGTGTTTGGAGTATCGAGCAAATATATACCGGGCAATGGCACTTGACCTTAAAAAAACATCAGTGTAGGGTATACCGGGCAAATGTATACCGGGCAATGTCACTTAACCTTAAAAAACATCAGTGTAGGGTATACCGAGCAAATGTATACCGGGCAGTGTATGTTTCATCTGAGTTTGACTGTAGATCTATCAGTTCAACTTGACATCTTGAGTAACTCAAAACTGATCATTGGTTGCACAACAATACCTTTCTTATGTGCACTGTGTTTCATTTGACACTGTTTGCATAGATTTAAATACAACATTACAACTTCATATGTAATATTTTTGTATTTATTTTGCAACTCTTTAAGCATACGTGTTCTTCCTCCATGGCCTATCCTGGTATGAGTTTCATATAGTATACTGAACAATTCCTCATTGGTAACATAATACTGTATATTCGTTTCTCCTGGTTTTATTGGTACAATTAACTTCTCTTCATCATTAATTTTTAAAACGTCAAAACGATTTAATCGTCTGTAATCCAAAGGTGCGTTGCACTTAGTTTTAGCAGAAATCACTTCAGAAAGTATTTTAGAGTACTTTTCTCGAGAAAAATATAAGCAATTGTCTTCTCGTTTACCCGCAATTAATACATTCAACTTTTCAAGATAAAGATCACGATCTACTGCAGTATGCATTCTGTATAAATCAGGAAATCAGAAGAAAAAAAATTAAGAAAACTTTGCTCTCACCATCGAAACTTGAATATGCATAAGACTGACAAAGCTGACTGACTCCACCAGCACAAAGGATTTGGCGGATTTGGCGAGAAACAGCCAGTCGCCTCTTTGTCGGCTCCCGTCTTTTCGACCTCCACCAGAGCATATCTGTGATTGTCGACATACACCGGTGAAGGTCCGAATGTACAAGAATGTAACGAAATATTCGATCTTTCACCGACGTTTTTGGTGTTTGTCGACATTCACCGGTGAAAGTCGATTTCGGTCCACCGATTTCGGTCATTCGCCGTAGCATATATATATATATATATATATATATATATATATATATATATATATATATATATATATATATATATATATATATATATATCTTGGCACAGAAATATCCGCTATGCTACAATCTCTAAGTTTCGAGCTGGAATGAATAACTTCAACAAGCACAGTATCTTCACGTGGTATTGTTACTGATTTTTTCACTAGTCGAAATAGTGGCGACGACGGGTTCGGCGATTGAATGAACTTTTTGTTAAGACAAAACAAAACAGATTTAGCGACGAGCTCCGATAGACAAGCTGCAGAGATAACTCTTAGTCTGACTAACTAACTCGACTGTACTCCGTTCCCCCTTTTATATAATTTTCACCGCATCTCAAAAATTCTGGAATTGTCTCAAAGACGACAGAACGTCTAGGATTCCAGAATCATCACGTAAAGACCACGCGAATGACAGCCAGTCTCGAAAACTATCGCGACTGGCAAGAGAGAAAGGAACCAGTTCGTAACAGTATCACGTGAATTTGGTTTCAAAAGTACAACCCTATTATAGTAAATGTTTTTTCAGTATTCTTCTGAGAAATACCGTGAGAAAAAAAAGTAGGCAAAAGGCAAATAAAAATATATAGTCTTAAAAAATAATAGCCCGCATAATTTCTACTAAAATTTTTATATTTCAAGGGGGGGGGGGGTTAAACCCCTAAACCCCTCCCTTACGTACGCCACTGTATATATATATATATATTACAAGAAAAACTAAAATTAGTTACATCTTTATTTTTCATAAGTGTTTTTTTTCCGCCGCATTCTAAAGAAGAGTGAAATTTTAAAAACTATTTTGCTCACATTCCGCCTAAGTAAACATTGGTTCCTACAGGTTGAATAAAGAGATGAAATCTATAAGCTTATAAAAAATATTTATGAAAAATTCATAATCATAAAAACAGAAAATTGCTTGAGTGATAATTCTGATAATTATTTAAATTATTGATTATTGGTAAAGTCGATGTTTGAATGCTATTAAAAAAGGTACTATACAAGGTACTAAAGAAGGTTAGGTCGATAATATTCGGAAATACTATCGAAAAAAGTTATAAAAATTATATATTGAAAAATGGCTGTTGAGCAATTGTAAAATGCAAAACATGGCTATTAAATAAGTAAACAATTAAAATGTAAATATCTATCAAACAACTAATGAAAAATACGAGCTCTGCGGAACCTGGGAGAAAATTACAAAGGTTTTCACAAGACACAAAAGGTCTTAGTTTCTGATTTTAAAAGATCTTTTTTCAAAGTTGTATTTTGTATTTTTATTCTCTGAAAACCTATTTTCATAAACATTTTAAGATAGTAAGATCAGTTTGTTTTATTGGTGTTAATTTCTGCTACAAAGTAAATGTTTACAAGTTTATATTGTTACTTAGTGTATATATTATTTATAAAATTTGTTATTATGTTCAGAATTCCGTTTTAGTACATAAAGTTTAGATAATCAAGTGAATTTTCTGCATTTTTTAAAAAGTAAATTAAAAAAGATTTAGTTTTTTGATAAAAATTTCATCCTGGCTCTCTGCAATACTAGGCACAGGGAGACTAGGCACTTTTTCCAAATGTGTATGGCCTTGAAAATGCCACTTTAATTGAAAACGAAAATAAAATAATTGACATTATGGTGTTAAAGAATACTCGAAAGAAAAGCCTTGACAACTTTTATTTTAAATAAAACATGTGGTCTAAGCGTTATATATTACAGCACAGCATATTCATAATTTCTTTAATCTTTGCAAGCATTTTAAGGTATAGCAGATGTCAACTGATTGTCGAAGCAGACAAAAATATAGCTATAACAGTAGACCTAAGTGCCGCAAACTGTCTTGGTTAAGCTGGACGGTTCGTCAGAGGCATGTGGACCAGGCATCTATCATCACATGCAGATTTCACTTTTTGGTGTCCTCTAACGCTTTCTGTCTGTCAACTGATTCAAAACTCTCATCGCTGTTATGCTGCATATGAACTTTTGTACAATTGGGAAATGTTCCTTCGTGAAAACCGATGATACACCCAACTCAGTAGGTTTTTAAAATTTAAACGTCTTACATTGAAAGAGATTTGGTTACGCCGTATTTAACATTTAGCAGATAACCATAGCCAATTTTCAACGTCTGACGATGGACTTCTATTTGTACGGTTTCAGAAAAGGTGTATTGATATTGCGAAAAAAACGTCATTTCTGTTGAACCGTTGGCGTATTTAACATCAAAAGCTCTTATTGCTTTTTCGTGGATAATTTAATGCCTCGAAACATATTTCTAAAGAAACGTCTGAGGCTCAACTTTTTTGACTTCTTTTTGATGCTTGGTTTATCTTGCCGTATTTCATATCCACCTTCCTCCACTTCATCACAAATATTGCTGCAAAAACAATTGAATAAAGTGCATTAAAAAATTATCCTTCCAAAGGATTTTAATATGGATTGTAAAAACTGTGTTGTAATATTTATTCTAATTTTGTGTCCCAAAACGCTAAAAATTGAGCAGATGATTACTTTAAATCAAGTTAATACCATATCGAGCGTTTATACACATTTTAAAAGGTGTAGTTAAATCCTAACACTAATAATTAATGAAATTTACACCAAGCTAAGAAGTTTTTAACTCACTTTCATAGCTGGTAACAGGGGCGGAGGATTTTATATTGTTTTTGTCATTTTTAAGTGATCGCAAATTTTAGAGGGGGGGGGGAGGTAATTTTAAATTTTGTTTCCGTTTGAAGTAGTATAATCGATGACAGAATACTTGAGCTACACATAGTGAGTGAGTTTACTTAATTACCAACATTATTTCTGTAGATATGAACTCTTTTAATTTTTGATTTATGACATCGAAGCCTAAAAATAGGCTTAGCTATCTACATCAGTATCTACGGAGCAGCAAGTTCCCATATTATAGTCAATTATTTGCCAAGTAATTCCAATCTTCTTGTCGGATTGATTTGACAATTTTGTTCATAACTTAATTAAAACCAAGTTTCAATCTTCTTTATTAATAATCAAGAGTATTGGTTTTGGTCGATTAAATAAATTCAATCTTTATGTCGGATTAATTGATCATGCAAACTGCTAAATAAGACATGCATGTTTTTAGTTGTATAATAAATATGTTTATGTTCTCAAATCTGTCAATTATATTAAGTAATTTTATAATATTTAACTTCCATTTACTTAGGTTTTGTTAATCCAAGCTTGAATTCATATTAACATTTTCTCTGCGCTGTGAGTTTGATTTATTAACTTTTTTCATTTTAAGAATCAGTGTATATATACATCCTAAATTAATGATTCCTACTTTATATTGTACTATCAAAATAGCATTACTGGCTCTTAAGAATATCATATCTTGCAGTAATTAAAAAATTTACTGTAACTGTCTAACAAAAATGGTGGCTTCAACTTTACTCCAAGTACTCTAAAAGAACGTTTTTGTTGCTTCACTACGCCTGGAACTATCATGACTATTGATGTAGGAACTATTAGTGTAGTGGAACACTACTTTGGTGTAAAGTAGTTGCCACCATTTTCTGTGACTAACTAGGGTCTATTCATTGGAAATCGAACGATGTGCTACCTTAGTCTAAGGCTACATCATAGGTGTGGTGAATTATTTTTTCAAGATTAAATTAAACGTTGTTGTGTTGTTGACGTATGCCTGTTTAGGCAGAGGGGGGAATTGTTCTTGTTTTCCAGTGGCGCCATCTATGGCCAAGAATTCGACTTCTGCCACACCATACGTCACACCCGTTCATAGGGCGGACCCATTCATACATTCATCCACAGATCGTAATTTTGATCTGAATCAGAGAACGATCGATCTCCGATCCAGTAGCCCCAGAAGTATTGATTTGTTATGGGAACATGGAGGACTTTTGCGACTCGACAGATTTAACGTGCATCAGTCACTCTACTACACGGGGAGTCTTCGGCCGACGGGGTTCGAACCTACGAACTCTCGGACATGGGCCCAGCGCCCTACCGACCAGGCTATCCCATTAAATTAAATACCTTGTAATTCCATTTTCATCAGATATTTCTCTCTTTGTTTCAAAGATACACTCAAGGTCTTCGAGTAACTTATTCAATCCATCGCATTGTTGAGTAAAATGATCAGCCAATATGCTTTTCATTCCATCGCTTAAATCTCTAAAAGTAAAAGAAATATTTCATGTATCAACTACATCAAACTATTCAGACTTATATATTTATTTCTTGCCTGTTATCTTTTTTCTACTAGTTAACTACATAGCAAAAGTGTTCATAAAATACGGTTAGAAAAATTTGCGAACCATGAGTCTAATTTAAACATTTTAATCCAAGATCCACAAAACTTTTATAATAGATTGTTGTTAAAGATTTTCAACAATGACCGTCTAAAAAGTTAAATTCATTTTGTGTGTGTGTTCAAAGATACTTCGAGTAAAATAATTATTAAATATTTTTGAATGATCTTTAATAATTGAATTATTGAAAAAATTGCTTCATATAGCTCAAGGCTTATCTATTAAGGAATGTAATATAAAGATTTAATTAATATCAAGTTCTATATAAGTTATCATAAATGTGACAAAAATGTCCTAAATACGATAGTGATGTATCTTTGGTTAAAGATAGTGCTTAGGTTTGAGATAATTCAATTTCAGCATAAAAATTTCTTTAGAACAGAAGACATAATACTTTAGTCATTTTCGGTGAATACATCCAATTCAAACTTGAATATATATCAAGTTTGAACTAAATGTAACACACTTATATGAAATTGTGTCGCATTTAGGAACACTGAGCTTACGTATTATTTCAAACTATTCATTGTCAATTATTAATCCGTCTAAAAGCAATAAATTGTATGCTAGTAGAACTATACGATTATTGCATTTTCACATTGAATTATATTACTCTTAACAAATTTCTTTTTTATAATATTTACATAGAAGCACTCCGTTATTTATCGATTAATATTTTTTATTAAAAGCATCTGTCATATAAACTTGATAAAATGTTTCTGCTTTTAAAATGTTCTTTCTAATGGCATGAAGTTGGAAAATGGGGGAAACCATAATATATTTAAAATTATTTGAATTTATTCTTTCACATAATAATTACAAATTAAGATTGGAAAGTAGGCTTCGCATATTTAAATTGAACTTGATAAAATATTTCAGCTTTTTAAATGTTTTTTCTGATAACATGAAATTGGAGAATGGGAGAAATTATAATAGATTTAAAAATTTTCGAATGCATTTTTTCACGTGTATTAATTGCAAATTAAGTTTGGAAAGTAGGCTTCACATATTTAAATTGAATCTCAAAAAAGTTTGCTTTAAGAAAACAGTTTTCATTAGTTATTAATCACTTATAACTTATTATTTATGGTGGAACTAATATAAAGTATCAAATTATTACCTTTCCTTTTTATCTACTAAGCAATTGTTGTTTCCATAGGAAGAAATAGATGAAAAGTGGTCATCATCTCTTATAGTTTCTCTTAATTCCTGTTCACTAGGAATTTTCTCAATATTTAAAGTTTCATTTATCTGTTCATCTACCAAAGATTCATAAGAGGGCCCTCGATAAAGACGCTTTATTCTCTTATATTCCTGATAAATATAATCAGTATTTGTTAGTTTAAACAGCTCCTCATCTGAAATTTCAACATTGGCGTTAGCTCTTGCCATATCAGGTTCTAACATACAATCAGATGCAAAAATCTCAGGCCGATTTATCATGTCTTCAATTTCTTTTTCCAAAGCCAGTTTATTTAATTCAAAATCAGTCTCATCTGGTGAGTTTTGATCGGTTTTAACATGGGAATCAGAGGCATAGTTTTCTGATTCCTGGGCAGATTTAGACCAAGCATCGCATTCACACTCCATGCTCTCTTTATTTAACGGAACATTAAGTTCTGCTGTAATAGAGCCAAGGGAGACTTTTTCCTGCTGTTGCTGAACCATATCAGCTTCCTTATCTCCTGAAGCTTTGGTCGAAGCCTCTTTATTTAAGAGCTTGTAAATTCGATCGAATTCTCGATCAACCCACTCATTATAGAGTTGATCAGCCAATGCACTGTTTTCTTCCACAAGAACATCTGCATCACTTTTATCCAATGCAACATCTACTATGTTACTTTTCTCCTTCATAGGTTTATTCTTGGCTGCAAAATACAATAACTATAATATGTTTGGTTAAATATCAACATTTTTCAATAAGTTGTTCTGAGTCGTGGTAACCCAGGGTATAGAGCTCTTGCCTCCCAATGAGGTGAACCGGGTTCAAATCTCAGCGATGACTGGTGACACAAATTCCACACCCGGATCGCACCAACCACAGTGCCAACGTAAAATATCCTTAGTGGTAGATGGATGATGGGTGAGAGTCCCCTTGCCGTCAGTTTAACCGTGGGAGGTTTTCGTGTTTTTCCTCACCACGTAAAGCAAATGCGAGTTAGTCCCATCAAAGAGTCCTCCACGAAGGCAAATTTAACCCAATATTTGATCCAGGAGTTCTCTTGTCTTCTGGATTGGGTTCAAAATTTCAAGGCTACCGAATTGAACGTTAGTTGCTCAAAATTTGGGTCGGCTGTTCAACGACGGTTATAAAATAAGCTGTTCTGAGATATTATTGATTTGGTTTAAAATTTCATAATTTGCGAACTAATAAGCATACAAATGGTTTAAAAACATGTTTTTACTTGTAATTGTTGTTTATAAAGACTATATAAATATTTAGATCTAAACAATTTTAATTTGGATCTTTTCTATGTACGGTAGCGAGTGAATAGTTGTAGACTAAAATATTTTTCTTTATTTTCTCGTTTCAATCAATAATAATGTAGCCTGAAAAAAAGTTTTTTTTTTCAGACAACAACGCATGACCACTAATTTAAGGGATATTTATGTCATAACTTAAAATAAAATTGTTTCAAACAATATGTCAAGAGATAAACAAAAACATTCATTAATCTAATAAATTTGCAATGAAACTTTACAAAATTTATTTACGAGTAATTATAATAAAAATTTCAAAAATAGCGACAACGTACAAAATTGTTATATTTTCAAATTTATGATGTTAGTTTTTTTATTACGAGTGAATCTTTTTATTATTAAATACGATTCTTATAAAAAAGGAAGTTACTGTAAAAAACAATTTCAGTACTCTAGCTCGCAGTTATTATATGGGTATATAATCTTTATATACCCATGTAATAACTGTATTTCCATTTATCTTATGATTGTCATATAATTTTCCCTAACGTTTTTTCTAACAAACCAACATTTTATTGCCAGGAAATTTGTTTTTTTTTTGAACAATAATGTTAAAATTTTATATAAATTTAATTTTATATAAATTCAATTTTATTTGGAAATTTATGTCTAAAATTTCGGTACCGATCAATATTTATCTGATTGTAACATAAGTAATTACGAAAAAAATGTAAATAAATTTTTAAATGCGTTTGTAAATTTCACTTTAGCAAAATACCGTCACAAACTAAAAAAAAAATTGAGCTTTTATGATTGAATATCCTAGACACCGCTTTTAATACTCGAAGTATAAAGTGTACTTGTTATGTAATGTTTGTTCCATTAGTTAAGTTAGCCAGGAATCTAAAAATTCTCAAAATATCTAGGAGCTGGGATCGATTTTTAAAAGACGACATACACAGATCTAAAAAAAATTAGAGATGCACAGGGACTTACAAAAATTACGCAAATGTTTCTTCTGATAATTAAGTCAAAACAAAATATATACATAGAGTTAAGTACAGCAGAAGAAAATTTTATATGCAAATGAAAGTTCATAACGACGAAAACCAGAAGAAGGATTTAAGTGCAGAAATCTTGACTTCGAAGAAACTGCTATCTTTCGTTATTTCAGTGGTGAAATTCAACCTTTCGGCATTTGTTTTGAGGAAAATTTACTTAAAAATGTCACGACAACGTGATCTGCAAGAATTCATGGCTATGCTTATTATCGGGAGTCTGGAATACGGACAAACACGGAGAAGTATAATGGACGCTGTTGAAATGGCAAGAAGTGTTATTGCAAAACTGGAATCGGTTCCAAGAAAAAGGGCATATTTGACGCCGTTCAGAATAAGGTCATTCACATCATTCCTTAGTAAATAATTACCAATATCTCCAGTTAACAGCTCGTCGAGACAGAACAGCCGACACCACGCTAATTCAAAGACAGCTTTCTTTGGCAACAGAATGAAAGGTCTCAATCCAAATCATTCGAAATAGAGCTAATGAGGGTGGCCTGTATACACGTAGGCCAATAGTATGTATTCCCTTGACAGCCAGACACAGTGCTGCTCGAAGAAAGTGAACTGCTGAACATCGGAATTGGATGCACAGTGTTTGGAGTCAAGTGTTTACGGACGAGTCCCGATTCAGTTTAGAATGTGACACCGGACGTGTTTTTGGTATGGTTAAAAAGGTGCACTTGAAATAACCCTTTATTCATTCAGGGGGGATCACATTACAGACGAGGTGGTTTGATCGTATGGGCTGGAATCAGTATAAGTAAACTTTCCGACTTGAATTTCATACGGAAAAGCAATTTGTAAGCTCAAAGGAATGCAGACAAGATCCTGAAACCCCACGCAGTATCTTACGCTGAAGCCATCGGTGATTTCTTTCTTTTAATACAGAATAATGTCAGACCATATACAGCTCGTCTTGTGGAGAACTTTCTGGAAGCTAAAACAATACAGCGTATAGAGTCGCCAGCATGCTCTCCTGATTTTAATCCTATCGAGTCTGCTTGAAACACACTCGGACGACGCGTTGCTGCAAGAACAAGTCCTATTACTGTCCAAAACTTGGAGATCGCATTTCATCAAGATTGGTGCAGTATTCCCCAAAGTCTCATCGATAACCTCATCGCATTCATGCAAAATAAGTGTGTGGCAAGTTTCGTAGTTTTGGTGGGGGGGGGGGGAGACCACACACCAAAATAAACATCCTGTATCACTTTCGTGCAATCAGTTTTTTGTCATTTACATGTTATCAAATTGTTGTCTTGAAAGATCATTTCATGTTCTTCATATCATTTTAAATAATTAAAGTTACCATGTAATTTTTTTTTTTTTTTTTTTTGCTTCTTTATTCTTGTATAGCGTTTTGCTAAACATGTATTCTCCGTTATATTCCAATTCAGTGCTGTCACGCATAAGTATTTTTTGCTTACCCTTTAATTTTTTTTTTTTATTTATTTATTTATTTATTTATTTATTTTTTTGAGAAGTGCATTATGAAATGAAAAGTAGCCTAATAACTCCTTGCCTTTATAAAGTTATTTAAAGAAAAGCATTACTTTTATCTTAACATTATCAAAACTAGATAAAGAGGTTATGTGTATAAAATTTTAATTCTCTAACAGGTTGCAAACAAAATTTTATATCAAGCTAAAATCGCGTTATATAACTGCGTAAGAAATTAGTCTTTTAGTATTTGAAGACAAATACCAACGCTGAAAAGTTTCTTCAGACTCATAAATTTTAAATTAAAAGTACATTTAAAGCTGTCATCACGTTCAGCTCGGATATTGTGTTTGAGGAAGAAAAAAATTGCAGATAGATTATAAGGGTTAATGAAAAAATTAACATTGAAAAAATAATATTGGGCGCCAGCTACAATTTTTATCACACTATTAGAATTTTTCTGAAATTATGGTAAAATAACCTGCAGCAGTCTGTACATTAACCATAAAGTTTCTGGTTGGGAACATTTTTTTACCTTTATGATTTTGAAACCGTTTACAACTACTACGGTTAAAGAGCCGTGAATACAAAACTATATGGTTTTGCAACCATTTACAACAAGCATAGTTTCTAAAATAAAACTTTAACGAACATTGGAGCTCTGTGGGTGCTGCGCCATTTATGCGTGGATGATAGTTTAGTATTCTAGTAATCTAGGGTCACCTATTGAAGAGTACGGGACACTAGAAACTCTTAATTGAAGGAATGAAAGAAGTATTGTATTATCAACGCTGGGAATCGAGCCGCTGTTCAGCCGGTCATGAGAGCGACTGATTGGCCCTCTCATCTGCAATATATACCCAGCTGTATGGAACAAGATGGCTTTATAAGATGGGTCTTGTTGGCGCAGACAAAATTCTGGTTGTTTAACCGCATTAGGAAAAAACAATCAATAAACGTTTTTTCTCTCACTTAACAGTTTGAATATCATCTTTTCTGTAATTATTTGACAGTTTTGGTTGAATATGGTAAAATCAGAGTAAAATAAATTGTTATTTAACCATTTTAACAGAAAATTTTCTGACAGCGTCTGACATTCGGTATTACAATGTAATCAATCGGTATTACAAAATAATGCATGAATACACAGCGTATCTATATACCTACAGTGACGTAAAACATTCTTAAACACATTTTTACACATTAATGCAGCGCAATTTATGTTTAAGTAGTTCAATTGTTAGTATAAATTTAAACATTCACGGTAAATGTAAAAACATATTGTTTAATTTTCGACTATTTCATTTGAGAACAAATATTACTATTCTTTATGACAAAATTTGTAACACAATGCATCAAATATTAACAAAAAAAGAACATGCATTGAAAATGCACAGATGAAAGTTGATTAACATTTAAGCGTTATATTTTTCGCATAAATTCTTTTTTCAGACTTCTTTAGAAAGAGTTTATATATTAATTATTTCTTACATGCTCAAGCAGCAAATTAGTGAAATATCAAGACAAAATATTAAATGTAACAGATGTAACAATTCTTTTAATGCTTACATTTACGAAATCCCACCTTCTTCAACAAACTTCGCACAAAACGAAACATTTTGTCACGTTTTGAAATATAATTCACCAAATTATAAGCTCAAGCGTTATGCGTTGTATAACTAGCAAGCTCACAAATTAGAATAAGGAATTATAATAAATTCCTGATTAATTGTAGGAGTTGTTTTTCTTTTCATTGTTACACATTAGAAAACAATAGTTTGAAACAATTTATTGTTAAAATATTATAAAACTAGAGTATTGTTGTAAATCTCCCTCAAAAACCTTTTATTATTGTTTATGGTGTGTCAAAACTTCCGGACTGTGGTATATGAATCGAAAGCCACATTACTGGAGTCGAAGTTAGAAAGATTTTTTTTTTTTTTCAGTTCCGACGGCGGCTACTGAACAATTAGATCCTGTATAGGTCAAAAGAAGACTTAAGCTTTCTTTCAAAATTATAAAATATTTTGAATTAAAATTTTGGTTCCGATTACTAATATAATTCTTTCACTCTATTTTACCTTTCTATCGGAGATTATTACACTGGTGAAAACAATTGAGGGGACAAAAGATTTTTTTTGCAATAGTAACTAACAAAAAATAAATAAATAAAAACTAAAAATACAATATAAGACCAATGTTTGAGAAAACAGAAAAGGCGCAACCTGTACCCTAAATAAGAAAACTGGTTACTTGTGCAGTGCACATACATACACCGAAGAGCCATTGCATTATGACCACCCTGCTAATAACATGTAGGACCACCTTTAGGCCTCAAAACTGCTAGCACCCGCCGTGGCATTGATTCCAGAAGGTGCTGATAGATAGTCTGAGGTATCTGGTGCCAAGCGTTCACCAACTGGTCCTGCAATTCCCTCACATTACGGGAGGGGGGGGTTGCGTGGCAGCACGAATTTGATTTTCCAAGTAGGACCACAAATGCTCTATTGGATTAAGGTCAGGTGAATTTGGGGACCAAGACAGGGCTTGAAAGTCACTGGAATGTTCCTCGAACCAATCCATGGCGATTCAACCCTTATGACGTGGTGCATTATCCTGTTGGTACACACCATCCCCCGCAGGAAAAACTGTTGCCATGAATGGGTGAACCTGGTCAAGTAGCTTAAAGACGTCAGGGATTGTTCTATGAGGATTATGGGTCCTAATGTGCCCCATGAAAAAATTGTTCCTGGGCGAGAAAACATGAAAACCTGGGCGAGCCCATTGTTATAGATGGAGGGTGGTCATAATGTAATGGCTCTTCGGTGTGTGTATATATATGTTACGGCCAAACCCCGAAGTCCGACCAGATCACGAATTGGCCGGCCCTCTTGGCCAAAGTCCGAATTTTTTTTTAGTTTGGAAATTGGCCGGTCAGATCGCGAAGTGGCCGAGGATGGCTGGCCAAAGTCCGAAATTGTTCTTGATTTCGGGAATTGGCCATCCAGATCGCGAAGTGGCCGAGAATGGCTGGCCAAAGTCCGAAATAATTGAAGCGATCAGTGAATATTTTACTTTGACGGCCTTTTATAATTATATAAATAATTCTTATAAATCTTCTACTTTAAAAATATAAAAAATAGAAGATTTTAAATTGTCTATTAAACAGTCATTAATTTAATAATCATTATTAAATTGTACATTTAATTGTCATGCATACACCAAATGTCTTGTCATACTAGGTCTAGTTAAGTGCCACTGCCCGGTATACATTTGCCCGGTATACCCTACACTGATGTTTTTTTAAGGTGAAGTGCCCCTGCCCGGTATACCCTACACTGATGTTTTTTTAAGGTTCAGTGCCACTGCCCGGTATACATTTGCCCGGTATATCCTACACTGATGTTTTTTTAAGGTCAAGTGCCACTGCCCGGTATATATTTGCCCGGTATATCCTACATTGATGTTTTTTTAAGGTCAAATGCACTGCCCGGTATACATTTGCCCGGTATAATGATTTTTTCTTCCAACTTTGGCTGATCTTCCCTTGCCAATTCGCGATTTGGGCGGCCAATTCCCGAAATCAAGAACAGTTTTGGACTTTGGCCAGCCATCCTCGGCTAATTCGCGATCTGGCCGACCAGATCGCGAATTGGCCGACTTCGGAATTTGGCCGTAACATATATATATATATATATATATATATATATATATATATATATATATATATATATATATATATATATATATATATATATATATATATATATGGATTGATATACATTGATTGATTATGTGGATGATTCGCAAATAGCATCCCGATGTTTCTATACATTCTGAAACTGACTTATGCAAACCGTTCAAACCTGCTCAGCATGTTCTCTCACTAAGTTGTTGGATTGCGATCAGTTACTTATTTATCACCAAATATCGCTACTATAGTTTCTTAATTTTATTCCTTTATTTACAAACTTATTTTACGATTCTCACCATCACTGCATTCTCACCATCACTGATAGTCTCATTTTAGGCAGAGTTTGTAAAGTCCTAAAAAAATTCAATATTTAATTTTAAAAACTTGTATATTATGTTTATATTCACCACAACATTCGATATTTAATTTCAAAAACTTGTAAATTTGGGGTCACGAAATGTTGGGTTTCGAAAATTTTAATTTTGAATTTAATGATAACTTTATAGTTACGATACTGATACCGCAGTTTTCTTATTTTATTAAGGACAATTTAAGTCCTTTTAAAATATTAAAATGCAGAGATGTTTGCTACTACGACCATAAAAACTTAATTTTTCTAAATTAAAACTAAGATTAAAAAAGAAGAGTACTCATAGGAAGCTACTTTGAAAAAATATTCGCCAGCGCCCTGAGGTCTGTGAAAAATTGCAGAGTTAATTTTATTTGGAGTTTTTGTTATATTTTGGAGTTTCAGATAACTTAGAGTTTTGCTAATCTTAATTTGTAGTTCAGTTGTTCTCTTAAATTAGGGAAAATAATAACCTAATGCTCCGACCAATTAAAAGTACTGGCACTTTATGAAGATCGAAAATCCATTAGAGAAATTAGTCGGGTGTAGAATATATCTCATTATACAGCTAGAAGATGGTGTTTAAGGTAAATGAATTGTATTTATAGGTTGGAAGTAAAGGTATATAATTCGAAATAAATAGTCATGGAATTTTTTAAGGTAAAGTAATTATGCAACTTATGTGTTTGCAAATATATTTATGTATACACAATTGGGTACTTCCACTTCAAGAATAAGAAGATCATAGATACACACACTTATGATCTATGACGTCAGCGGCATCTGATTGCTTTTAAGCAAAATGTAAAGAAGTTGAGCTAAGTTTATCCACATAAGTTAGAATGTTAATTAACGTGAAGTCAGTTAAATACAATGCCATATCGCACATCGAATTTGTTGAAGTATAATTCTTTCTCGTCTATGTCTCTTACTTATAATTCTTTTACGTCTATGTCTCTCGTCTCGTCTGTGTCTTCGACACTTAGATTTATTATGTGTTTACGTATTTTATTGTTACCGAGATATATTTTTGTTTTGTGTACCTGGCAATTTGATACATAATTTTTTTATTTATGTTTTACATGCCTTCTTGTCTGTCTTTGTGTTAAGTAAGAAATATATACTAGAAAAACTGAAATCTTTGGGGAAAAATTACAGAATGAGTCACTTAAGAAAATTGATACTTGACGGGCTCGGCCTATACGAAATAAAATAGAAATAACAGTTACTAACGCAAACAAATACCAAATTTCAACAACCAATCAAGGTCGACATACCCATACTACGTCACTTGCAGGTATCCCATTAAGTGCTCTGAGCGTTTGAATTTTAAAACTTATGATTTGTTGTATAGATTTATTGGAAAAATTTTTTTAATTTGATAAAAACCACGAACATTTAAACAACTTTTATAATTTGCTACAACCTTTTTATTTTAACATGTAAAGCAAAATATTGGAATCCTATGCAACATTGGTTCCCAAATGGTGTTCCGTGAAAGGGAACCCAAGAGTTCCGTAAAAAAGAAACAAGGATTTCGAAATTGGATCATGTTTTAACCAGTTATGCTTTTCGAAAACATCTAATTATATTCAGATATAATTAATAATTCTTTATTCAATATTTCGTTTGCCTTAATGAAATTGTTTAAAGTAAAATGCCAGTGGAAAAGAAATGAAACATTTTTCCATTAAAAAATATATTTTTAATACGAATATATATTGAGTAAATTATAAAGAAGACATTTTTTATAAGAAATTGTATTAGTATATCCCATAGTGATTTTCAGATCTAAATAAAAATAACTAAATCAGTTAATAAAGTAGTATGTTTTCCTAATAACCATTTCGACTTTTAAAGTAATTCTGTTTTAATTTCCATTTCAAAGAAAACCATAATTCAGCGTATTTAATTCATTTTCAACTATGCATATACGCCAAAAACGAACTCATAATTAGACTAGATACAGCTCAGGACTGCGATTTTATCCGTCAGACCTTAACACTTAATATAAATTTATTAATGATAAAAATCGTGAAAACGTTTCATTCCTCTTATGAAGTATTTTCAAAAATAAGTAACCTTTCAAAGATTAAGACTTTCAGATTTGTCTATATACTTTATTTTTAAAGTTGAGGTTCAGCCAAAAGAAAAATTTATGATTTCGGTTTCCACAGCCGAAAAAAATTGGAAACTGCTGACATACTGGGTATTGCAAAATTCGACTGACTAATTAATCAGGAATCTGATAACTGTCATCAACCAGATGAAAACTTACCCCGGAACATGGAAGTTGCAAACCACGTTTAGAGGGTGTAAATCACCAAAAACGTATGAAGTCTCTGAATCTAGAAGATGATGGCAGTGGAGTTAAGTAGATGTTAGTCATATTAAACCTATCTCCGAGCACTCCCGGAATCATTTTTTGTCATTTTAGACTGTGCAATGACAACATAGAGTGCACTTCGAGTAACCTTTTCAACTATTAGCTAAATAAATTATTAAGTTTTTTTTTCTCCAATGCCCACTTGGGTTGACATTTCGTCAATTCAGGCGTTTTAGGGCAGATTTGTTAGCCACTCTTTCATGGGCACCATATTAGGTGGGCCAATGTTACTCCCACAGTAAAGACAGATAGTTCAGGGAATGAAAGAACATCCATCTTGTCCGGAATTCAAACCCAGCACCTTTCGATGCAAGGTCAGTTCCCTGACCCCTAAACAGTCCGGTCGGCATAAATGTTTTTAAGTAGTTAGCAAGTTTGTAATATCTTTCATATCTTTTTTTTCCAGAGTGTCACCGAAACCCTCATAGGTTTTATTTTCCCCCTCTCAGAGTGATATGCTGTATGATAAAATTTCGTTCTCCTGATGTCTCTTATTTGTCGGTCACATTTTGGGACACCTTATATAAAGCGTATAACCTTATTGAACATTAAAGGAAATCAAAAACTGTCTATGATATAATGAATAAACATGCTGATCGCTAAAACTATTCTTATTTATATTTTAAATTGTTTACGAACTTCTTTTTCTTAATACTTTAGATATCATCTCAGACCAGGCCTATCACGTACAAGGGCGATGAAGAATTTTTCCCACAGTGATGACAACGCCCACTTAAACTCAGTGGCGCACTCGTGCTAGGTTAAAATCCCCAGAAACCGCAAGCGAGGTATTTCTCTTTATTATTAATTCGATTACCTGAAATTCATCTAAACAAAAAAAAGTATGACCTTAAAACTAATTTTCATTGGAGAACGAGAAAAGTATTCTTTTTTACTGAGTAAATGATCTTCAAACAAAACATATTATCAAAACAATTCAACAGGTTTTTTTTTTTTTTTAAATCATTTTCATTTTTTAAGGAGCGCTTCACTCAACGAATTTGTGGAAATTCAATTCTTTCTCGCCTACGTTTTTTACTTAAATTTATTAATTTTATTGTAACCATGATACATTTTTGTTTTGTGTACCTAACAGTTTGATTATTTTCTACATGGCTTTATGCCTGTCTTTGAGTTAAGTAAGAAATATAAAGTGAAAGAATTGAATCTTTGCAATAGAGTCTTTGTGAAAGAATATAGAATGTGTCACTTAAATGAAATCGAAATTATCATGAATGAATATCAAACTTATTATGTTAAATGAATATCAAACTTAAACTGAAACTATTGAGATGGTGACAGAACCGTGCATATCAAACAAGATGCAGCATTGTTCCCAACAGACAAGAAAAGCGTCGGCTATTTATTTATTCTGGGCATAGCTTAAAATGTGTGTTTAAAAAAACACAGCTCAAAATGCTTTTCATTAAATTCGTTCTGCGTTCATCATTTAAAATCATAACAAAATGCGTTCATTATTTAAGTTCATAAATTTATTGTTCAGAAAGCGAAAAAATTTCATAAGAAAACTTTGAAAAACAGAATGAAGTGCTATGTACTGTTTTTTAATGCGTGTACACGCATTTTAACCAGTGTCTTTTTTTAACACTCTTTCTAGTCATTTCTTATTTCTTAAACACGTATTTTGTGTTGTGTTTGTTTTCTTAAATCTGAATTCTGTTCATTGTGTGTTCAGAATAAAAAGCTCACCGGCAAGGAATATTTCCCTTTTTTAAAAAAATCCAATTGGTGAATATGTGAACATCTTAAAAGAAGGTTTTCGAAAACAGGAGTTTAGAAAACAATCCCAAAACAAAATTAGCTTATTTGCTTTCCCTAGAATAAGGTTTTCGAATAAAGTTCACAATTTTTTTTTTTAAGTTTTTGGGGAAAAGGATTGTATTTGCCCTATTTTTTTTTTCCTTTAAAAAAAGTGTTTGCTTTGCATTTCTGTATATCTTATCACGATAACTAACAAAAATTGCAAAACCATTTGATTATTTAATCTAAGTAATAATGTTTGAAAATTTAAAAAAAAAAATCTTTTAAGTTTTTTTATTTATCCTACTAGGATAAAATGCTCAAAATCGCAAATCTTTTTGCGCTATTAAAAAAAGATTTTTACCTCTATCCTTTTGGTGACAATGAAAATAAATCAGACACAATGTTGGCATAGGGATAAATACTTTTTTGGGGTCATTGCTCGTAATATGGTATATTTTTATAGTTACTTGTAGATTATGATTACCGAGATCTGAATTTTAAATTTTCTATCCTTAAAAAATAAAAAAGAACTTTATTAATTTAATTTTATAAGAAAATAATTTTTTTCCTAAACCTTAAGAGAAGAAAGCATTGAATAAAATAAATTATATTTTAACCGGTACTTTTTTTCAAAACACTACATCAATATTGATTAATGAGTTTGAAAACTTCTAAGATTCAATTTTCAATATAGAATATTTCAAATTTTATCTATAAAAATCGTCTAAAGTATTATATAAAAACGAAATGTTCGTTAATAGTCATTAGATTACATTAGATAGTCAGTAGATTGGATATAAATTGGCGATCGAAATAGGCTGCAGGTGGCGTGGAACAGGAGGCAAACTCTCTACTTCGCATATTTTTGCTATTAGCGTGTGGAGAGTCTTAGGAGAAGGAAGTACGTTAGTTTCTGTCTTGATATTCAAATAGATTAAAAACATTTAAGTTAGGAAAACTATACGGGACTAAAAACTACATTGAACATAGTTCCAAAAAGAAAGTGTCGTGGAAATTTTAAAAAATATTTGTGACAATTAAATATAAAAAATATTATGAATGGGGAAAATATCGTAGTACATTCCTGTACAACTGAAAAGAAGAGGAGAAATTATTCAAGCTGTAAGAAACAACTTTTAAAATAAAAACAAAACAAACGCAGTTCATTTACTGTTTACTTTTATTAAAATTTACGCACACCGCTATTCTAAAAACTCAATTCTATATATCGTACACAAGAATTGCTGTTGCCAAAACATGGAATACTAAATACTGCTGTTGCCAAAACATGCAATACTAAATATGTAATAAGAATATAATTAATGTTCACGTTCACACTTTTACACTCGACCATCCTGACTTTTAGACGACCTCGTCCCTTCAAAACAACTTATAATCCTTCAAGTGAAGCGGCACACTTTTACACCTCTTTGGTCTATTGTTATCTTGGCTTAAATTTTTATTTGGATCGTCGTTGCACTGATTTGTACTGTTGTTGTCGTTTATGGGTTCACAAGCAATGAAGTTTTCCTTACTTCCAGTAATATTGTCCTCATCGTCAGACAGATCTTCGTCGTTGACCAGATGAAATAGTTTCATTTGAGAAGCGTTGGCGGTAGTCGTATAATTATGTTGCCTTCTTCTTCCTTGTCCAACTGTGCGTAAATCAGTAACTTGATAAGTGTCGGATGGTAATATTTTGATGACTGTTAAAGGACCTCTGTACTTAACTTGGGTTTTAGTGTTAGATAAGGCAGTTTGTTTGGGTAATCGTCTTACGACCACAACGTCACCTATATTGAACTTAAATGCATCACATCGATGTTTGTCATAATTCCTTTTCATCTTTTCTTGTGCAATGATAATACTTTCCTGTGCATCTCTTTGCAGTTTTGTTGGATTTACGTAGTCATTTGATGTTGGTAGTAGATCTTGAGGAAAATATTCAGGCTTTACTGGCGTGTATCCATACAAGAGTTCAAAAGGAGGCTTTCCAGTCGACTTACTCGGAGACCAGTTAATACACCGTTGTACTTCTGGTAATATTTTATCCCAATCCTTGTGAGATTCCATTTGGACATTGGAAGATATTATTGGAATAAGTATACGATTAATGCGTTCAACTTGTCCATTAGCTTGCGGTCTTTGACTGGAGTTTAATGTATGCTTGATTCCTAATTGCTTACAATAGCCTTCAAACGCTGAGGACGTGAAGCAGCTCCCTCTGTCTGTAATGACTCGCCGCGGAGAACCAAAATCATCAGTAAATTCATCAAGGTACTTCAAAACGCTTTTAGTTGAGCAACTAGGACATGGACGGAGGCGCACAAACTTAGTCATATTGTCGACAAAAACCAAAAGCTCCTTGTTGCGAGCTGAACTTGTTACAAATGGGCCAAGGAAATCCATATGAACAACTTCAAATGGGCGACTACCAGGTGGAATGGCATTAAGTTTACCTTGAGCTTTTCCGCCTGGTACTTTTGTAAATGCACATACGACACACTGGCGTATATGCTGCTCGATATAACTTGCCATACGTGGAAACCAAAACTGTTGACATATCATTTGAATTACTTTCTCAACTCCAAAATGACCAGAAAAGTCGTGGAAACGAACAGCAAGATACTTTCTCATTGATTTTGGCATTACAAACAACTTTCGTGTCTTGTTTCTATCACCAGATTCATAATGGTAGTTGTAGTTGTAGTTTTATTTACGTCGCACTAGAGCTGCACATTGGGCTATTGGCGACGGTCTGGGAAACATCCCTGAGGAAGATCTGAAGACATGCCATCACAATTTTGATCCTCTGCAGAGGGGATCCAGATTCATAATGGAGGCGATAAAGTATTCCGTTAATCAACTCGAAATTATCGGCTAGTTGTTTTTCTTCTAGTGACCTATTTGTCTTTGGTTTTCTTAAGGAAAATACAATTTTTTTGCAAATCTTGATCTTGAGCTTGTATGTGGGCTACCCTGTCTTCTTCAGTAGAGATGTAAAATACCCTAGGCTCTCTTGTTAGTTCTACAGGACTCGTAATGTCTATTTCATGCAATGGGGTGCAAATTCTTTCTTCGACTGGTGAACGACTAAGGGCATCTACATGAACCATTTTAGTACCATCTCGATGTTTAACATTATAATTAAATTCGCTCAACAGTTCAGTCCACCTCGCTACCTGGGGTTTAATGTTCTTTTGCGTATTCAAGTATGTTATTGCTGAACAATCGGTGACTAATGTAAATTGCAAACCCAACAACAAAGGACAAAGTCTAGTCATTGACCATACCGCAGCTATCAATTCCAAACGACTTGAATGATACTTTTCTTCTTCGGGAGTTGTACGGCGACTTACGGAATAAACTAACTGAAAAGCACTAGACTTATTTCGTTGCAAGAGCATTCCAGCTAATCCAACAGAGTGTCAGTGTGTAATTCAGTTTCATCGCGTGGATCAAATAGTTTCAATACTGGTCTCGATACTAATTTAGAACGTAAGTTTTCAAAAGCATCATTTTGATCATCAGTCCATGTAAACGATGAATTTTTCTTTAGCATCCTTGTGAGGGGTTCAGCAATTGAAGCATATCGTGTTATAAATCGGCGAAACCAAGAAAATTGAATCATTGAATTGTTAAACCAAGAAAACGACGCAATTCATCTTTGGTCCTAGGAACGGGGTATTCAGCAATGGCAGCAAGTTTTCTTGGACCTGGTCGTATTCCATTTCTATCAATTACAAATCCCAAATACTCAATATCTGACATTCCAAATTCACATTTAGATAGCTTCAGTGTTACCCCAGCTTTTAGCAACTTTTCAAGCACTTGTCGAAGCTTCACTATCATATCATCAAAGCCGATCGAACCGAAGAATATATCGTCAATAAAACATGATACACCTTTCCAAAGCAAATCACCCAAAGCTAATGACATTGCTCGCTGAAAAACAGGTGGTCCATTCGATAAGCCAAAAAACAAACGTGTTGGCTCATAATGTCCATCAGGAGTTGTAAACGCTGCCTTTTGTGAGGATTCTTCATCCATTGCTATCTGATTAAATCCTTGACATGCATCAAGGATGCAGAATAAACTAAAGCCAGACAGTCTTTCAAGCAAATCATCGATGCAGGGTAATGGAAATTTATCCTTAATAGTTTTTGAATTAAAATGTCTGTAATCAATTACCATACGATGATCACCAGTTTTCTTAGATACAAGCAAAACAGGGCTACTGTATTCTGAAGAACTGTCACGAATAACACCCTGATCTTTTAATTCATGAACGATTTCTCTTAAGACTTGTCTCTCGTAGTTCGAAGCTCGATAGGGTGAACGAGAAACAGGTTTACTATCCGGTGTCTCAACGATACGCATTATAGTATTATTAATGCATCCTAGTTCATCTTGTTTTAAAGCAAAACACAACCTAAATTCATTTAACAAATCGCATAAAATTTGCTGTTGTTCTTTATTTATTGATGGTCCAATTTTAACACATTCTCTATCGATAGGATTTCGCATAATTTCTTTTGCTAATAAAACGGCTGGGGTTGAATCCGTATCTTCTTTAACCATGAATTGTAACTATTTTCAGATACCCAATTTCCTCGCAAGATAACAAGATTTTTCTTTAATTGTAATTTTACGCTACTAGGATTCACGACGGGCACTTGTGATTTACCATCGTGGATAGCAAACGTAACATCCTTGCTTAGATCATCTCGACTACTGCAGGAAATAAATCCGTTTTGAGATTTACATGCACTGAAGACAGTTACCAATTGAACTGTACGCGGTTCAATCACGAACTTTTCGAGGGTCTTCAACACAACCCTATCAGGCATTTCATTGATTTGGAAATCATGCAAAAAATCCAGCTCTTCCACATGAACTAACTTGGATCTGCCTTGATTTCTAACCATTATTATCTCGGCTGAGTCAATGATGTCATTCCCAATGAGGCATCATGAGGCAATGAACATCAGGGCCTTCAAATGTATCATCAGTCACTACATAAAACAGAACTTCCTTCAGCTTTACCCTGTCTATAGTCACATTAAGTATGATAATTCCTAGTGACTCCCTTACACCTCCAATACCTCGAATTCGTGTAACTATATTATTTTTATGTATATTTTTATTAAACGTTTGTGCAAAACTATATTTTAACATAGATATATCAGCAGCGGTATCCATAAGAGCACTAGTATTTACTTCTTCTATGATAATATTCTTCGTAGTACTATTACTGGAACTGGGTAAATACGAAACTGCATTGACTAATGGGAAAGACGCTCTGTTTGGACATTCCTTTGTACCATGTCCTTCTGTTTTGCAGGCAGTACAAAACTTTGGACGTTTTGGCTTTACACAATCACGGGCAAAATGCCCGGTATCATAACAATTGTAGCAAACAGTTTGATTATTAGTTGTACTTCTACTTGGCTCTGTTTGTTTGCCTTTGGTGATATTTTCTTCTTTCAAAAACTTATTGTTACTAGATTTATTATTATACTGAATATGATTCTTAAAAACATCTTTGAGTTCAATAAATTCATCTATCTTTTCAGCTAATGTATAGGGTGAAATTATATGGGTCCACTGATCCAAGTAACGTTCTCGTATATCTGGAGGCACCCGAGCTTTCATTCGATCTGTGATGATCAGGTCTTTTAAACTCTTATTATACTACTTATTTTAAGTCCTGCAGTCCACCCATTAAAATACGTTTCAAGTTCGTGGTAATATTCTTTCCATGACTTTCCACCAGTATTCTCATGAGAATAAAAAAATTGTGTAAATTTTTCAGGACTTAGTCTGTAACACTTAAGCAAAAGAGATTTAACATAGTCATAATTTTCTGACTGTTCTTCTGGTTCTCTCATTATCATTTGGACAATTTCACTTGGTAACTGGTTAATTAAACATGCCATCCACAATGTACTTGGCATTTGTACTCTTTTCATTACTCTCTCGAAATGTACTAAATAAAGGCTGATATCCTCATTACTCGTAGAAAACTTTCTCAGTTGTGAATGCCAATCAACTTTTGGCACCGATGTTATTACTTCAGTTTCGACTACTTCTTAAGTTTTAACTGCAATGTCTAATTTCTTGAGTTCCAATTCATGTTCCCGATCGGCTTTTTCTTTTTCCAATGCATGTTCGCGATCGGCTTTTTCTTTCTCTTCTTGACGAAGGCGCTCGACGTCTTCAACCAAATTTTCAACCATTCCTCGAACCATTTCTTCATCGTATTTCTCGCTATTCAATATTAACTTTCTCAAGTCAGGGATTTTCAAAGTAGTAGACGAAACATCTTCAGATAACTCATTAGCTACGTAACGTAACTGATCTTTACGAAGTCGCGATAAAAATGCCATTTTTAAACTCAAAACTAATTACAGTTGCCTGTTTATCCCACTTATGATAATGTAAGAAACAACTTTTAAAATAAAAACAAAACAAACGCAGTTCATTTACTGTTTACTTTTATTAAAATTTACGCACACCGTTATTCTAAAAACTCAATTCTATATAACGTACACAAGAATTGCTGTTGCCAAAACATGGCATACTAAATACTGCTGTTGCCAAAACATGCAATACTAAATATGTAATAATAATATAATTAATGTTCACGTTCACACTTTTACAAAGCCATGGAACCGGTCTTCCCTCTAGATGGCGTATTTGAGGGTTGTGATAGCGAATGAAAGATGTCTAAGTTCTCGTTCACATTTTACGTCATATGAATATTGTCTATTGACTACTTCGATTAATTTTGTTATTAGGTTTCTTTATATTGGCAATATTTTGTAAGTTTTCGTTTTCCGGGGCAGAACAGGCAGAAGACAAAAATATTGAAGTTCTATAGTAATACAAACAATTCATTAGAGCTTCGAAAAATACTTCAAAATGCCGGTATGAATATTTTTATTCATGAATTATTCTGCAATTTTAATCTTTATGCCACCTTATATCGTATAAACACACAATTGTTATATCTTTTATTTCATTTCTAGGCGTATCATTCTCAACTTAAGTCTGCAAATTTAGTTGGAAATATGGCTTTATTACCCATTAAAACACAATTTAGAGGTCCAGCTCCACGTGGAGGTACATATGAAACCTAAACATAACATTGTTTGGTGTTTTAAACTGTTACTTACAATAATTGCTATTGTTATACTTCTAGTGTTTGTTTGCTTGTGTATGAAACTAGAGATAGAGTAATCATTGCTTGTGTTTTATGTACAAAAAAAAAGGACTTGTTTGAAAACCTACTATGTTAAAGTCTCTAAGTACAAAAAAAATGAATGTAACATGTATGGCAGCAAAAATATATCTTAAAGGCTAATAGTGGATAACAATAGGTAGTAGTAACTTTATCCCTGAGGATAATTCGAAGACATGACATTATACCTAATGTTGATTCTCTGTAGAAGGAAAACAGTAGTTTGAGTTAACTCATTACAACCTTAAAAAAGTTATTTTTTTCATGTGTAATATCAATTTTAATCATTTATATTTGTTTATTAAATACTTATCATAAATTGGTCTCAACTGCAGGTTACCAATTCTGTTTATTAAATTGAATTGGTAAAATTAAATATTCATAAATATTTACCTATTCACGCATGTGAAACTGAAATACTCTTCAATGTGTTAATATAATGTAAATAAACTTCAGGTTGTATGTCATAGATGTTGTATGATGTAGAATATTTGTCTACATTTTAAATTAATTTAAATCTTTTTATTTTCTATGTATTACATGTAGAATCTGATCAGGAAGATATAATAGATGAAGCAATTTATTTCTTCAAGGCTAATGTTTTCTTCAGAACCTATGAAATTAAGGTATGTTTTATTTTATTCATTTATTAAAAAAACTTATGGGAAGATTTCTGTACTGGTACTTCGTAAGAATTCTGAAGAGAAACTAAAAAAATATCACAGATCACACTAATTTGAAGGATAAAACTTGTAGTCATTCTTTGACAAACCTTTTTTTTTTTTTTTTTTTGTACAAAATTCTTTTTTCTTTATTTTTTTCTTTTTTTTTTTTTTTTTTTTGGTACCTTGACAGTTGTAGTTGGTCTGGACAGGTGCTAATATGGAAATATTCCCAAACTTATTATCCAATATTCTTGCAAATATAATTTAAATAATTGTACCTTTTAAAATTATGTTTGTCAAAAATAGTGGCCAAAATTTTTATAGGCTAAAATTAAATATGTTTTTTAAAATCATTCTTATAACTTTTACCTACTTAATATTTAGAAACTTTCAGACAACTTAATATTTTCAAAACTTTTTATATTATAAATTTTTCATTCATTTTGCATTTAAAATAAAATTTTAGAAAAAAGAATTGTGCCATCCTTAAACTTAAAGCACCATTTAAAAGTAATGAAAAATGTAACAAAAAGTTATTAAAATGTTTAGAATCCTTTGACTAAATATTGATTGTGACTTCTGTTTTTCATTATTAGTTCTTAAATAAAATTTTACTTTCTTCCTGTTCTTGAGAATATATGTAATCCTGATGCAGCAAATAACTGACCATTTCAGTAAAATATATTTAAAATGTTACTTTATGCTTTGACCACAGTGTATTAATCTTACAAACTTTTTATATCCCGAATCAAATATATAATTAATAAAAAACATAGTTATTGCATTTTGTTTTACTGAAGCAATGTTGATAATAAATTGGAAAAAATCATTTCTTTGGTTTTTATTTTAAATTTTGTGGACACCACCCTTATAATATCACGTTTGCACTACCTGTAAGGTTACATCCACATTTATCTTACTCACTGAGTCATAATGGGATTTCCACTGCTCAATAAGTTCATTTATGTGAAACTAGTTAATGGGTATAAACAATCCAATGCTTGAAACTTAGAACTAAGGATGGTTTTGCAAATTTTGTGTAAAATGATTTCATTGGGGTAAATATGTAAATAATTGGCAAAAAATATAAATATCGGAATTTAGAGTTGAATATAGAAGTCTTTATAAAAAGAATATCCTATTGTAATTTTCTCATTTTAAGATGTTTTACTTTTCTTTTTTAATTATTTACTCGTTTTATTAAATTAAAAAAAAAAAATCTTTTATTTTTGTTGCTTTTAATGATTTTATTAAAGTATAATGATATTATAATTTATAAAAAACGTGTATTGAAAATAACTGAGATACTTTCAATATTTGAGAAATTTCATATTTCTTACAAAGGAATGTATGAAATATGAAAAAAAAAATTTATTTCATGCCACAAAAGAAACCTTAAAAAATCATCCTTAAGCAGAGTTTAGTGCTTTTAAAGAAAATTAATTAATAATTAAAATTATAATTAAAATTAATTTAAATTATAACAAAAGAAAATTAAGATTAAAAAACGTTTTCCAGAATTCGAACCCTGAGTTTGACATAATTTAACATGTTTTAAGCTATATTTTTCACTCATTCATTTTGATTATTCTATCTGATCAAAAGAGATTTCTGTAAGAAATAATGTGTTTAATTAAGGCAATAATTTTACACCGAATAAATTATTTGCAATTCAATTTCAGTAGCCGATATTTGATAAATATCTTTCTCAATTATTGTGTTTGATAAAACTTATAATTTGTTATAACTGTGATAAAATCAACTGTGTTGACTTAATTTCATTTTGTAGTATCTTGTGTAAAGCTTAACTTGCAACAACAACAACAAAAATTGTAATTTTTTTTCCTAACTTAAATTTAACTGTATATTTTTTATATGATAATTTTTTTATGATTTTATACTATTTTAATTAATGTCCAGTAATTTACTTTCATTAATTGTAATTTATATTTTGTTTTAGAGTGAAGCTGATCGTGTTCTAATATACTTAACTTTGTATATTACAGAATGTTTAAAAAGGCTTCAAAGAGTGAGTTTTAAATTTAATTTTTAATAACTTGATCTATTCTAAAAGTTATTAATTGTGTTGTGCCCAGTGCGTTTTTACTTTTTTTAATATTCAGTTTTATTTTGAATTTCCAAAAGTTTCTGAAACAATTTTACTATCTACTTTCTTAGTTGACTCTATGATTGTGATGAATACTTCAGTAGAGTAAAATTAAAAAATTTTTCTATGATTTTTGTGGGTGTTATGCATGTGCATGTTGGTGTTATGCATATGCATGTTATATATATATTAAATACAAATGCTTCATTGTTACCATGCACATAAGAAAAAGAAGTTCATAAATTTCATCAAAGCATTGATTTTCCTCTGATGGGTTAAATTAAAGTTACAGAAAGAAAATACCTTCTATGTGTAGTTAACATTTTGTATTAGAAAAATTTTTTACTTAGAAAGTAATATATGTGCCTTTTAGTGAATTAAAGTGAAGTTGAAAGTGAGTTTCAAAAATAAATCGCAAAACTAACTTCTCCTGGAGTTCCGCTAATCTGAAATGTAAATTTTGTTACTTATGCAAGATCTTGTTAATGAGACATTTATTTCGCCCTTAACTGTACTCTCCATTTTTCTCTCAAAGTTCTCGTTCATGCATGATAATGACTGTTTTTACACAGATTTGTTAGTGAAAAATATAACTTCGAGAACACGAAACTGAAAAAAAAATTTCATTATAACTTAGGCTAAAATCAATGAGCTACTAGGGCAAATACAAAAGTATAAAATTTATTATCCAGATTTTGAAATGACAGACATTTAAAATATTGTTTGCTAAAAAATTGCTGACTTATATTTTAACAAGTAGCAATTTAGTTTCAAATTTTGATTTGTAACAGAAGAATTATTTTATCAATGGGATATATTAATTCCAATTTTTATTTGGCTGTAATTACCCCTTTTTTATTTGCCATGACTTTTATTATGACAGGCAAAATTTAATATGTGCATTTATTAGTCTCTTTTTGACATTGTGATGCCACTGTTTTTTCAGTAGTCTTTTTCCCAGTTGTCGAGACTGATTTCCACATGGTTGTATAGATCCCAGTATTTTCATACAATATTATTAAGAAACAAGAAATTAAAACAGCACATTTTATTAATTACTTTTTGATTCGTTCTGTCTGCTCTAAATCCATGTGATGTTTCAATTGTTTTTTTATACAGTTATTGCTCTTGATTTTCTCATGATTTTTTAAAATCTCTATATTATTATGATAATTTGGAAAATTAAACTGGCGCACCTAAGTATTCACGATTGGACATGATAATTCTTTTTTATTTCAACAAATTTTTCAGCAATTGTCACGACTGATTTGATTTTTGCATATATTTTAAAATCTCGACATTTTTAATACGATATTATTACAACACTTGAAATCTTGAAACATTAATTTATTTAACCCCTTTTTGACGTGCCCAATTCATGAGATTTTGTTAGAAATGCACATAGTTTTATCAATCTTTCCTTAATTATTACAATAGATTTCACAGTTTTTAATATAAAAAAAATTTCTTGAGGTGTTGACGACTTGCAAAGTGGGGAAAAGGAGGAAATTTGTAATTTTTTTTCATTTTATATCCATTCTTTTATATGTTGATTTGAGCAAAAATTTATTAGTTGGAATTTCTTTAAATTTTATAAATATTACTTTTGTGCATAAAAAGGAGTATTTTGTTTATCTTCTGAGGAAAAAAAAAATTAATAAATTAAGTTCTTTTTTAATAAAACTATACGTTGAGAAAAAAAATAGTTTGAGATAATTTCTTCTGTCTGCAATGTCTGAGTATAAAATAATAATTATGAATATGCATATTAATAAATTAAAAGATAAATAATTCATATTTTAATTAGGGATAACTTGCTTTGAGTAAAAAGGGAATTTGGATATCCTGAGTCTTAAGGTCTCATAGTTTCTAAGTTTAGGAAACACTGATGACAGTAACTTATTTTTAACCTTATTTAAAAACACTTACCTGTTCCTAAAAAAGCATCCATCAGTTTCATTTTTAATATTAATAATAAAGTAAATCTAAAAAGTATTATTATCATTTGTGTTATAGTGTTCTAATAAAGGTCAAGGCTCTCAAGAAATGTACAGTTTAGCTATTGCTAAATTTGATATTCCAGGTGAATCTGGTTTCCCTTTGAATGCTGTATATGCTAAGCCATCTTCACCAAGTGAGGCAGGTATGAAAAGAACATTTTTTTAATGTATGTGAAATTAAATTTTCGTTTAAATATTCAAAAAATGTCATAC
Organism: Parasteatoda lunata; assembly: GCA_949128135.1. Taxonomy (NCBI): domain Eukaryota; kingdom Metazoa; phylum Arthropoda; class Arachnida; order Araneae; family Theridiidae; genus Parasteatoda; species Parasteatoda lunata. The sequence continues at coordinate 95,219,915 of OX421975.1, forward strand.
AGATAAATTTTAGCTTGCATGTTTAATATCAATCTGAAATAATTAAATTTTATTTACTATTTGGTTTACATAAGGTGTACATACCAGTCTTATTTACTTTATGAATGAATATACTTTTAAAAATATCAAATATTTTTTTTTTTTTTTTTTTTTATCTAAAGAGAAACACTTAGTTGGGTATTTTCTTATCATTAATAAATTATTTTTCAAAATAAAATGCAAAAACATATTTTCAAAATCTATTCTTGTACTAATATTAAAATATTGTTATGCTTTCAGAGAAGTTAAAAATTACAATCAATAATTATTAATCTAATCACATTATTGAGAAGAGTTATTGTTACTTTTAACAGTTAAACTTTTTTATAAAATTTTAATTTTCATTTAAAAAAAATGTTTTATTTGTTGAAAAGTTTGTATTTTTTGATAGATTTAATGCGACAGTATCTTGTACAGCTTCGACAAGAGTGTGGAGCTAGACTTTGTGAAAAAGTTTTTGACCCTGAAAGTGGGAAACCAAGCAAGGTATTTAATATTATATATATTTTGATTTAATTTATTGCTTTTTAAAATTCAAATGGAGCACCTATCATAATAAAAAAAAAACTAATTTTCTTTTACTAATATTAGCTTAATAACAAATATGCTAAATTCCACCACAAATGTCTAAAAAAACTGTGGTTCCATTTTGATGCAACTATATTTTTTTCATATTGCAATACAGCTGACTGACTGGAATTTTGTAAAAGAGTAGCTAAATTATTCTTGTAGCATAATTTAAACATTTTTAATGAAGCTTAAAACTATCTTTAAATATTACAGTAAAAAGCAAACTTGCTAAAGCAGACTCCCTCAAAACCAAAATAAAATAAAAAATCTCTTTAAAGAGATGTGCACTTATGAGTAGGCCATGTTAATTCAGAAAACCAAAGTGTTTTAATTCAATTGATATGATTTAATTAAAATTATTATTACAATTAAAATATGCATAAGAAATCTGGAATTAAATAATAAAATCATAATGGCTATAATTAAGGATTTATATGGAAAAATTATAAAAAATGAGATGTGCATTAACAGGGAAAAATTACTCAACCCTTTGATGCAGAATTTTTATTAAGCATATTTTTTTTCATTTTTTTGTATTGATATAGACCAAAATAATTAATAATAATATATATAAAGAAATGACTTAAAAATATTTTGAGTTTGTCTGCAGAAATCTCTTGTATGTGGTTATTGTGCCTCCTAATTCTGCAAATAATCCCAGAACTTATTTTAAATAGAGTGTAAAAACAATGTGTATTATCAGTTAATTTACATATATATAAACTGTTCTCTTTTCAGTGGTGGCTGTGTTTTACTAAAAGAAAATTTATGGATAAAAGCCTATCAGGACCTGGACAATAGTCTTTATAAATATCTTGTTACATTTCAATTTTTAAAAATTATTCATACAACAGAAAATGTAAGATATGTTGCTTTAAATTTAGTTAGTTGTGAAAGATGTTTACTTATTGCAATCAGTAATTTGTTCTTCATTGTTAGTGTACTTCTCATGGTCGTTATCTATTTTGCTATTGAAAACATGCATTATCACTCATTAATTTAAATAATGATGTAAATTATTATCCTAATGCTTTGTTTATGTTTTAATGACTTTTTTATTATTTAATAACATTTTATTATTTAATAATAACATAAATAAAATATGATTTTAAGAATTATTCTGTATAATTTGTAAGAGCTAATAAATAAACTTGTTATAATTTTGCAATTTTTCTTAGCCAAAGAAATTGTTAATCTTTCTTAGCTGGCCACTTTGCACTAAGTTGCTAAACTCGCAGCCTAACTTAAGAATTCCATACTTAGATAAAAAAGTAGTTTGTAACCTTATGCTAATTTGCTAGGAAGTATTTCCTTTCTCAGTCCTGGGAAATATACATTTAAAAATTGTTTGCACTTTTTTAAAAAAATATGGTTATCAGTTACAGAAATATGGTTCTGTTACTATCCTTAACAAATTTGTACCATATATTGTAAGTGTAGGCAGTTTTGAGCTTGGTACTTTTTAACGCTTTTGAAAATATTTCAATTTTGATGCAAATGAGCTCATTTCTATAGGGTGTGTGAAAACAGTATGTAAACAGTCAAATATATAGTAGAAAGTGTGCAAACAGTCAAATATCAAGAATAACATGCATTGAATCAAAACGCAGCAATATTCAAGTCTAATTTTTTCAAAAGTATATTATTCAATGATACCATACTCACGCTCTCTTCTACTGTAGGAAAGGGGCAACCAAAAAAATTTCTATTAAAGAACCCCCATTTTTTTTATTGCAGATAGCAATTGTATCACAATTAAACTTTCAGTTTTTTCATTTTGGTCAACACATATAATTCACACATATTTGGTTCATACTATAATTGTGAAACAATATAAAAAAATTTTAAAAATAAAGATATCATAGGGTGGTGATTTTTTATAGCTTTCGGACACCCTGTATATTGAACTGCACATTTTATGGTCCCATAATTTTTATATACTTTTTTCTCTTTAAGCATTGACTTATTTTTTTATTCAAAAAGAAATAGTTTTATACCTAACTAATGGTAAAACCTTTGTGCTGAAATAAGTGATAGTCTTGATCATGTTCTATCAAATAATTTTAACAAATGAAATATTTCAGAACTTCTTTAACTAAAAAGAATGTTTTTTTCATGTTCACATTATTTAACACAGAAGTAACATAGCAATTTTTTTCATTCACTTATATATTGCTTTCTTGCTTGAGGAAGAAGTACTGAAAATAATTTTTTTGCAGGGGTGATTGTGGGCCCAAGTCAAAATTCCGGAAAATTTCTTATGTTTAAAACCAAAAAAAAAGTTTAAATTTAAAAATTAGAAAAAAAAATGTAAAGGTTTTTTTTTCTCAATATTTCTTAGTTTGCTTAAAATATATTTAAAATTTTACATATACCTATGATGACCTGGAGAAGTAATTAAAATTTACAAACATGTCTTTCTTTCTTGAGTTTCTGATTATAATAACTATTTACTGATAAAAAATCAGCTCATAAAGTATCTGACTCTCCCTTACAAACAAATAAAATAAACTGTGTTTTTAAGTTCCACCTTTGAAAATTTGATTTCAAAGATTTTTTGAAACGTCTGGACCTTCGATCTCCGGAAACTTCCAGATCAATGTTAGTGAAAAATCCGGAATTTTTCCGGAGCACAATAACAGAGGAAACTTAAAGAAAAGTTATGTAAATTTTCACTGGAAGTAAAAATTTGAGTAATTTCTTTTTAATACTATGTTATTATGTCGAAAAATGTTGGGGATCGGAAATCAATATTGAGCCAAGAAAAACATGTTAAAAAAACTTCTTCAATTATTAATGAAAAAAAGCAAAATTAAAAACTGTTTGATTGCTGGGACAGTATAGACTTAGTAAGTATTTGAGTTAATGTTTTTTTTCCAATGCCCACCCGATTAATAATAACCCGATTAACAATCGTCAGAAGGGCAGATTTGTTGGAAACTCTTTTAGGGGCACCATATTTGGTAGACCATGTTGCTCTTACAGTAAGAATATCCATGCCTTGCCTGGGATTCAAATTCAGGATCTTTCTTATGTGAGATCAGCTCTTTGACCACTACTCAGTCTGGTTGGTATGCAGAAAAATTTACTCATTTACAAAAATTCAGATTGAATTACATATTTCAAAAGCTATTTTTTAATTTACTATTAATACCAATACTTTAATCTTTATATTAAGAATATTATGTCAGAATAAAAAGTTGAAGTAAAAATGACTTGTTTATTTTAAAAAAAGGCAGCCATTTTCTGCTTTTCTTTTTTTACTTTTAGCATTTCGATTTATAAAAGCATGCAACTTTATTAGCTGATTTCAAAGCCTCTCACATTTTTGATAAAAGTGTTATTGATTTTTCTTGCCTCAAACTAAATGAACTTCTTGTGGCGTAATAAATCATAATATTCTCCTATAAAATTACATAACTTATTGACCTTTACATTCAATTTAATTGTGGCACAAATTTGGATGCACAATTCCTTGTTTTTACTAGCAGTTTTCTTAAGATGACGCTATATTGTGGAAGAAAACTCCTCATGGACAATTCTGGTAAATCTACATTAGTAATTTAAAGTATAGAAAAAAGTTCAAGTAGACCTGAAAATAAACACTTACCGACACTCAAACGACAAAAGATTTAAGATTTCCCTCCAAGAAATCCCAATGCCATTTAAAATTCTTCGAGTTTTCATGTAATTAATTTTTAATCCCTAATACTTCTACACGAGCATGAAAAAGTTCAGTATTTTGTTAAGATGGACTGTGATGGGAAATAATAATCAAAACAAAAATTGAATAAATTTATTTAAAATTACAGACAAGACACAATGAATTGTAACCTTTGCACTTCTCTAATACTGGCAACATTACATATTTTTTGTCTAATATTCAACAGTTGCAAGAATATATTAATGAGTTATCTAGAGAAGAAACAGAATGGTGTTAGTGACTTGGCATAAAGAGCAAAGGTTTAAAATGCAATATGGTTATTTTACACTGACATACATGACTAGAATAAAAATAAGGTTGCAATAAATTGAACATCCACCATGATTATATACATAATATCACAGATATGTGCCTTAGTATGTTTGGTAAAAGTGAACTTTCATTCTAAACTTTAAATTGGATAAAACAGGGTGGATTAATTTGATATAGATAATAATTGAAAAAAGGCTTCAAAAAATACCACTGGTCAAACTGAGATTTGTATTTCACCAATTAATTTGAAAGCAATTGGATTTATTTATCTCAATGTAAAAGAAAAAATCATTAGTTAACTGATAAATGGTTCTGTCATGAAAAGTTTCTAAAAACTTTTGCTTTACAAGATTACTAATTTAAAGATGTAACATGAGCACACTACATTATACTTGTGATAAAAAATAAAAAAAGAGGGGCAGGGAACATGCAGTTCTGCATCTGAAAAGGTAGTCATGACTCTCATTGAAGGACGTGTTCTCATACCTGCCAACATTGGAGAAATAAAGCAACGGAGATTTTACTAGCAAAATTTTTTGGGCAACAAATAAAGTTTTGATACATCATGTATAATCATGTAAGTCAAAAAAGAGAAATTCAGAATTGGAAATAATATAAGCACTTACATTAAAAAATATGTATATAAATCTTAATCAAAGAGGATTTTTTGAAACCATTATTTAAAATTACTTGAACTATTTTATAACCGTCGTTGAATAGCTGACCCAGTTTTATAGGTTTACGACTACTAATGTTCAACTCCGTAGCCTTGTAATTTTGAACCCAATCCAGAAGACAAGGGAACTCCTGGATCGAGTATTAGGAGAAATTTGTCTTCGTGGAGGACTTTTTGATGGATCTAACCCACATTTGCGTTACACGGAGAGGGAGAACACGAGAACCTCCCACGGTCAGCCTGGCGGCAAGAGGACTAACCCATGATCCGTCTACCAATGAGGATATTTCTCGTCTAAACTGTGGTCGGTGTAAGCCGGATGCAAAATTTGTATCGACTGGGATTCGAACCCGGTTCGCCTCATTGAAAGGCGAAAGCTCTATCCACTGAGCTATTAACGCTAAACATACTGCGATACTGGCAATAGGAGTTGAGGATTAACCAAAGTATTTTTGCCATTAGCTGATATTTGATCGCCAAAATTTTTTTTTTATTTCATCAACAAATACGGAGAAATTTGAGAATATACAGGTAAAGAGGAGACTTGGCAGGTATGTGTTCTGCTTGAGAAGTTATTTTGCAAGAACGGTAACTGTACGATGTTTCTTGCTTTTTATCACAAACGTATAGTTCTTTCACCTGAAGTTGGAACTTTGCTCTGCCTTCATCACATGGTATCCAACAATACTATTACGTTATTTTTGGGAGAAGGATGTGAACAATCCTGAACAAAGTTGCTAGTTAGCAATTGTTTGACAAAAATATGTATTTTGCAATCTTTAGGTGTATTTTTTAGCATTAAATATTTTATAATTTTGATGATATTCCTCTCTTTTGAGTGAATAGTTTATCCTTTTTGAGACATTTTTCTGGGAAAACAAATCGCATGATATAAAAAAAAATTTATATCATGCAATAAGTAGAACACCCTATATTGGTAAACTTTTAATCTTTTTCTTTTGCAAAACATATTGCCTTTGTGTATACTCAGATGAAATATCCAGTCATTCCGACAAAGTTATTATGCAAGTTTAATTATAACCTCCCTAAATAATTGAAGAGCTTAGTAAATTAACATGTTGATATTTTTGTGGATCTTAGTAGAATTAACTTCAAAATGGGTAGGTGTATCACACAGCCTTCTGCATTCAAATTCAAGGATAATTGTTATAACTATTCAATGATAAAATAAAGTTCATTATATATATAATTTCACTAATAAGTAATATTTAATCAATACAAGCCATGCACTTATTTTATAGAAAATCTGCTTAGACTTTAAAAAGTTGTTTACTATCATTCATTGGTGAAGTCAATATAAATAATTTGGCTTTTATATTTTTACCAAAAACATAATAGTCTAGCACTGAGTTATTTTTAATAACTTTTTATCTAGTTATTTTTCATTATCATATAATTACGATAGCAGAAAATATTGTGCAAAGGAATAAACTTTAATTATTTAAGAATGATTCTCATCAAATAAAAGATCATTTCAAAATCTGTTAAAAAATAAACTTCTCATATGTTGAAATGTTAATCCATAAAAAAAAAATCTGAATTGAATGAATAACTAATTATTCAACAACTAATTTAAATTTAATGTTAAAAATTAATGCTGTGCTATCAGATTAAAAAAATATGATATATAAATATTGAAAAATGAACATGAAATATTCAGTATTTTCTAATAAGAGCTATGGAAATCTAAAAGAATTTCTTTCCTACAAACAAAAACACACATTGTGATTAAGCTGATTTCTAAATTGCACAACGCATAAACATTTACACCCATACAATTCATAAAAAATTGAAAATGATACAAAAACAAACTATATCTACAAAAATTCATAAATAACTAGTCTATCACTTGAAGATAGTATTAAATTCAATGCATTTAAGAAAATAAAACATTTTCAAGAAACAAAGCAATAAGTCATAAAAATAAATAAACTCTTTCAATATAAGTCAGAAAAGTCAATTTAGGAAGAAAAAAATACAAAAACAGCTAAATGAAGATAATTTTCACAGAATAGCAATTATCAAGTGAGATTCAACAAATGTCTTATCAAATCTAATATGTGATAAACTATATTTACCTCATTAAAAATATTAAATTTTTAAGGTTTCTAAAAAATTCACTTGACTTCTTGCCAAGTTATTGACTTGATAAATAGATGAATTATGTAGCTTTTGATAAGAGTTTTATAAAGATTTAATTGATTCTATTTTTGAAAACAATTAAACGACTCTGTTTACTGTGGTACAAATTACACTTACATGTCTAATAATATATACTCATCTTACTTACTATTATGTTATAAAATTGAATGCATAGTTAATATAAGTAATATTTTTAATCTATTTGTGCTTTAACCCCTTGTGTGCCGAGGAAAGTTTTGAGATAATATATACTCAAGTAATACGAGGAAAGTTTTGAGGTTCACCCCCCCCCCTCCAGTTTCCACAGAGATGGGCACAGTTTTGATGTGTATTGGAGAAAAAGAAAAGTCACGCTTTTCAACCTAAAAACTGTTTACTTTTACAAGAGAGAACGAAATTTAAATATAAGTATCATACGCAATTAGATCACTCTTCATTTGAAATAATGTCATTCCAAAGTTTCTGGAAATAGTAATCTAATTCACTCTCAGACATGTTTGCACAAAAAATAAAAACCATTATTACATACGGAAACAAAAATGGAAGGGAAGGGTAAGTAAAAAAGCATGTACTACTCAAAAGAAACACAAGCAATAACCGCACAGGTAGAATTTAGTTTCCAGAAACTTCCCCATCTCCTCTTTCTCCCTGTCAGAAAGTGTTTAAAAACACTCTCAAGGTCATTTGCACTCTAAAGCTGTTAGAGTAGTTTTACTGATAGCAGTGCATGGCAAAATGCAATGTGTACTTCAGAAAGGCATATACACATGGCAGGGGCAGTTAATACATCGGCTTAGCAAAGCATATATATACTGTCACGGCAGGCAAGGGGTTAAGTAGAAAGTGATAACTGAAAATTATGTAAGCTTAACTTTCGGACAAGTTTCTCTGGAATAGTTTTTATACACAAATAAGATATACAAATTTTAGCTAACCATTTTTAATAATATACATTCGCCACAACAAAAATCACCAGGACATAAGATACAAAAATTGACATACACATTATAGAAAATAATGATTATATAAAATAAAAAATCTGTTTAAAACCAAACTATTCCTACATATTTTAGCTTAAAATGTCGGGCTGTTCAGTAGGTTGAAATATAGAAGATCTCGTACAGGCTCTTCTTTTTTGGGAACTGTTGCCTTCATCACTTAATTCACTTGTGCTCACACTTGATTGTAAAGTTTCAGTGCTAGAATATTTCCTTTTGATAGAATATGTACTAGCAGACTTAACTAAGCTACTTAGCTGATTTAAAGTTACTTTCAAACTATGACGATTCAAAACAGCATTGGAACTACTGTACATTTTACTACAAGTGCAAGGGATTTCTTCTTCACAAGTGTCAAACCCCATTTCTTCACAGTGAACAGAACCTAAACATTCCCCATCCCTGTTCAAGCTTTCGTTGTTTTCTTCATCCGAAAAACACTCCCCATCTTCCTTTACAGAGCATCCAACATCTAAATTTGAATAGGGAAAGGGGTCACTCATACGCCGACAACTAACCACTTTGCTCCATGTCACGAGCGTAGAGAGACTGGTGCGTCCAGAGGGATTTTTACTCCAACGAGGAATGGCGCATGGACTATTTTCTATCCCACCAGTATCCAGTTTTCTAGATGACTTTGCAAAGTATTCTGGAAGAAAATTAGAACAAGACTGCAATGGACTATTGGTTAGTCTTTCACTATTGCTATGAAAGCTTGGTGTTTCGTCTAGAAGATCAGGTAGAGATGATTGATCGTTATCTGAATCTATTAAAATTTGAGGCAAAGATGAGACACCTAAGGAACAATAATTAACAAACACTTTAATATCAAGTTGGTGAAAAAACTTCTTTTGAAATAAAAATAGGCTGAAAGAATATGCAAATTAATTTGAATTAAAAACACAATTTTAAAAAATGTAATCTAAACTCTTCTAAAAATATCTAAAAATAAGATCCTAACTCTTAGAAACTCATTGCATTTGATTCAGGAAAGATAAGTTTAAGTTTATTTAGTATGGAGTCAAAACACAAAAAAATTGCCTCATTTTGTGTATAAGATATAGCAAAAATAATAGTAGTTACCCATTAACAAAATGATTTAAAATGAATATCAATCTTTTCCCGGCACTTTTTCTCACATGTGCAGAAAAATGATTTCTGATTGGACATTAATCCAATTAGTTTCCCAAGAATCATTCAAAAAAATAAAAAAACCAATTGGCTTATTAAACAGCAACTTGTATTACCAGCTGTAGTATACAAGTAGATAGTAGCTCTACACAATATTTTAATGTAAATATGTTACATTTAAAGCTACACTGTTGTTTTCTCTCATTTTTCAGTATTTAGTGTAATGGCTATATTTTTTTATTTAACATGAGCTCAGTGGTAGTCATTATGAAGATCCCACTGACAGCTTTAAATCCAACCTGCTTCAGATCGATGAGTACTAGTTTGCCCTAGAAGAAAAGGTAGCTTGTGCCAGAGGCTGACCACATTGCCACAATCATGATGTTGGTCACGAAATTGCGCTTAAGCCTTACATTACGCTGTTGCAGGAATGCTTTTTATTCATTTAACATCAAAACTCTAAGTCTGAAACATAGTGAATGAGTTTTTAAATCTCAGCATGTATTCTAAACAAATAAGCTTTTAAAATAAACTTTTAAAATTATTTTAATATTTTTTCTTGTTTTTTAGTTCAATTTTTTTGTTTTAATATTTGATAAAACTTGAATGTGTCTTAATCTTAGTTAGATTATGGTCTATATTAGACTATAAGGTCTGCATAAATTAAAGTCTTTAAAATATGCATACATAATGAAGCTATAAAAGCCTATGTCCATGATACGTTGTTACGAATTTCTGCCTAACCAGAAGAGGACCTTGTAATCACTCAAAATAATTCTGTAATTAACTATGTGGCAGGCAATGGATTGAATTGGATAGTTCATTTGAGAGCCTCATTTCGTATTTTTTATTGTTTTTATTATTAAATTTGTTTATTATTAAATATGGTTTCTTTAATTGATGCACCCATTCACCACTGAATCATTTGGCAACAAACGTAAAAGGTTACCTTCTAAATTATTGTCCGCACTTTCCTCTGCTGTGGCAGCACTAGCCGTAGATTCCACACTGGCACACGACTCGGAAACTGACCCTTTGGAGCGGAGACCAACATCCCAAACCTGCAAACTACCAGGATAATTCATCTTAAGTATAAGCTGTTCCTTAAGTACTTCATCCTCTGAGGATTTTGTTTGATCCAGCATCACTGTAACTACACTAACATTGTCAGCCCTGGTTTGAAGTTGGTTCCATCTTTCCAGAGCACAATCAACCAGTACTTTAGACGGATTGCACAGAGTCAAATGCTGAAGAAATTTATCTTAATTAAAGCATATGTTTTAAAAAATCGAAGCACAGTAACTTTTTTAAAGTCACTTATAACATACATCATAAAAAGATTTGAATAACTAACAAAAACATATTGTGGCTGGTAATCACTAAAGAGAATGTCAAAAATCTTATGTTAAGCAACGTTCAATGCATACATTTTGTGAAAAAACCTGTTTTTTAATATTGTGAAGAAAAAGATATTCAAATGTTTATGGATCTGTGAAAAAAAGTTCTAATTGAAAAGTCGTAGAAGACACTATCCACTTTGTTTTTAAAAAAGAATTTTACAAATGGTTTAATTTTAAAATAAATAGTATTGAGAAAAGCCCACCATAACTATAAATTAATTTGTGAAAGATCTACTTTTATAGATAAAATCATTTCTAAAAAGCCAGTTAATCGGCTTATATTTTTACTAATTAAATCCCTGTTATTTAAATTTCATTTAAAATCGATATAAGAAATTTGATTATCCATTTAGATGTTTGACCTTAAATTTAAAAGGCTTTGTTTTGGCATTATCTTAGTTTTTTAACAGTGGTTAAAACCTGTACATCAAGAGAAGAAAAAGAAACAGCTTTAACTACTTTTGGTCTAATGATGTGATATGCATGCATCAAAATGCAATCTAAATTATTCAAGATGCAGGCTTTAAATAAGCTATTTTATAAGAGAAAACTATTGTCTATGTTACAAAATTTGGCAATAAAACAAATTTTATAATATTTGCAACTACATAAGCCAAATCAAACAAATACCAAAACTTTTGAATTGAAATAAACTAAGTTTTAATAAGCTTAATTTTAAATAAAGAGTAGTGTTAAATTATTTCTATATAATTACTATGTATAACCAACTGTATGTTTATAACACTAAAAAATATCCTTTTATCTATTTTTATTTCTGGGAAGAAAAAGAACTTTTTTCTCTAATTATTTAATAAATAATTTACGTAAACTTGTGTGAGCAAAAAATACTATAAAAAATTGCTCAAATGCAAATCCAATTAATGCTCAAAAGATACACTTTGAATAAAAGCTGCTACAAATGTAAAACTCACTATATTTTCTGAGATACCAAATTTTGTTATAAGCTTCCTATTTTCATTTTCCACATCTTGCACTAAATGAACAGCAGCTTGGGGAGACATTATGTTCCACAATCCATCAGATGCAAGAATTAAGCATTTATCTTTCTTGAGATCAAGATTCATAACTCCAAGATCAGGTTCAGGACTAACAGCAAACTCTTGTTGTAAATGATCGTAACTCCATAAATCACCTAAACATTTTACATATAAATAAATTTTTTCAAGATAATTATTTAGAATTAAATAAAATGCATGAATTTAAAGACACTACAATGTAGCAATCTGATGTATCAGATTAAGCACTAATCACACGACTGTCAGTTTTAAATGAAAATTCTAGGCGGTAAAGCTCTGCTAGTGTTATGGCAAAATTATTGACAGTACATGTGATGAGGCTTAAGACAGAAAGAGTCACTGCAATACGTTCCTTCTAATGAACAGAACAAGTTAGTTTTGATGGTCACAAACTGTGAGTGACATTGCCATTCAACAACAGCTTTGTTAGTTGACAGAAAAATCAGAGAACTGGTTAGCTGATATGAAAGCAAAGTGGTGCCCTTTAGTGCAGTGCTTGCAAATCTTTTGATCCTCACAGAACACCAAGCAGTAAATATTTAATCTTGCAGAATAACTTCTCTCTTTTTTTCTTTTCTGGGGTCTGTCCAGGACAAATTTACTACTGTTTAGCGGTACCTTCACAAATTCAACTTAAAAAAAAAGGGTAGTTTCACAAAATACTTTTAAAAGAGCAAATTCTAAGATTCTTATGTTTTTATTAAATTCAAGTTTAAATTTAATTATGGACAATCAATTTTGTGGATATTTGAATTTGGATACAATTTTAAGCCCAAAATTTTACAATAGCAAAATTGATTTTGAACATATGGGAAAAATATATATGGAAATTTACCAGTCATAAATGATTTTTATTTGTAGTGACAATTTTTGAAAATATTTTCTTATTTACCATATTTTTGTGTTGATTTTTTAATATAATTTTTAATTTTCACAAATTATGTCTAAATTTTCACAAAATAGGTACCTCTTTAAAAAACCTAGACAGACCCCTGCTATTGGAGGAGAAATTCCATCTCTGATTAGAGTGAGTTTTCAAATGTCTTACTTCAAAAAAAAAATTTTTTTTAAAAATAGACAAGTTCCAGCGATTTCTAAAAATCAAAAGATATTTAGGGTGGTAGATTTACAAATGTATACTTTCACAGTATATTTTCCACGAAGTTTTTCTTTAACGTGATAACCGAGGATGAGAAACAAAAATCAAAAAATGATAATAAGATAAGTTTACTTAATAATAACAATAAAAGCAATAATATTCCATCAATGTCACTTTGTGTCAAAAGACAGGTGGAAAATTTGACTGATGCTGTCTAAAGAAAAATCTTTGAATCAACAAATCCTTTACAGACATTAACAATCCTTTCAAAGACTACCATTTGGCAACCGTTGATCAAGTGAATCATATGAAATGATAAATAAATGCTGCCATCTAGTAAGTCATATGGAGAACAGGACTACAATTAGAATCTTATTTAAGTATTTTGCTTTGTTATTGGATTGAAAGTTAATCACCCAGAAACAAAAGATAAAGTTTCATCATAAGGCATTACACCTTTATCTGGTTCATTGATATTACAAAGTTCATATTTTAATTACATCTAAATCAAAGCAATAGCCTAAAATATACTAAGTTTTGAATAGAGTAAAATTCATGTTATTTGAACACAAAATCTAGATTTATGTTATTTAAAAATAAGATTTTTGCTTTGAGAAACTCATAAAAGGGAGATTAATTTCTGCCTTGAAAATTTTGTTTTAAATTAAGTGATTTATGTTCAATGCACTTCTAACCAATTTAGCTCTTAAATTTAGGAACTAAAATCTATATTAAGCAAGTAACACATACCCAAGGATCGTGCAACTGCAAGGAATGGTATCTTTTCAAAATCTGTGCTACGTAAAATAGGTCCTTCGTGGCCTGGGCGTGGTCTTTTCCAAACAACTCTTTCAACACCAGATTTGTTCATAACCAATCCACCAGATTCAATAATTCTCTGCTTCTCTTGAGGTGATTCTGGCTTATGATCAATTGTGAGACTCTCAGCTTGCCAAGCATCCATATCTGTAAATGGCATATTTAAGAAAAAAATTAAGTATTGAATTTTATATAGAAATATACCGATAAATAGATTATCATTACTTTTATCACATTAACTATTCCGATCCCTTCTCACAGACAAAAGGATAAAACAGAATTGAAAGATAGTCAGAAAAGCTAGGAACTGCTAATAAACAAGTCTGTCTTTCTTTAAAAAAGGAAGAAAACAAATTCAGAAAAAGTTAGTATGAGTTTGTGTCGAGAAAAAAAGATTTTGATCTGTTAGAAAGCTTAAAAAAGCAGGATTTTTTTTAAAACCACTTTTGACACGCTTGATTCTATTATAATTCCAAGTTTTCTTTACGCTCATTTTTCAGACACTTCCATTCCTTTTTTTTAAAAAAAATCCCAATATTTAAAATACAATTTAAATATGATACATTTATTTTTATTTTAGGTCTTGTATTTTGCTCCATTTGTGATAATTTTATCAGAAATCCAAGTCATTAAATTCTAAGGCAAAAACTTTTTATCTTGATTTCTGAAATCAGAAGTGCTGTTTTTAGACTGTAAACAAAACCCTCAGAAAGTTTCAGAGAATTGCTGTATTCAGAAAATTGCTGTTACTTTCTCTGAAAATTAACAAAAGCAGAATTGTGCAAATTATTACATAAAGGTAATAATTTGAACAACTCTGCATCAGACTAGGCAAAATATTACTGAAATTCAAAAGTTTTTGAAAAATACAAACTCAGCATAATAACTTAAAGCAAACTTTGAACAGTAGACTTTAGTTTTCATAAGCATTAAGAATTAAAAAGTTTTAAAACATTGAAAAAAAATTCTATGATACAAAATTTAAATAACAGGATCCCAAAATAAATTACCTCGTTCTTTTAATCCAATAACTATCCTTGAATCTCCAACATGGCCAGTATACAGTTTTCCTTTACGAATAAATGCAACACTTGCTGTAGTCCCAGCTGTGCTTGGAAGACCTGATGCAGTTTTTGGCCACTTATCTGAAATGAAAAATTATAATTTATTTTGAAAATATCAATAGCTTCTGAAATATAGAAAATAATCTTTCTGCCTTAACCTTTTATATAGCTATGAGAGTTATACTTCTCACCAATAATTTTGTAGTCATTTACTGATAACTTCAAAATATACAAAAGATATATATACAGTGAAACCTCCTGTTATGGACACTTCTGCAAAACGGACACCTCTCAATACAGACATATTTTTAATTCCCCGGGAATCTTCTATGAATAAACCATTATGTACATTCTCTTTAAAGCAGACATTTCCGTATTCAGGCATGGACAGTCATTTTCCCCCTGAAACGTTATTTTCTATCTCTTCAAACCGGACACTTTTTCTAAATTTGAAAAAAAAATATCTATTTCTACTTTAAATTGCAAGAAAAAAATATGCAATTTTTCTCCATTTTTAAAACATGTAAATGTAAATTTTTTGCCTTATCCATAACTAAAAATGTTGGTAAGCTATTTCAGTACTAAAGAATCAATCTTTCTCCTGTCACCTTGCCTTTATCTTTGCAGAGAAAGGAGAGAAAATGATACTGCTCTTGTGAAATAATTCCAATAGCAGCATCTTTTGATCTTTTCATCTGGATGAAACCCCTCAAGTTGAAATGACGTCTTAAATGCTCTCAATGTTTCTTCCTCACTGAAAATTGCTTTCATTTTCTTATCAATTTGAAGACTGTATTTAACACAGCCGGAGTTAAATAAAAAAGAGAGAGAACAGAAGTATATTATTTGAGGTGTTCATATAAATGAAACATTTATTCAGACACTTGTTAGATGATCATGATCAATTGTGAATAATTAACTCCATAGAGGTTCTCATGACTTACAGGTATGCATTGCTTTTTTTTTTTTGCTTTTTTCTGTGAATTATGAGAGGTTTACTTTCAAGAAGATATTAACCACATTTCCTATCAAGTGATAGGCAGGTCTTTGGGGGTGTAAACCTAGCAGGGATCTGTTCAGGCAAATTTACTACCGTTAAGCGGTACCTTCACAAAATACTTTTTCTTAAAATTTTATTTTTGTATCCCGTAAGAAATGATAAATTCATATTTTTGTGTTGATTTTTTAATATAATTTTTTATTTTCACAAATTATGTCTAAATTTTCACAAAATAGGTACCTCTCAGAAAAACCTAGACAGACCCCTGCCAAATAACTGAAGTCGACTGAGGACTAAATGATCCTATTCGGTATCATATGCCTCAACTTTAATATCTCTGCTAATAGGAAAATTATATTCATTTATCTGTAGCTACATCTAGAATTATGTATTAATATCAAATTTTTATATTTATTCTTTTTACATTGAATGAATAGTTTTTAAAGTTTTAATAAATATCCTTGTAGACAGTTATTGTAGATTATTTAATTATTTCTATATCTTTCAAAATATTCTAAAAACTACTTGCGGTGTTAAACTTCATTATTAGAGTATACCCTTCTCGTAAACGGACAACTTTCATAAACTGTAGATTTTCTGGTTCCCAAGAATGTCTGCTTAACTGAGGTTTCACTGTATATGCATATTGTACAAATGAATGACTTTGTTTACATAAATGTGGGTAACAGTAAAGCTTAGTGTGAGGTGAAGAAAAGAGACCAACCCTGGAGAGCTATTTTATATTGTTTTCCGTGTTTATTCATCTGATCATTTTTTCTCACTTTTATGTTCTGTTATAAACACTGAATTTATATAAATTAGCTTCAAGTTTAGAGCCAATTATTCATATCTCTTCTAATTTCTAAAAAAAAAAGTATTAAAATCAAATTGTTGTTGTCGTTTGACAAGTGCAGAAAAGTTAAAGTACAAGTCAAATGGGATTGAAGGCATGGAGTACAGCCCCAGCCACATCTCCGACTTTTTCGGTATAAAGGGTGTCATGGCACACTTTTTTCCGAAGCCCGCCACAGAGCTGATGTTTTGCGAAGGCATTTGCATCGAAGCAATTAAAATCAATTAATTTTAAGTAGTAAGCAAAATTAATTTCTTTTACAGCTCACACAATTCGGCATAGGTGGTCATTTGTTTTGTCGCCAAAAGAAACTGTTTATTGCAATTTAGTGCAATGGCAGTGAGAATTTTGACTAATACACTAGGTATTTCTTTCTCTATGTAAATATGGTAGGTAACTGTTAATAATTTTTCATAGTCAATGCAAGAAAAAAATCCTCAACTCTGATAACTCAGTTTAAGGACGGTTGAATTTTATCTGTAATTTTCTTTTCTAAAAAGGTTGATAACTATTAAAAATATGCTTTATTTAAATAAGACCCACTGGAACAAGAAAGCGGGGAAGGCAGTGGTTAAGAAAAGCTGATTTAATGGAGTTTGATTTTCGTGTATTTAATGAAAAGAATTGGAGATCAAAGATAAATTGGCAGTAGTTATGGAGAAATCTTAAGAGAAAGGCATTGCAGGATTCATACAGAGATCAGAAGATGAAATCCAAGAAGTCCAAAATTTAAAAACTTTGTGTAAAGGATAACTAGACAGTTTTTTTTTTTTTTTCTTTTAATTAAAAAGCAGTTATTATAAAAAACTTGCAAAAATGTATATTGTGCATGAGATATTTTTTTCCAGCCCTTTAGAAATAAATTCTGACTTTGTCAAACTTATCAAGAAAAATAAATGAATGAATTCATTATTCACACATGAATTCATTTTCCAGTTTCAAATATTTTAATAAATCTTGTTAAAGAACATAGTAAAGATGTCAAAGATTAACATAAAAACCTACCAATCTTATATTTTTAAATTTGAACACATAAGAAAATCTAAGGCATTTTATAAAAAAAAAATTTAAAAAATCACAGTAAATTATTAAGTTTGCTTGTAACATGTAAAATTAAAATTATTTGCTGTTATTTTCTTCTTCTAACTCTTGTAATTCAATTTTTGTTTTCTTTTACAGTTCTTCTTAAACTACAATTTTGACAGCTAAGTCATATCATTTCGTTTCCCTGCTTGAACAGCAAATTCATCAGCGGACTTAGTAAGTTCATCTATGCAACGCAATAATCTAAGGAGTTTCTAGGGACCTATTTGGAAATCTAAGTAGTTCCAAGTACCTACTTCTTGGAGACTTTTTTATTTCCAAGGAATTTCTAAGGAGTCTGTATGAACCCTGGCATTGGCCCACATTTGGCTGTCTGACCAACTTTGATGATTTTGCAATTTTTTTTTAATCAATAAAAAAAAAACATTTATTAAAATATAATGATAGCTAAAACAAACATTTTAATCTAAAATTTAAAATTATATTCTGAATGTTTTTTAAATAATCCATATCAATTTTTAAAAACTTAGCTTTAAAAAAAATATTTAAATTTGAAAATAATAATTTTAAAATTGAAAAAAATCATATTAAATACTTATCAATCATATTTAGAAAAGAAAATTAAGAGAAAATCGATCCGTTCAAGCTGGGATTTGAACTTGGCTACCATTACATGTACCAGTTCAGAAGTTTTTGTTTGTTTAAAAGTAAATTAACTGAAACATTACTGGGGCATATTTTACACTAACGACAAATTAGATGGCTAATTTGTCTACCCTATAAAAGGTACCCTTCAACTGAAACTTTGTCTTAATAGGAATTTGCAAGATGCGTACTTCTCTTGTGAGTAATATTAAATGAATCAAAGTTTTTTACCATATTATTTACTTATAATTAACTTTAAATAATCAGTTTATACTTTAATACTAATAATTTAATACTTATAAATAATCAGTTTTTACTTTAAATAAGCAGTTTAAAAGTAGTTTGTTTAAAAGTAAATGAACTGAAATTTTAATTATTCATATTTTACACTAGGGGTAGATTAGGTGGCTAATTTGTACTCAATAAAAGGAACCCTTCAATTAAAACTTTGTCTTATAATAGGAATTCATGAGATGCATACCACTCCTGTGAGTAATATTAAATGAACCAAAGTTTTTTACCATAATATTTCATAATAATTTCTTACTCTCTGATAAATATCTTCCAATATTTCAAATAGTCAGGAAAACTGATGAAAGATAACAAATGTTCCTGAGGGTTGTTGACACTTGGCATAGACCATTCACAGGGGTCTGTTCAGGCCGAATTTACTAACGTTTAGCGGTACCTTCACAAATTCAACTTTAGGAAAAACGGTAGTTTCACAAATTCAATTCTAGGAAAAACAGTAGTTTCACAAATTCAATTTTAGGAAAAACAGTAGCTTCACAAAATACTTTTTCTTAGAATTTTATTTTTTTATCCCTTAAGAAACGATAAATCTATATTTTTGTGTTGATTTTTAAATATAATTTTTAATTTTTCACAAATTATGTCTAAATTTTCACAAAATAGGTACCTATCAGAAAAACCTAGACAGACCCCTGATTCAAGTCGAAACCAGTTTCAAAACAAAAACATACTTTTGCCCAAACAAACAATAATTTGACTTAATCTCAAGCAATTTTTAAGTAAAAAATGCACTATTTAAAAAATAATTATTTAAAAGACAAGTCAAGTAGAAATAGACAGAAATTTTTTTAAATATATCTCTCATACAGAGTTCAAAATAATCAACACTAAAGTTTAAAATAATTTAATATCATTTATTAAGACCTCAGTAAATATTTATTTCAAGTATAAAAAGAATCAGTTGACATACTATTTACAAACAATATATTCATAATTTTGAATTTTTAAAATATATATAAATTAAAAATAATAATTACGAACATATATAAATTATAGATTCTATAATAAAATTAACATCAATTATTTATAGCAATTCATTCTAGCACATTTCCTAATTCCGTAGCAAGAATGGCACTCTGACATAAGAAACTTGAAGAAAAACACAAGATGACGATCGATATTTATCACAATATGAGAACATAAAAAAAAAAAACTTTTTTCATAACTCATTTTTACTCACCAACTTCTTTCCACATAGCCATGTGAGTAGCTAAAAAACCATCTCTTATAGCACTCAATATCATTTCATCATCCTCTTCCCAAAAATGTTTAAGAGTCACGATATTATCCAACAAATTATTTTTTGCATATTGAGCAGCCTCCTTACCACCATGGCCATCAAAAATTCCAAAAAATGCATATTCCAAATCATTTTTATCTTCTGTATGTTGATATGCCACAACAAAAGCATCTTCCATATACTTTCGTCCACCCTGACTACTTTGACCAGTTACTCTCAAATTTATTTCGGATGAAGACATAGTTATTACAATAACTTTTCAATTTAAAAACAACATATGAATTCTTTCTATTTCATTACACTACCTCACCCACGGGTTAAGAAAGCGCAAGCGCACTATCCGCAATCGAGCAAGAACCTGCTTGTTTTTTTACAAAATTTAAACTGAATTGCCTTGTTTTACTCTGAAAATTAACGAAATAGCACGATTTAAAGAACAATGTACTCATATGTTTACATCAGTTACAAAACGCTTTTAACAATCAGCACAACAGTAAACAAAATACAATCAAATTTATATTTACATAAATTTCAATAATATATACATCGAAATTTAAAATATTTTCCTTATCATATCAATTATCTTGCATAACATCAAATTGAGAAATATCGATATAAATTAAATTATCTTTAACGAAATATCGATTTTTGCCATTCTATTTAATCGTTTATTATTCTATAACATCCGCCATCTCGTGGGAAACAAATGAAACTATTACAGAGGTCTCAGAAATATGTATCACAGGAATCGTACAAATATTCTAGTTAACTATTACAAAATGAATAACCAGAGTATTCAATAAAAACTGTTAAAATAAAAATATATTTGTTTTGGAAAACGGAATAAAATAGATTTTAATTTAGATTAATATTAGCTAGAAAATAGCATTGGCGATCGAAATGGGCTGCAGGTGGCGTAGAGCAGAACTCCCTACCTATGGCAACACTTCACATGCTTTCCCCATTAGCGTGTGGAAAGTCATAGAGGAAGGAAGTACGTTAGTTTCTCTCTTGATTTTCATATAAATTAAAATCTTTTAAGTTGGAAAACTATATGGATCTGAAAACTACATTAAACATAGTTCTAATGAAAAGTATCGCGGAAATTTTGAAAAATATTTTTATTAGATAAAAAGGAAAAATATTAAGAAAAGGGAAAATATCGTAGTACATTCCTATACAACTGAAAAGAGGAAGAGAGGGATGGGAGAAGGGCCAAAGGCATGAAACCGGTCTCTCCCCAGATGGCGTATTCGAGTGTTGCGATCGCCAATATTCTCATAAAGAGATTATTCGATTTTAAAACATAAATAGCTAAAACAGGTGATTACACTCAAAGGATTAAAAAACGACCAACTTCATATAATTATATTTATTAGTAATAGTCTCTTACTGATAGATTTAAATTTAGTTGATTTAGTAATGAATGGTGCTATCGGCTAAAAACTTAAATTTCAATCCAAATAATATAGCCTCCTAGAACATCTAGCCAGTTCACAATTCTCTAAGTAAACACATTATAGTCCACACCGGTTTTTTAAACTTGCTTTAACCATTAAAGTGTTTGGGAATCTCGTTTGGTTCTTGACATCGCTCTAGTGCAACTAAACAGGAAACAGAACCCCGAATTAGCCAAGTAGACAAAAACTATTCCGACCACACCGCTTAGAAAGCACATTGTGGTTTGCTAAAACATTTATCTTACTCTTCATAGTCAGGAAAGATATTCAAACGGGTTCTATTAAGAAAGGAGTTCCGTTCATCCCACTGTGCCTTAGAAAATCTCCTTCAGGAGCTATTGACATTTCATCCGATTGTCTTAGAAGTGCATGTTCCCATTCGTAAGCGATTTTTTTCGTGCACTGAAAAATCGTATTCGGTTTGAATGACCCTTTAGAAAACCTGTGCCATATGTAAGATGAATCGCACTCCATCGCATAAGCGAATTCTTCCTTAATATTCATGAGTGGAAAGTAGCTTTTTTCATGTTCAAAAAGATTAAAGTAAAGGTATACATTTAGACTTTAAGGTTGCCCAACTAAACCAAAGAATGAAAAAAATAAATCGTGTTGTCTATTTCAAACACATTTCATGGTGATAAAGTTAATAAAATTCACTAACTAGTTCGCCAGAAAACCATATTCAATCTGACTTCATGGTCACCAATTAAACAAATATAGTATATGAAAAATTATATACTTTAAATTTCAGACAAAACCGGTTTTAAAATTATGCCATGGAGCAAAATTCCAACAAAAAAATTATTAAAGGGGGTGCACGACGACTTAACTCAATATGACGGAATGATCACCAATTGATCAAATTAAGCAAAACATTCTAAAATAATGATTTCGATGCTTAAGAGTTAACAAAATTTTGAAGGTTCGATGGCTTTTAATAATTTACTAGGGAGCTCCGCTCCCTGCTCGCTACGCTCGCCAACCCCCAGAACTGCATTGCAGTTCCATTGCATATTGCTTCGCAATCTTATAAAAACATTTTAAAAAATTTAAATTTTAAAATAAAAATGCCAGATATTGAAATCAATTACTTAATGAAATTTATACACTTCTCTGCCCCCTTCACAATTTGATTATCTTTTCTTCATGTAGCTGAGAAATTTGGAGCTGTAGCAGAGAATATATCTCAATAAGATCACCAAATGTACCATTGCCAATTTTATTTAGAAATTTAATACAATCCCATTAACTTTGCAAGGTTCGCATGTTTTGGGTAAGTGTCATTTTTATGAGGATTTGTTTATTGTCATTGCGAAAAATAGAATCACCGGAAATTGAATTATGTCAAAAATGAATGGCAGTAGTGTCCTTGAACTTTTGAAATGTATTCTTTGTATCAAAATTTGTTGTCCACACGTAACACAAGTTAAAACTACGCAAACTAAACTGTTCCGATGTAAATTTTCGACACAATGGCGTTTTCTTTCAATATGAGTTTGTGAGGAGGTAAGTCACTCACAGAAAGACTATTTAAAAATTCAGAGGGATAAAGCGTTTGCTCGTGATCATTGTCTGTAACCACTAAATCATAACTGATGTATAGTCTCTCTTCATCGGGCATCAATCTTTTAAAAGTTTTGATTTGATTTCTTCGCAATCTTCATTTATCGGAGGCAATATTGCTCGATTTGTTATCAGAAGTTTGAGCAATTTCTGGAATATAACGGTAAATTTCATCAATGATGGCTTTAAGATCACCAGAGGTATCATTGTCAATTTTGTGAAGAAATTCAGTAAATTTATGTTCACTTGGCAAGGCTCAAGTGTTTTGGGTGAGTATCATTTTAATGATTTGAGTCCATTTTGAATAAAATGTGTTATACCTATTTGTTAAATTTAAATGTATGACTGTTAGCATTACCCGAGAAATACCACGAGAAGGTCGCCATATCTCATTTCTCATGGGGAGTTTTGATTCTGGAAGGTCCCCTTGCCTACTTCCGATGGGTATTAAACATAAAACAAAATAGTTTTGTTCACAAAAGTTCTTTATAAACTATATTTTTTGTAAAGACTCTCTGATCATTTTTTAAATGTCCTTGCTCATCTGTATCAGCAATAAAAAACTTTAAGCCATCAAATGATCGGGCTCGACTGGCAGCCACATACAACTGTCCATGTGCAAAAACTGGTTGCGGTAAGTAAATACCAACCTTATTAATTGATTGTCCTTGTGATTTGTTTATTGTCATAGCAAAAGCAAGAATCACCGGAAATTGAATTCTGTTTAAAATAAATGGTAATAGTGTTCCAGAGCTTCTCAAATTTATTCTTGGAATCAAAATTCGCTGTCCAGATGAAGCACCTGTTAAAACTTCGCAATCTAAACAGTTCCGGTGCAACCTTTTGACGCGCATTCTCGTACCATTAATAAGTGCCTTTGAAGTGTTAAGGTTACGTATCAGTAAAACAATGGCATTTTCTTTCAATGTGAGTTTGTGAGGAGGTAAGCCACTCACTGAAAGGCTATTTAAAAATTCAGTGGGATAGAGAGTCTGTTCATGTTCGTTGTCAGTAACCACTGAGTCACAACTGATGTAAGTTCTTTCTTCACCTGGCATCATTCTTAAAACTTGGTGATTAATCTACTCGCAATCTTCATTCTTTGGAGCCAATATTGCTCGATTTGTTATCTCAGGAGTTTGAACAATTTCCGGAATATTACCGTAAATTTCATCAATGATAGAAGCAGAGCTGATCAGAAAGTTTGGTATCTCAATAAGATCATCAGGGGTACCATTGCCAATTTCCTTAAGAAATTTAATAAATTCGCGTTCACTTGGCAAGGCTCGTATGTTTTGAGTTAGCGTCATTTTTATGGTTTGAGACCAAAATGGCCAGGATTTCACATAGCTCTCAACTATTCCTGCGCGACCAGAGTGGGGTACAACTGGCAAAGTTTGCTGAAAATCTCCACAAAGCAAGACAGTTTTTCCACCAAATAACTTTTCTTTGTCACCATTGGAGGCGATATCTCGAAGTAATCTGTCAATTACTTGTATGGCATAGACCGGACACATGGAAACTTCATCAATAATTATTAAAGATGATTGGAGGAGCCTTATAGCATGTCTGCTGTTCGTTGTGATGCCAGATACAGAATTTTCTAAAAGTGGGATGGGCAATTTAAAAACATTATGGAGAGTTCTTCCTCCTTCAAGCAAACTGGCAGCTATACCACTAAAGGCACATGAAATGCAATCATGCTGCATTGATCGCAATTTACTTAAAATGGCTTTTTGAACAAATGTTTTCCCACATCCAGCGTGTGCAGTTAAGCAAAACACTTTCTCATTTGATTCCTTATCTTCATCACATAGCACAGTTTTTAATACTGTATCAATGACGAAACGTTGCTCTTCATTTGCTGCTTTGTACATTTCTTCAAATAAACTATCTTGTTTAAGTAGATCAAATAGATTATCATCATTGTCGTATTGTAAATTGAGTGGAATGGGCAATCCAAGTGACTCACATGATGTATTGTGAGTAATTAGAATTTCTTCTATTTCTAACAGACACATGTTGAATGAATTAACCTCATTATTAGATTTAAGGAAATCTTCACACAGAAAAGTTTTAAAGTCATTCCAAAGTGAAAGAGCATTAGGTGGAACATTGATGCCACAAATAAAGCCAAACAGTTGCCTCAATTGTTTTGGATGTTGAAAATCCTTAGCCTCGGTTAAGCATTCACGCCATTCCTCGTCATTTAATGCAATTCCACGAGAATAAGCTGCTTCAAAAAAAGTTGGAAAAACAACTCCATCATGCAGCCTTAAATCTTCAAAGGATTTAGGTCCTCGTACATGCAGTAAAAGGAGACGCAAATGAAATAGCTCAACATTCTTTGGGTTAACTGTGTATAAACGTGTGATGGTTTTATCAGCTCCACGCAGTCTTGTTTTCCACTTTTTTTTTTGATCTTGCCAGGTATAATGTTGTGGAATCTCAACATACAACAAATTATTAGCAGCAGGATCTTGTTGGTTCAGAGTAAAGAATGCCTCTAACTTTGTAACTTTTGGTGATGAAGCTACATGTTCTTCATTGCCTTCTCGAAAGTACACTGTCTGCTGGAAAGGTAAATGGCATTCAAGTCGTATAATACTATGTGATTGATAATGCATTTCATATTCAAAAGTACGCCATGCAGCTTCAGTTGATCCCACATACCTTCCATTGAGAAAGGAGTCAATTTCATCATAGACTGCCACTCCTTCACTTTTCTTGGAAAATTGCAATGTGGCACAATCATAACCTTTATGAACATATTTATAAATATACTTTATATTTTGAACAGTTGAACAAACTTCGAGATTAATGTGGCAGTCAAATTTGGCCAATAAGTATGGATTGTAAGGAACAATAAATCTGTTGTCTACAGTGTGGCCTCGTACCTCAACAGTTCGACTATCATCTCGCCGCTTGTAAAGTGCATACCCATTGACATTATCATTTGTTGCTTCATTAAAGTCTTTTGAAAAGTTTTTTTTTTTTTTGCACTTTCCCTTCTCCATGCATACAGAATGAGGATTAAGTACACCACATGGACCATGAGTCATGTAATTCCCAACTTTTTCATAAAGTTTAGGATGAGTATTTTTGTCTGGAATTTCAGCAGAAACAAATTTGTCAATATCAGCCACACTTCTGATTTTATCATGGTCATCAAGAGTTAATAACATGTGGGCATGTGGCAGACCACGTTTTTGAAATTCGATTGTGTATATCAAAGCAGCAAATTTACCAAACACTTGTTTTTTTACTATGCAGGCCAGAAGTTCTTTCAACTTACAATGAAATACACGCACAACAATATCTGGTCGATAATGAGAGGATTCCCGTGGCGCTAAGTTTTCACTGATCTCTGACCAACGTGGATTGCATGTCATTGTTAAGAATAGAGAAGGTTTGCCAAACCTTTGAACAATGGACATTGCATCTAAATAGTTTTGATGCATATTACGGGGAGAACCAATGAAAGAAGAGGGAAGAATGACATGACGCCCAACTCTCAAATTGTTTTCAGCTGCACGCTGGTGTATGTAATCAGCTACATTTAAATACATATCTGCACGCAAATTACTTTGATTGTGCCTTATAAAATTTAAGCGTGTGCCTTCAATTCGAACATACATATCCACAACCCACTGAAGATACAGTTTTTGTGAACGATGCAATAAACTGAAAGTTTCTCTGATGGAAAGACGATAGGCAGCATACTGTCTCATTGTTGTTTTGTTTCGTTGATTATTTGTAACAGTGTGCGAAATATTAATATGCTATCCAGGATCACCATGGGGAAACAGTAGCGGATAAGCCAATGGGTCTAACGATGAGTCTAAAACAGAAACTGTGCGAATGCCACCTGACTTTGACATCACCACCAGGTTTCGTTCCCCAGGAGGTACTCCATCTACGCATCTAAAGATTGCTGCAACATCTGTACTTGTGGCATCATTGTACCGTCGTTGATCAGACGACGCGTTGAGAGTGATGTGCATGCATATTTCCTTTTCCTTTCCATCACTGGAATTCCTACAGAGATCATTCAGATATACAGCTATTTCATGCATAATGTTCGCATCACATTTGACATTAGCTTGTTCACGCATTCTGTGTTCAACTGCTGTATCTACATCATAAAAGTAATTCTGAGCGTACTTTGGCTGACAACCTTCACTTGGTATAAGTGAACCAACACGATGGTAAAATGTGTCATGGATTTTAAAATGATACATTCCACCGGTTAAACTTTCATCTAAGTGTATCTCAGAACTTATCATGGCAAATGCAGAATTATAGGAGCGAATATTGTCCAAATAATTTTGGGATCGTTTCTTTGCAGTATGGTCTAAAGATGTTACACCCGTAATCAAATTCTCAAAATATTGTGAATGCGACAATAAAGGAAGATCAACTTTGCCTTTCTGACAGCAAATACCATATTCATTGCTACTTCCTGTCTTCTCTAACATAAAATGCCTAGCATGACAAAAGTTACAAATAAAAGTCATAGATCCAATAGTAAAGGGGTCACAATCGTCATGAACAGTCAATGCAGATTTGTAAAAATCGAATTTGTAGAGGTGGCGATTCCCTTCGGCGAGAAATGCTTTCCCGTTTAGAATTCCGCCATTCATTTCTCTGACGTCTGCCAGAGATATTTCGACGCCTGATAGCAGGCATTTTATTTAGGCAGCAGGCACTAAATAAATAAAAATAGAACTAAATAACTAAGATATCGTTTTAAATCTCAAATCAAAATAATTGTTTGTAGAAAGTTTGTTTTGGTTTGAATATTCGCACGTTTGTTTTGGTTTGAATATTCGCACGATGCCATTGCCATTTCAATCTATTAATTCAGAAATGCTTTAAATCAAACGATGCTTACGGAAGCAATGCTTATGCGAACCACCCGAAAAATTATTTGCTGAATTCTCATTGGTTGAAACTAAATTATTAATTTTATTAATTAATTAAAGGAAATTTTCATAATTTAAGACCTTATCGCACATCTACATAACAATACCTTTAAAACGACACCTTATTTGTTGAATTCTGTTGCGTAGTTTGGGAGTTTTTAGCGAGACAAAATATTGCTAGCCTATTGAAAATATGAAATCAAGTTTGAAAAAATTCAGTGGTGTTAAAAAATAATAACTATAAAGATAATATTTTCTTCAGTTGTTTCTTGTTTAATCGGAAGTTAATATTTAAGTTTATAAAATTATAAATTTCAAACTAAAATTATGAATTTTAGTTGAAAATGCTACATGAATCATACCTCTGTCTGAATGGGAGGACATCTGTTCAAAATAAAAACAGTTTCGAGAAAAATCTCATGAATTAGGAAAAAATAAAAACTATCCCCAGTCCAAAAAGAGAAAAATAAACGTATAAAGAAGAAAGCCGCCAATCTCAAAGATATAAAAACTATGACGCTTAAAAATATAATACAAGTTGCTTCACTTGGTACTTTTTATTTACGTCGCACTATAGCTGCCCAATAGGCTATTGGCAACAGGCTGGAAACATCTTTGAGGATTATCCGGAGATAAGATACATACATCACATCCCGTTTTATAGGAAGGACGCATTCACACACCATCCATCCATCTGCAGGTCGTAATTTTGATCTGAACCAGCGCACGATCCATCTCCGATCCAGTACCCCCCCCCCCCCCAGAGGTTTTGATTTGTTATGGGACACAAGTTGCTTCACAATGAAGAAAAAAACTGATATATCCCCTTTATAATAAACAAAAATCAGCATGAAATTTGTCTTTAAAAATGCAGTGATATCAAGGCATGCCAGACACTACTCGACAGATTGATCAAAGTAATTGCTGTCTGAGGATCGAATTAAAACTTTATGCGACACTTCGGTTTATATTTCAAGCATTAGCACCTCTCCCGTAAAAATTTATGCTTTTTAAGATTTGGAGTCTCTAATTTAAGAGAAGAAAAAGTGCCTTTTCTTTTTATTTATTTCTTCTTTTTTTTTCAATTTGACTCAAACTTAACCTATTTTCTGGTATATACCATTTAAACAATAGCGATTGATTTTTTTAAAAAACAGAAACAAAAAAGAAGATAAGTGGTAAGGAAAAGGAAAAAGAACTGTTAGGAAATTTCAATACTTTTTACTTATACTCCTCGACAAACAAGATTTTTTAAAAAAGATATTGCTACTACTTTTCGATGATGTTAATATTCTTCTTATTATTATTATTATTTTCAAATTTAGTTCCGCTGATTGAAATAAAATAAATTTTAGCTCTGCCATAGGAAATTTTATTAAGAAAATTTTATTTCCGTAAGAAGATGCAGAACAACTGGAGAAAATCGAAAATAATTTCGAAGTTGAAAAATATATGAAGAGAGTTACAGTAAATACGAATTATGTTCTACTTAGATTTTATCTTATATTTTATTGCCGTCGTTGAACCAAAGAATACCGACCGTCGTTGAACAGCCGACCAATTTTTTTGGATTTACCACTACTAATGTTCAACTCCGTAGTCTTGTAATTTTGAACCCGATCTAGAGGACAAGGGAACTCCTGGATCAAGTATTTGGAGAAATTTGCCTTCGTGGAGGAATTTTTGATGGAACTAACAAGCATTTGCGTTATATGGACAGGGAAACCACAAACACCTCCCACCGTTAGCCTGACGGCAAGAGGACTCTAATCCATGATCCATCTACCAGTGAGGATATTTTACTTGAGCACTGCAGTCGGGGCTAGCCGAATGCGGAATTCGTATCGAACAGAGAGTCGCTGGGATTCGAACTCGGTTTACTTCATTGGAAAGCGAACGCTCTAGCCTCTGAGCCATCACGGCTCTCCAGTAAGTTTTATATATATATATATATATATATATATATATATATATATATATATATATATATATATATATATATATATATATATATATATATATATATATATATATATATATATATATATATATATATATATATATATATATATATATATATATATATATATATATATAAGGTGCAAAGGAAATTTCTCTGAACAAATCCTGTATTTTTTATTCGATTACAGTAATTTTCGTTAGATACGTCGCAAAACCAATTAGAATTATATTAAATCCAGATAATGTAAGTAACAAGAGAGAATATGTCAGCTTGAGAAACAACCGTAAAATACAGATTATCACGTTCATTGCCGGATCACGCGATATCACTTAAGAAATTTTTCCTACAGTTTGTGTCAATGAATCAGATTATGGGATAGCAAGATGCGTATTAATTTCCAAATATTTTTGCAGAAAAATCTAACAATTTTTGCTTGTGACAATAACATGTGCAATAACATAATGGTGTATCAGATTTATCCCTATAGTACTGATGGTCTAAGAAGTTATCAGAAATTAACCTCAGCCTGTTCCTATTTCTTTCTCTTAAAGCCTTCTTCCCTCAAGATCTACATTTTTCATCATTTCTTCCATTCATTGCTCATTTAGTTCTCCCCAACTACAAAATGACTCTTAATTCGAATTTCCATTTTATAAAATGATTAAGTTTATACTAAAATTGTATTTTCATTTTATGTTTTTTAGCATACAAACTTAATTATAAGAAATTGTTAATATTTACCTCCGGCTAAGAATTTTGAATATCGGCTTATACTTTTGATATTTGGCTAATTTACTAGCTAATGATTTGAACGCTGGCTCGGAACTATATAAGTCAAATAAAAGAGATTTCAAAATTTTCTCGAGAAATAAATAAATAAGCAAAAAAATAAAAAAAAAAATTAAATAAATAGGCAAATAAATAAAAAATATTAAATTAAAATTCTTTTCCTTCCCAAAAACTTTTGTGAGAAACCCGAGGTTATCAGAATTTAGAAAAAGTTACCAGATGTTCGTTACCGAAGCACTTTTATACGTTATATGCTTTAAACTATAAACTTAAACACTTTTGAACAAATGATTCGAATAAGGGAGATCTTTCTCTTTCAATTCAATAATTTAAGAGTCGTTGTGGCTCCGGGGATAGAGCGCTCGCCTTCCAATGAAGTGAGCAGAGAACAAATCCCTGCGCTACGAATTTCGCCCCCCGGATCACACCGACTACAGTGCTGTCGTAAAAATATTCTTAGTGGTAGTATAGAGTGATCATGGGTCCTTTTGTCGTCGGGCTAACCGCAGGAGGTTTTAGTGGTTTACGCAAATGCGGATTAGTTCCCTCAAAAAGTCCTCCACGAAGGCAATTTTCACCCAATACTTGATCCAGGAGTTCCCTTGTCCTCTAGATCGGGTTCAAAGTTACAAGTCTACGGAGTTAATTAGTAGTAGTTGTAAACCCTAAATTGGGTCGGCTGTCCAACGACGGTTATAAAATATAAAATAAAATTCAATAATTTAAGTTGATTTTTTTTATAAAAAAAATAATAATGGATACATAATCTAAACTTAAGCTTTAACTTATCAATATTTGCTTATCGTTTTGCTCATCGTGTACTCCAAAGTCATGAAAGAAACATTTTAAGGCTAAATTATCTCATTTTCGTACAAATAATCAAATCTTAATTCAATTTTGGGTAAAATAACCAATTATATAGCAAAGAAGATATATTCGGCATTGTATACTTTTTAAGGTAAACTAAATTCGGATGGGAGGTTCTGCGTCATCCACCATACTCACTTCCTGACATTGCACCATCTGATTATCATTTATTAAAAAAGCTTCAACATATTTCATGCAACAAAAATTTTTTGAAACTATGTTGTTTAAAAAAATGGTATTTTTTATGAAGCTAATTCATTTTTATCAGTCTGTCATTAAGAACTTGCACGCACATTAAATAGCAAAAATTTGTTGTTAACGAGAACGATTCATTGATTGAAAGGGAAACCTTTGTTTTAAAGGATTTTATTAGCATTGTTTACTTATTATGTCGATAATTAATTCATGAAATCGAAGTTATGTTAATAATGAGTAATACTGACAAAGGGTTACGTAATAATTTGGGTCGCATTCATTTCATCGACAATCACTTCATCGACAGGCCATTTCATCGACACCACTTCATCGACAGGCCATTTCATCGACAGGGTCATTTCATCGACATGGTCATTTCATCGACAGGGTCATTTCGTCGACAGGGTCATTTCATCGACACGGTCATTTTGTCGACAGGGTCATTTCGTCGACAGGGTCATTTCGTCGACAGGGACATTTTGTCGACAGGGTCATTTCGTCGACAGGGTCATTTCATCGACACGGTCATTTTGTCGACAGGGTCATTTCGTCGACAAGTCATTTCGTCGACAGGCTCATTTCGTCGACTGGCTCATTTCATCGACAGGGTTCTTCCTTGACAGGTTCATTTCGTCGACAAGTCATTTCGTCGACAGGGTCATTTCGTCGAGAAGTCATTTCATCGACAGGATCATTTCGTCGACAGGGTCATTTCATCGACAGGGTCATTTCGTCGACAAGTCATTTCGTCGACAGGGTATTTTCGTCGACAGGGTCATTTCATCGACCGGGTCATTTCGTCGACATTGTCATTTCGTCGCCAGGCTAATTTTATAGACAGGTTAAAATTATCGTCAACTCTATTTGTCAACAGGGTCATTTCGTCGACAAGTCATTTTGTCGACAGGTTCATTTCATCGATGGGGTCATTTCGTAGACAGGGTCATTTCGTCGAAAATTTCTTCCATAATGCATCCGCTCTTAAAGCTGTAGAAATTTTACAGATATGAAAACAACTATATTGCATGTATGATATCTAGAGTCTTAAGAATGAATAATAATACGTTTTGCTATTTCGAAAAAACACTTTTGCACTTTATATTTCCGATGAAATGGTTTTTAAACTTCTTATGATATATGATTTTTTTCATATTTTAAGTCAATTTACTCAAATTATGTAATAGTGTACCTTTCAAAAAAGCATATATCATTTTTTTTTTTTTTTTTTTTTTTTGTACAACTGTGTCATTAAAAATATTTAATATTTTTAAATTCCTGTTTGCTCTCGAATAATAAGTATTTAATGCTTTTCAAATCACAGTTGGATTTTAGCTTAAAATTTGATCATAAAATAAGTTTCTTAAAAAATAATTAATTATATTATGTAAATACTTATTCTTAATTAATGGTAACTTTAACTTTTTTATTACAGTTTTCTGAGCATTTGAAAAATAAAGTTTAACAACGGAATTGGCTATAATATTTCAAAAAAATTTAAAGTTTATAGTTTTAGTTTAAATTAATTTAAAGTTCAAAGCTACTTTATGAATTTTCTTCTAGTATTTACGACTAAATATTACTGTATTTGTGTCCAGTCCGCAAAAAAAAGATATCACCCTGAATAGCTTTTGCTCTAATGATCGGATTTTCACGAACTAAGTGTCAATCTTAATGGTTCCGGGAGGTGACCTCAAATATGCTAATTAATTAGTGCTAACTATTAATTAAGTTACGAAATCAGACACAAAAGCGTACTTTCTCTGAATAAACATATTTTATTTTTTACATATTTGGAATCCAGACACTTGAATTAGCCAAACAACAAGTAGCCAAAATTTAAAAAAAATTGGGTCACAATAATTATTGAGAAAAAAAAATCAGTTACTGAGAAAAAAAATAAAAAATAATCACATTAAATAATAACAATCTGGTGTATAATTATATTCTATCAGAAGCATGCTTTTATAAAACACGACATTCGTTGAATAAAATGTTTTTTATTCAATAAAATGTTTCATTCAGATTTCCTTACTAAGTTGCAAATAGAATTTTAGACGACTAAAAAAGAAACATCGTATTTTATAGTTTTAAAAAAATAAAAAGATTAGCAAACGATTATTAGCGAGAAAAATACGAATGAAATTCTACGCTGCGCGCGCAAAGTCAAGTTCCTTGTAAGTTTATCACATTTTAATATTAATCGCCCCATTTAATCATTTCTTCATTGTCGCCAAATTATTTTTTTAAAATAATTAATTTTAATTTTCTCATCTTCTAATAAATAAAAACAGTTGAAACTTTAGCTTTTTCAATTCGCGATCGCAACGAACTATAGGGGGCGTTGTTGTATGTGCCGAATCCCTGCGATTTCCATATGAACAGTCATTCAGTTACACTGGAGACGTCTTTAATGTAGCATTTTAACGTTCCATCTTTATTGTGGCTGATTAAATTTAAAAAAGAAAAATTTTGTTTTCTTTCTTATGCAAACGAAAACAAAATGGTATCACTTTTTTTTTTAGAGAAGGAACACCCAGAACACATCAGAAAAATATTTCTAAATAAAGAGAAAAAAATAGGTATATTCTTATAAGTGTTCAAACCTAATGCCTGAGAAATAGTTTTACTAAATTTAATGGTATAACATGAAAGGCCCATTTAAATTTTAACGTAAAATAAAGAATGCTTACGAAACAAAACAAAAAAAGAACCGTTCTTTTTTTGTCGCCATTTTATAGTGTTACGAAAATGCGTCTTTGGGACTTGCCAAAAACAAAACAAGATGCAATTTTATTTTTTTAGGAGCGAAATATTTTATGGAGTGAAATATAACGAAAATGTACCAATGTCCATAACATGAAACTTTATCTTAGTAAACGTCCGTTTTGGAAATGTTATTTCATTTTGAATCTTATTTATTAGAGTTCATAATGGCTATAGAATCAGGTGAGAGAAAAGTTTGTTTTGAATCTATGCTAAACTCTATATCGGCCCATTTTCCACCGAAATCCGACTGACTACTTTGATTTTAAACAAAGTGTTTCATTTTAAGATTTTTTCCAAAAATTTTAAGTGTAGATTGGCGGCACTAAAAATCTGCCAAATCTGTAGCTGTGGTTAATACGTAAGTACCGAATTTTTCTTCCATACTTTTCTGAATCATATTAATTCAAATATTAGAATATGCAAGAAGTATACATAAACACATAATTTAATATCATTTAATTTTTCAAAAAAAGTATTTTGACAACAATTTTATCAAAAAATTATAAACTAAAAAGCGTAAAATAAAGAATTCTTAGGATAAAAACGGTTTTAAAAATTCCTCATTTTTCAATAAAAACTTTCGTAGTTTTTTTTTTTTTTTTAATTCTTATAGTATTTAATCCGATGTAAAAAAACATTTTGTAGAGAACGATCATCAAGTACGAAAAAAAATTATTTACAAGCAAATTTTTTATTATAAAAATCATAACACTTACCTGATTTATAAGTCCGGAGAATTCCAAAATGATATGTTCTTTGTTTGAAAACTTTATTCTTAAATAACATATACATAGTTTATCCCTTCATTACTTTTAGGTAACATACCACACATCAAAATTTTATAATTGTAAGATCTCGATATGAATTTTAATATGTAGCTTAAAAACAGAATAGCTGAATTCTAGTTGAAATTCTTTCAAAACTAAAAAACACTTACCAAGAAAACGATAAAAAATTTATTTATAATCAGCACAAAAGATACTTTTTCAAGTAATTCGGATTATTCTTTATTGTTGTTTTCTGAATTATGTAGATACAGAAATATCATTTCTATGAAGAAGAAAAATATTCTATAACTATTACAATTCTGTATGGAATTCATTGGAACACATTTATTCATTGGAATGACGAAAGCAATGTTGACTTCATTTTAACTTGTAATGAATTGAAGACAGAAAAATTATTTTACCGCAATACACACATCTGTAACAGCAAGCGATCATGAAATCATGTTATGTTGTTGGTAATAGAAAGGTAAAAATTATTGAGAAGTTGTTCTTCAAATGCTTGGCGTGTTCTGCTTCAATGTTTGGCATGTTCTGATTAGTTTTTTCAAGAAGTTTTACCTTTTCTTTAGGGAAATTTTGCTTCTTATTTGCTGCTAAGAAAATGGCGTCCGTCATTGCCAATGGTTATGTGGGAACTAGAGATGTCCAATATTTTCTGGAACAGGTATTTTGAACCTGTTATTTAATCATACCTATTATAAAAATAACAGGTTACTTCCAAAGGCCTGTTCCAAAATACTAGGCAAAAATTTTAATTCAATTATCTTGGCAAAAATTTATTTTTCTACTTTTTTTAAAATGTTAAACTGTTTTTTTTTTTTTTTTTGGCGATCTTTGTACAGTTTATAATAAGAAAAAAAATCACGTTTTATTTATTATTACAGGGCCGAAGCCAGACATTGCGAGGGTCTATACACGTTATGTATTTCTAGTGTTATAATTTTTTAATAGCTGTTTTAAATCTAATAATTTAACGAGTAACTTTGCTAAAATCAAATGAATTATTCTAAAAATGTTTATATACATGACTTCATTCGAATTTTGCATTGTGTCATTTAAAATTACATAGTTTAAAATGATACATGAGTAATGTGCATTGGTATTCAAAATTGTTTCAACCATTATTAAACAAATTAGTATAAATTAAGAAATAATTTCAAAAAGATTACATTGTACTTCCCTTAGTTAAACAAATTTTTTAATAATAAATAAAATTTTTTTAATTCGTTTAAATTTTTTTTTTTTTTTTTTTTTTTTTTTTTTTTTTTTTTTTGCATGGAATACGCAAAAAGTAAAATTAACAAGCCTAAATAGAATTAAAAGGAAAAACAAATAACCCAAATTCATCGAACAAACGATCGGTTTTGTCAAAGAATGTGTCTTATTATAGATAGCACTTAAAACGTGAAAATCCGATCAATAGAACAAAATTTTTTCAACATTCTTTTCCCCCCCCTCCCTGTAAGTGTAAACATGATATTTCTAAACTTAAAAGCAATTTATAGACTTTAAAAAACTGTTTACTTGTGTCAGCAAGAATTAAAAACTTCTCGCGTGAGTAGC
The DNA here is from genome assembly GCA_949128135.1 of Parasteatoda lunata. Lineage (NCBI taxonomy): Eukaryota > Metazoa > Arthropoda > Arachnida > Araneae > Theridiidae > Parasteatoda > Parasteatoda lunata. The sequence continues at coordinate 95,256,860 of OX421975.1, forward strand.
ATACGTTGTAGTTCATTTATGTCCCACTAGAACTGCACAATGGGCTATTGGCGACTGATTGGGAAGCATCCCTGAGGATTATCCGAAGACATGCCATCACAATTTTGATCCTCTGCAGAGGGGATGGCACCCCCGCTTCGGTAGCCCACCTAACTGCACGCGAATTCGAGCACTTTACGGTAGAACAGTTTAACGAGGACCCATACCGCACACCCTCTGTCCCTACGCAGACTGATCCAAATAGTCACCCTCCCTCACACTGACGGCAGCCAGTGATGCTTGACTTCGGTGATCTAATGGGAAACGTGTCTTAACAATCAGTCCACTGCGGGACGTGAGTAGCATACGATAAGTTTTGTAACGTATATGTGAAATCATGGTAAGTCTCAATTTCTGTGTTTTCATAGTCTAAAAAATAAAAGAGCTGTAATAGAAGTCATAAAATTTAGTTCCAATAAAACTAAATGTCGTTCTATAAACTTAAATTCGGTTCGTTAAAATTATTTTGCGTCCGAAGTAAATCATTAATTGCCTTTTTTTTTTATTTCACTAAGAAAATGATTATTCTGCAATTATATTGTTAAAAAACATTTAGAATGTCTTAAATTTCTTAATAAGAAATAGCCTTTCTAAAGTTAAAATAAAAAAAAAATAAAAATAAAAAATATAAAAAAAAAATTGAAAATTATTGATAATCCACTGCTAGCCCCCCCTACCCCCTTTGTGATTCTACTTTTGTGTCTTAACAACCTGTTATTAATAAAACTACCACCTAATATTTTAAACATGCTATATCGGAACAGCCTGTTATTTTTATCACAGGCTAGTATTTTGGAACAGGCGATATTTTTTCACAGCTAGTATTTTGGAACAGGTGATATTTTGTCACAGGCTAGTATTTTGGAACAGGCGATATTTTTTCACAGCTAGTATTTTGGAACAGGTGATATTTTGACACAGCCTAGTATTTTGGAACAGGCGATATTTTTTCACAGCTAGTATTTTGGAACAGGCGATATTTTTTCACAGCTAGTATTTTGGAACAGATGGTATTTTGTCACCGCCTAGTATTTTGGAACAGGTGAAGCAGGTTAGTATTTTTGAACAAATTTGTATTTAGGAATAGGCAATGATGCTCGGCCATATGGGGGGGGGGGCAGGTTGCTTCTAATTACATTTTCTTGTTTTAATTTTTTTTTTCTGTGATGCAAATAGTATAAGCATTTAAATATTTTTCCTAATTTTGATATTGATACATATTTCCTACATGTAAGATCGAAAAAAAAATTCACAAAAATTTCCTACAAAATACATTCTTACTCTCTCTCTTTCGCATTTTTTTCTTTCTTTTTTCAAGGTAATAACTATTTAAACTTTTTATTCCCTCATAAGAAAGGGGTGTTAAAATTGTTAAAACTATATTTAGTATGCGAATTCAAGCTATATTTAAACACTTTATTTTCGTTGTATGCAAGCTATATTATTGTGGTGTAACTACCACTATAAATATTGAATACTAATTCCCTAGTATATAATATATGTTAACTTACCCCTTTATTTATGTGGTACCATTTGTTATATGAAGGTAGACGTAGTCGATTTATATATCACCTCAATTTCAAACACTATAATTTTTCTCTCTACCTGTATTCTTTTTTACTTTGTCTACTTTAAAATGCTGAACTTATGACGAAGCATGAAGAGGTAGTACAATAGTACAGAGAAGATGAAGGGTAGTAAAATAATATGAAAAAATATTTTTTTTTTTCGTGAAAAAAGAGAAACAATTCTTAACTTTCAGCCAAAGGAAGCATAAAGTTGTCGATTATGGACTCTTAAGACTAATTACATTGCTATTATTTTTATTAGGAAACTATCTAATAGATGTTTGGCTTGAACAAAATATTTTATGAATGTGATTTAATAGTGAAGTTTAGTAATAAAGTTTTAGGGGTCATTAAATTTATGTATTTTCTACATTTAATGAAAAATTCAGAGTATTTTTTTTGAAATAGTGAATTGCCCACTATAGTGTAACTACGGCCTGCATTTACATAAAAATGCTCCAATTCCCCCCCCCCCCTCTTTTTTCCGACTACTGTATTTACTGCATTAATTACAATCGTCTTTTGGGGGACATCTAATCAAGTAGTTTACTTCGAGAATCCAGGCACCTCTTTACGCCATTGGCCCCCTAATATAACTTTCGGTTCCTTTTTCGACCGTGACCTTCAATGTTACGAATGGACTCTCTCAATATCTTTACATGAAGGTGTGTCTTTTATTTCCCTCATAGTTATTTGTTGTAGAAATTCAATCAATGTTCTATGTGAAGAGTGATTCGTCATTGTGTTGAATTTCATCCACTCGCATAGAAATAGATGTCTGTCTGCCATTGCCTATTATTTTGTTGCTTAAAAGATTTATTTATTTTGAATTTTTAAAGAAAATAAATAAATATTTTTAAATGATAATATTCTGCAGGAAAGGAAAATATCTACTACAGTTAATTTGGCGAATTTCTTTTTTTTATTGTTTTGAATTTTCCTTTGACATTAAAATTATCATTAAGGCTGCATAGTATGTGATATTATGAAATTAATGTGCTAATTGTTTTGAAAGAAAAATATTATTTAAATAATCTAAGAAAAGTTTGGAATTGTTAAAAAGGCTTGTTTCTTTAAAAATTATGCTAAATTCATATACTGATGTTTATTTTGAATATTTACTTTTAAAAAAATGTTTAAAAGTTTGGGATTATGCTCTATTTATATTTAATTTGCTAAATATTTTAGCTGGTGCAAATTCATAAAGCTCAATCAATTAAATTTTTGTATAAATATTTTTTTTGTTTAAAACTATAAAATGATGTTATTCGAACTATTTAAAAAGTTGCGACGAGGTTGCAATGCATGCAGTTAGACTATTATTTTTTTCTTTTTGTCAAATGAAAAAAATATTGGTTATTCTGCCACATATACAGAATATAATGCGCAACTCCTACATTGTTTTGATTTAAAAATAATAATACACTATATGTTGTATTTTAAATTCAGAGAAAATTTTTTTTTTTTTTTTTTTTTAAATTTCTAATTTATCTCAATATTTATGAAGTTCCATTTTTCCCCTCTTTTAGAAATGAAAAGATTCTGGTTATATCGTCAAACAGAATGTAATAGGGAATTCTTAAATTCTTTTTATTTAGATTTAGAAACAATGTACATTGTAATATTCAAAACTTTTTTAATTCTCTAAGCTTTCTAAATTATTTTATGCTTGTTAAAAAGAGGCAAATTTTGTAAAATAATTTTTTCTGCGTCACTCATTTCTCCTAAAAGTGCCTTAAAAGAACTATATTTTTTAACAAAAATTATTGTTTCTATTATTATTTATTATATTTGATTACACTAACAAATAAGCCTTTGAAGTGTTTTCAACCATTTTGAACTACCCAATCTAAATTATAATCACAAAAAAAAAAAAAAAAAAAATATGTATACATAAAAAAAGACGAAGTATAGTTTTTTCACCGAGCCTAATCAATAGAGAATGAAACAAAAATTTATACGTAACTGCTTTCTATTAGTTTAAAAAAATAAATAGAAAAAAACTTCGCGATATTTTCTTACTCTTAGAAAGAAAAAATACTTTTCCTAACAACTTTGACAAATTAATAGAAAAATATGTATCTGCTACAAAAATACTTGCCATTCTAAGTTATCTTTCAAATATAAAAAAGTGGACTTTTTTCCTTAGACCTGTTATTTTGGAACAGGTATTTTTTTGTATTGTAACAGCTGGAACCTGTTATTTGAAAATACCTGTTATTGCCCATCACTAGTGGGAACTAATGCCCGATATTTACAGTCTCCCGCTAGGTGGCGTATCGAGTGTTGCGATCGCGCATTGAAAAATATGTAGATTAAAATGGTATAAAAAAATCCATACCTTATAATTCAAAATGTTTTCATCCTCACTTTAATTAAATAATAAATAATTATTAAAAATTATTTTTTTATGAAATTATCTTTGGGTAAATGAGTTTTATGAGTGGGCACAAATTTTTTTTTTTTTTTGAATTTCTTCTTTAGTTTTTAAAATATGACTGAAAACGCAAAAAGCGAAATTAACATTAAGGGGTCCAAACTTTGAATCACTCTCCTGACCAAATTATGGGGACCACATTTCCTAGATTACGGCTACCCTCTATATTTTGGAGATAAGGAATCCAAATATGTAAAAAAAAATTTATGTTTATTCAGAGAAAGTATGTTTTGTGTCTGATTTCGTAACTTCATTAATAGTTAGCACTAACTAATTAGCATATTTGAAGTCACCCCCCGAAACCATTAAGATTGACACTTAGTTCGTGAAAATCCGATCATTAGAACGAAAGTTATTCAGGGCAATATCTTTTTCTTTTTTTTTTTGCGGATTGTACAAATAATACAAGTACCCTATTTAGTGTTAGTTTTATTTCAAGAAATTAAAAGATATTTAAGAAATACACAATATTTGCAAATGACTACAGAGGGCCGGGATAGCCCTGGTCGGTAGGGCGCTGGGCCCATGCCCAAGAGGTCGTGGGTTCGATCCTCGCCGACCGAAGACTCCCCAAGTAGTAAATGGTGACTGATGCACGTTAAATCTGTCGAGTCTCAAAGTCCTCCCTGTTCCCATAACAAATCAAAACCTCTGGGGGTACTGAATCAGGAGTTTCCTTGTTTTCTGGATTGGTTCAAAATTACAATGCTACGGAGTTGAACATCAGTAGTCGTAAATCCATGAAATTAGGTCGGCTGTTTTTTAACGGCGGTTATAAAATAAAATAAAATGACTACAGAAATTATAGACATCGATACAAAAGAATCAACTAATGAATTGTAGGCGACGAATCCCAAATACATTCATTTGTTTTGAGTAAATGATATAATGTGTAATATATACGTAACATAATATAATAATATATTTTTGTAGCATACTCCTCTCGATTTTTTGTCTGAAATTCAAATGCGTGTAACATTTTTATTAAAATTTTCTTGTGTCTGAAAAATATTTTTTCGACATTTTTTAATTATGAATTAGTTTTTAAAAAAAATGGTGAAATAGAAAATAATTGAACATATTTATCTTATTCACAAATAATAAAAAATAAAAAAAACTGGATTTCGATATTAAAAGAATGTATTGACAAGTATCTTATTTCGTGTAAGTTTATAACATTTTTATTTAAATTTTTTTTATCTAAAATAACAAAATTTCGTTTTACATATATATTTAATCAACTTAAAGTTTATTTTTTTTTTTTCAAAAAGATCCAAACAACGCAAGTAATGCACAATAAAACACATTTTTTTCTTAGATACAAAACAAGTATATGTATATATAAATTTCAATTCTAGTTAGGTACCTTAACAAATATCTCAGTGTGTGTTAGTTATACCTTACCAAATTTAAAAAAATACATATACTTATCAGCTGTAATTGATTACAGAAATGAATGAATTGAATACAAAAAAGAGGACTAATAATGTAAAGTATCCCATTATTTATATTTATTTATTAAAAAAAAACATCCAAGTGATTTGATTTTTAAAATATAGCTAAATATATTTTGTATGTGCAAATAACCAAAACAAATCTGAATTTTAATATTGAGAAGATATATTAATATTGAAGATATATTAATCTAGGTGAATATTTGTTTTATTTAATCAAATTAAATTATCATTATTGAAAATAGTAACACCTGATATTATTCCACGTATTAGTTTTCATATATTAAAAAAATTATATTATGTAAATAAAAACAATATACTAAACTATTATATAAGGATTAGTTAAAAAATAAAATTGGCTTTTAGTTAAAAATAAATTCTAAAGGATAAGGATTAAAAATCAAAATCGGATTTTGTTGAATATTGCAACTTTTTAAAGAAAAAAATGAGTGTCTATTCAGGATGATATTTCAAAGATAATTTTCTTCGCATATTTTTTAGTTTTTTTCTTTTTAAATACAAGGCTCGCAAATACAAAATTTAAAGAAAGCATTACTTTTCGAACAAAAAATTAGATACTTTTTACTAGTAAGACTTAAATGGAATAAAATTATATGAGCAATACCTCTAAGAAAATCCAAGGTAGTTAAATTGTTCCGGTTGGAAATAACTGATTGTAACCTTATTTCTTTTGTGATATCAATTTTTCCTTTTTTTCGGAGTAAATTCACCTCGGATTATCTTCTCAATATTCGATTCAGTTTCATTTTGCTCTTTGCGAATTTCTGAAATTATGGCAAAGATTCCTACATGAGAACGTCCAACAAGTGTCTCCCACCTTCTATTCCAGGCCTCGACTATGTTCTGTGTTCGAGGAAATGAAAATTCATTATTTTCAAACACCGACCACATTTCGGGAGGAAAAAGAGGCAAGCATCTGTTAATTTGGCCATTATTTAAAACTCTTCGAATACGGCCATACACATAGTTTTCTTCAAACCAGTCAACAATAGGTTTAACATCCGCAGGCATTATACCTTTTAATTCTTCGAATGCCATTGGTATTTCCAAAGATGATAAAAAAGCCAAAGCAGGAATCTGACGATTTGATAGACTGAACTCTTCATCTGTGCCATATTTCTTTGTCAAACTATGTTCTTGGATTTTCCTATAAATCGATTGGCACAGATGAAAGAGACAACTTTTGCTCTGTGACCCCGGAAATTCTGAATTTACCGCATTAATTACAGCCTTTTCAAAATCTGTCAAAATAAAATCTGGCTTGAGTTCCAAGTTTGTCTCCATTCTATCAATTCTTGAAAGAATCTTACATAAAGTTCTTCTTTTTTTGACGTCATTCATGCGTAAACAAAAGGGCATATTTTGTTAGAAAGATTCCCAACTGGAGAATGTATGGTGTACAGTTGGCGGAATACATGAGGAACAGTTTTTAAAGTTCCGTCCATTATCCAGAAAGTGGATTCTTTTAAAAATTTCAAATTCTCATCGGTAGTAAAAATTAGAATTCTCTCACCATCCACTAAAATATCCTTTGCAAATCTAATGCCATTTGTTGTTATCCTATATTCATTAGTAAGGCCCGGATTTTGATGACTAGAGCCCGGATTTTGATGACCTAAAAAATCTCAACTAATGCCCTTAAAAAATGCAAAAAAATGCCCTTAAAAAGTGCAAAAAATGCCCTTAAAAAGCGAAAAAAATGCCCTTAAAAAATGCTCTAAAATGCGAAAATTGCGCTAAAAATGCTTTATGACATGATTTAAATAAAGTAAAAATATTGAACTAAAACAAAAGTTTACTCTTTAAAATTATTATGAGTCATTTCACAAAAATATAAAGCAATGCAATACTTCTTCTACGTTCATTAAAGTTTGAAAAATATGTTTTATATCCTAAAATAACAACAAAAAAAAAAAAAGGAAAATGTATTGACTCCAAAACATTTTCCTTGTGTATAAAAACTTTAATGAATATAACAACTTCCATCTCATAATATTACTAAACATCAGAATTACATTGGATTATTAAATGATTTTTGATATTTTGAAATGTAAACGAGCGTCTCTTGTCTGAAAGTAAATTTTTATACCCGGAGAAGCTTCTTTCAACGTCTGCTGATGTTATTGGTGCATATTTGAAAAAGACGGTCTCACTTACTGACAATTCTTCTTCAATTTGAAAAGATGTTGCTTTACTTGTTAATATTTTAGAGATTTTCTTCATCGTTTGTAAACCAGTGTTCTTCTCCAAAATTTGTTCAATTTAACTGCTACACTTTGTGCTATCTTTCCCCTTGCTATTTGCAACACTTGACTCACTACGTCAATATAATTTATTTCATCGCAAAGTTCCAATTCTTGCTTCTCCAAGCTTGTAATTGTCGAGGACACAATAGCAAAGTTAGACTTGATAAATGATAAGTTTCCTTCGATTTTATCAGAGGTCAACACGTTTTGCGCTATCTTAATTGATGCAGCATCTTCTGAATCAAGACAAATTATAAGACAAATCTTGTATTTCATGTAATAAAAATGCCCCCAAAAAATAATAAAAATTGGAAAAAATTAACAAAAAACTTAAAAAAAGCTTTAAAATGCAAAATACACCCCCAAATTTAAAAAAAAAAATGCCCTATGAATCTAAAAAAAATGCACTAAAGGACAAAAAATGTCCAAAAATGCAAAAAATGCAAAATTTTGCATTTTTTGCATTTTTTGCACTTTTTAATGGCATTTTTTGCATTTTTTAAGGGCATTAGTTGAGATTTTTTAGGTCATCAAAATCCGGGCTCTATTCATTAGGCAAAGTAAACTGCTCTAGAGTTTGTGGCTCAGCAAGTCGTTCCACTCTTCTAACTCTTTTGATTTTCTGGCGCAGAGCATCATTAGGAGGCATACATGGAAGGATTTCCCTCGCAACTCCTGCTTTGGCATTTTGTATCAGTTCAGCTGGTTGGTCATTTGTTATTTTGGCCAAGTCTTTTATGTCCACACAAACTTTCATTACTGGACCTCTGCTTGCTTTAGCTGAATGATTATGTTTTAGAATATTATGTTGGCTCAAAATATGTTGACCGTTTATTAATGTTGTTACAGCTCTTCCATGACAAAAACGATCATCAGACTTTCAGTAATATCTATCATCTCGATTTCGATCTTTATTAAAAATGAATCCATCAATCAACAAAGAAGACTTATTTTTTTGTGGTTTTAAGAACTTCACAAACTATTAACAAATTTCGTATTGCTTCAGGTGGCTGATGGGCATTCATTCTAAAATTATTATTCGAATTTTTAAAACGAGAAGAAAAGATGAAGAATAAAAGAAACTTTTGATGACCTGACAAGTTGTGTTACTAATCGTTATACGAGAATGTTTCACGAAGAACTCTTCTGAATAAAATAGAAAAGGAAATGAAAAAAAAAATCTTAAAATGACTGGAGCCAAAAAGTTTTCAAAAATAAAAATTTTCGTAGGCGCGAAAAAATTCACGATATCTGTGGATGAAATTAAAATGATACTACGTCGTGTAATGTTCCGCCACAAGAAAATAGTTCATATTATAGTTTAAAATCTATTAAAAAAAACTTAAAAAACTTTTGCAAATCATAATAATAACAATTATTAAGAATTTAATCAGAAGAAACACAAATCTTTTGATTTAATCTGATAAAAAATGCACGTTTGTAAGAATAAAACGAAAAACAATCTTGGCAAACATATCGCCAAATATTGTTCTCGGACAATTTTGTTGTAACCCTCATTCTAGTCTCTCCGTCTGCTATGCAATAGGAGAGATAGGGTAGGACCTCACCTACCAAATAGTCATCACTTTAGCATATTTTAATAACTTTTAATTCATGATATTTTGTTTGATATGATTCTAAACATCGTTTGATTGTTAATATCAGACTAGATCCACAGTGGGTTATTGACAACGGTCAAAGAATCATGCTTTGTAATTATCTGAGGATAATCCTTGCGCATTGCTCGGTTGCAATTTGGATATTAAAAAAGCAAATGTTGGTACATCAAAGAATCTCGTTTAAACTCTACCCAACTAACTATCAATTTATTTTTTTAAAAAATGAAGTTAAAAAAACAATTTTCAGCTCGAAAATCATTTCAATATCAATTAATATCTGATTCAATATTTCTTTGATAAGAAAAATCACAGAGAAATGAAAAATGCAGTCTTTTTTTTCCCTGCACTTTTCTTTTTTCTTTAACTTGTTATATCAAGAAGCAGTGACAGTAATTATAGTAATTGCTTTGTGATTTTAATCTATAAGATATAATCTTCAAAAATTTAACAAAAACACAATCTTAGAAACATATACGAATAAAATACCACTAAACTTCCAATTGAACTAAGGATCAGTCTTTTCAACGTAACGTAGTACAGAAAAAGAAATAAACAATTTCAAATTAAAAAATACATATTTTCTGACAATTGCAATATAGGACACAAAGTTTATTTTAAGCAAAGTTTTAAAAAATTGAACCCGCAAAAATGTACTAAATTACGAAGAAATGCTGATGACGCAACGACTTTGTCGAAGTAAATACCCTGTCGAAGAAATGACAGTGTTGACGAAACAACCCTATTAACGAAATAAAATTGTCGACGAAATAACCTTACGATGAAATGACTTTGTCAATTAAATGATCTGTGGAAGTGATGTCGACGAAACGACCCTGTCGACGAAACGACCCTGTCGACGAAATGACCCTGTCGACGAAATGACCCTGTCGACGAAATGACCCTGTCGACGAAACGACCCTGTCGATGAAATGACCCTGTCGACGAAATGACCCTGTTGACAAATAGACTTGACGATAATTTTAACCTGTCGATAAAAATTCGCCTGTCGACGAAACGACCCTATTAACGAAATAAAATTGTCGACGAAATAGCCTTACGATGAAATGACCCTGTCGGCGAAACGACCCTGTCGATGAAACGACCCTGTCGACGAAAAATGACTTGTCGATGAAATGACCCTGTCGACGAAACGACCCTGTCGATGAAATGACCCTGTCGACGAAATGACCCTGTCGACGAAATGATTCTGTCGACGAAATAACTTGTCGACGAAATGGTCCTGTCGGCGAAATGACCCTGTCGACGAAACGACCCTGCCGATGAAATGACCCTGTCGACGAAATGACCCTGTCGACGAAACGACCCTGTCGATGAAATGGCCTGTCGACGAAATGACCCTGTCGATGAAACGGCCTGTCGACGAAATGACCTAGTCGATGAAATGGCCTGTCGATGAAGTGATTGTCGATGAAATGAACCAGACCCAATAATTTGATTATAGTTCTTCTCGTTTCTATGTCCTATTTATAGGGAATATAATTCATCATTATTATACACTATTTGTTCTAAGACTTTAAAATTAATTACAATAAATTACATTTCGAGATCATCTTTTCGACGCAAAGCTCTATATTTCATTTCTCATATTTATTTATAATATAAAGTAACAAACCTTTTACACCTACATCTTTTGTCCTATATAACTGTCTCTATATATCAGAAAACGAACCCTTTTTTTCCTTGCATATTTCATTCAAATATTCAGACTTTTTTTTTTTTTTTTTTTTTAAAAGCTTACAAACGCTTCTAACTATTTATTGTCATTTAAGTCTCTTATTTAAAAGAACAATAAGCTTTTTAAAGTTCTTTTTGGTTTCGAATAAATATTTATTAATAGTAAATAATGCATAATAACACAAATATATTTAAATTAATTTTTTTAAAGAAAATATATAAAGTGCGACACACAATTTTAAATTAATTTTACAGCTTGATAAAAATTCTAAGCGTGCTAAAATTAAGAAAACATTTAGAGAATAGCTCTAGAATCACGTGAAATTAGAATATAATAATAATATAGCAAAAAGTTTAATTATAAAACAACACTTATAATAACATCTTGTCTTTCTTCCCTTTAAGGTTACATTAAAACAACTTAAATTCTTCTGCTTTGAAATAAAATGATTTGTTATCCAAAAAGAGAATTAATATCATTTTACAATCGTTTTCTAATTTTTGTTTTAGAGTGTTAATACGAGTATGAAGATAGTTTTTTGATCACAATTTTTTAAGCAATCTGTTCAAAATTAAGTTCTAATTAAAGTTAGGTAACAAAGGATAAGTCGATACGTTTTCAAGAAAACAACTTTATTTTGACCTTGAAATTCGAAATTTTAGTATAAACAAGTATTAATAAACGCTGAAACTCAAAAGCTTTATTCACTAACTTTTTTTTAATATGCTCATCGGGAAGATTTGTATCATCATGTGGCAACAAGGCACGATTTCTAGGTTTTTCGCTCAAAGCCTGGCGTTCACAGCGCCGTCATTACATCGTCGGCTCTTCGAGAGAGGAGACTCACTTCGATTTGTGAGGGTGGATCAAACGTTCGGCGGAAGGGGCTACGCGCAGCGGACTTTGAATTGATTTAACTTAGTTTTGAGGACCAGGATATTGGATTAATATTCGTCAATTAATCTCTGCTGCCATCAAGGGGTGACACTTTTTCCCTTTTGAGAGATTTTACTTATATTTTTTATATGGTATCTTTTAAATACAGAGAAATAGATTAATTTAATAATATACCTTTTTATATCAAACTTAAAGCCTTATTTACTCCGTGTTTCTTTAAATTGCTGCTAAAATATTAAACAGTAAATTGTTTTCAAAATCATATCTGCGTCCAAAAAAAAGTATTTTGAATCAAATTATATATATTTTTTGGACTTTTTAAAGCTTTTATGAGGAATAAATAAGGTTCTGGATTGAACGAGCACTCTTTTTTTAATGCTTGATAAATGCAGTTTTTCATATCATTTATTTTCAAAAAAAAGCTACATTGTCGATAAATACAAAGTCTTTCCAAATTAAAAGCGCATTCTGATATAATCATCGAATTGAAAGAATAAAGTTTTTATTGTCCAATATAACATATATTTCCACCTGGCAAAAAGTAAAGAAACAAAAGTGAAGTTTTTTGCAAGTTGACGCAATGCCTTGGATGTGTATTTTAGGAAAAGTTTGCAAGGAACAATATCAAGATTTTCTCAAAGTTTTAACCACCAGTGTTTAAAACAATGTGAAAAAAACGAGAATAATTTTTTTTAAACTGTAATACGTGTCAAATACATTTTCCACTTGTGATTGTAGTGCAAATATTTAAGATTAACAGCTGAAGAAATATGGATTGGGATTATTATTTGAATATGGAGCTGGGTAAGTAAATGAATTAGACACATATAAATCTTTCTAAGATAAAAATGATATAATTTTCTATTTATTGATCTTAGATTTTTCCTTATTGTAAATGAATTCTATCAATTCTCCTTTTTGCTTGCAAATATAAAAAGAAATACGTATTATATTTATTGATGTATTTTACGATAAATTAATACATTGTAAATTTTGGTCCAATTGCACAGTTAAAATAAAAATGAAAAATTCATAAAATATATTTTATTTAAAAAATCCTCCATTATTCATTAGAAATAAAATATATATTTGAAATATATAGTACATAAATACAATTTCGAATAAAATAAACTATTTCGTTTGAAATTATATAGTTAAAATAAAAATTCGAATTAAAGAGTTAAAATAAAAAGAAAAGGAATTTTAAAATATATTTTATCTCAAAATCATCCATTATTTATTAGAAATAAAATGCATATTTGAAATATTTAATGTATTATTATATAGTACATAAATAAAAGTTCGAATGAACTAAAGTATTTCGTTTGAAATTCAATCATTATTCGTTATTTCCTTTTTTAAAAAAATTTTGAAATGTTCGTAATTTAAAAAGAAATAAAAGTTTAACAAACATAATCACCAAACATGTTCGTTACTTTATGTAACGAACATCTTTGACGAAGATGAATGAATTTTGAATGAAATGAAGTGCCTTAGTTCATATATGTTATAACTGAGGAGCTTATTTAATTCATATTTTCTATGTTAAATCTTTTAAAGTTTCGATACAATACATTTCAAAATTATTCCTGTGAAAAAACACATATTTTTTTTATTTTAAGAAATAGTTTATACATTTTTGTGTATTGTTTTGTACATTTAAAAAAAGGAGAATTTTATTTGAAGCGTCTTCTAAAAAATTATTTTTTTCTTATAAGATATTATAAATTAAAATTATTTTTAAATAAACTAGTGCGAAGGTTAGTTTTTGTAAAAAACTATTAGTTGAAAACAGAATTTAACACATTTTCTGATAAAAAATAACAATATTATACTTGCTATTAATCAAAAAACATTATCATTTATAGCTATTAATCAAAAATAGCTTTTGCGTACTATTTTATTTTAACTAATTTAATATTGTTTTATTTGTAATATTTTCTTCAAATGTTTTAAAAGTATTCTGTTTTATTTCATTGAAAAAAAACTCAATAATATTTTAAATTGATATTGTATTATATCAATATATTAAATTGATATTGATATAATACTCAATAATATTTTAAATTAATATTTTAACTTTTGAGACATTTTAATCTATCATTTATTAACTTTTTACAAGATATTATTTTTAATTAATAATAACTTTTTTCCAAGAACAGAAGCAAAAATGTTTCATTAAATCCTAAGTATAAAACCAAAGAACTTCTTTCTTGCAGAACTTCCTTCTGTTCTACAATAAATTAAAGTACAAAATTTTTCATTATTTCAATTTTTTATTGATATCTAACAATTTTCATATAAACGTTGTTACTAAATCTCAAGGAGAGACAATTTTACTATTAAGAGTGTTAAAATGTTGTCGCATTTTTGTTGAACTATTTTATATTAAATGGCTCTAAATAATTGTACATTTTATTCTAAAATCTTTCATGAAACGTTTGTCGAAACTTCATTTTACACATGAACAGCAGACGAAAATTATTCTTGGAACAAAATTACGACTATGTGTATAATCAATTTATGCGTTTTTACTTACAGTAATGATTACATATAAGGTTTTAATGCAAAAGTACGTAAAAAATCAAATTTTTACTCAAAAAAAAAATAATATTTTTTTTTTGCATATTTTTATATTTTTGTTATTGGAATATATATACATAAACATATCTGCAAAATAAATAAGATTTTGCCGAAATATGTTATCTTAATCTTTAAAAATTTTTTTACTTTTTTAATTTATTAAATTCTAAATTTTTATTGATTACTGGAAAGAAATTGTAAATTTACTTTGCCAGAACAGTTTTGAAGTTAGTCACATTTCTATATCTAAAATTAATTTTGTGTTGCAGCCATCTGAATATAGCTTAAATATAGCCATCTAAATATAAGACTAAAACGAAATGTAGTCTGAAATGATATTAAGTTTACGAAATAATTCTGGAATCGTTTACTTAGCTTAAAAACGAGCCAATATTGAAGATCGATTACTCGTGGTTGACTTTCCCTCATGGTAACTCTGCGGTGAAAATAGTCTTACAGTAAATTCCGCTATCTCCTTGGTGAAAGACCAATCAGGGAAAAACACTTTATGTACTAGTAGGTATAGGGTGCATAAATATTTATAAAAATGATAAGTTCACGAATTTTTTTCTTTAGTTTTTTTTTAACGTAAGAATTAGAAAAAGCATTATTTCAAATAACAAGTTTAATACATATGAACAAAAAGTATTAAATAATTTAAGTGTTAAGAATAACAATAACTGTTATAGTAAATAATAAATATGTATGGAAACTGGTGTTATTTTCGTGTTACTTTTTTTTAAAAAGAGAAATATAATTTAACACCTTTAAAAGAACTGCGATTATCTTTAATATTATTAATGAAAAAAACTGAATATTAAAAAAAAACATTAAGTCAAAAATATTTTTTATACAGCATAAGTAATTAATACATTCTTTTGGTTGTTTTTTTTTTTTTTATTTGATTTTATTCATAATGAAAGTTTTTTACCAAGAAATAATGAGAGAGAGATGCATGCAAATTATCATAAAAAAATAATAAAAGTCTTCTATATAAAAAATATAATAAAAAATAATCAAACTTTTCTGTATAAAAAATAATAAAAGTCTTCTATATTAAAAATATAATAAAAAATAATAAAAGTCCTCTGTATAAAAAATAATAAAAGTCTTCTATATAAAAAATAATAAAATTCTTCTGTATAAAAAATAATAAAAGTCTTAAAAGACTAAAAAAATAATTAAAAATGGTCCTAAACTGGATAAGGGTGGCGAAACTTTTAAATTATAATTTCTCATTAACTTTATGCAAAATAATTTGCTGGTAATAAATATGTTTCAGCTAAACATAGTTTAGTTTCAAAGACAAGTGTTTTAAATTTTATTTATTATACAGTTAGTGTATATTAATAATAAAGAAAGATTTTTTCTACCCAGTGTAACTTATAATAATTAGTAGTTGTTTTTTTCAGTAATTTTTGTTACCTTAACTATTTTACTCTTCCTTGATTACAAATTGAGAAATGTATAATTGACAAATTATCTCCTAATCTAAAATATTTTTTAGCAATTTGAGCTTAAAAAATATAACTTTGCTTTCATTTACTTAGTGATTAGTTTTTAATAATTAAAGGACAATTTTAATCATTTTAGAAAAAAATATTTACTATTTTAATTATAATATTGTTTTTAAATAGCATTAATTATGGTTAAAAAAATTTCAGACGCTTTGGTTGGTAAGTGCAAAATGTGATTTAAATCAAAAGAAACAGCTTTATATAAAATAAATCAGATTTTTTTTAAAATAATAATTTTGCCAACTTTGAAAATTATTGTTAAAAATTTTTATGCTATTTTAAAATCGTTGTTTTCAAACAGCAGACGGGTTATTTGATTCGCGATCGCAACACTCGATACGCCATCTAGCGGGAGACTGTAAATATCGGGCATTAGTTCCCACATAACCATTGGCAATGACGGACGCCATTTCCTTAGCAGCAAATAGGAAGCAAAATTTCCCTAAAGAAAAGGTAAAACTTCTTGAAAAAACTAATCAGAACATGCCAAACATTGAAGCAGAACACGCCAAGCATTTGAAGAACAACTTTTCAATAATTTTTACCTTTCTATTACCAACAACATAACATGATTTCATGATCACTTGCTGTTACAGAAGTGTGTATTGCGGTAAAATAATTTTTCTGTCTTCAATTCATTACAAGTTAAAATGAAGTCAACATTGCTTTCGTCATTCCAATGAATAAATGTGTTCCAATGAATTCCATACAGAATTGTAATAGTTATAGAATATTTTTCTTCTTCATAGAAATGTATATATTTCTGTATCTACATAATTCAGAAAACAACAATAAAGAATAATCCGAATTACTTGAAAAAGTATCTTTTGTGCTGATTATGAATAAATTTTTTTATCGTTTTCTTGGTAAGTGTTTTTTAGTTTTGAAAGAATTTCAACTAGAATTCAGCTATTCTGTTTTTAAGCTACATATTAAAATTCATATCGAGATCTTACAATTATAAAATTTTGATGTGTGGTATGTTACCTAAAAGTAATGAAGGGATAAACTATGTATATGTTATTTGAGAATAAAGTTTTCAAGCAAAAAACATATAATTTTGGAATTCTCCGGACTTATAAATCAGGTAAGTGTTATGATTTTTATAATAAAAAATTTGCTTGTAAATAATTTTTTTTCGTACTTGATGATCGTTCTCTACAAAATGTTTTTTTACGTCTGATTAAATACTATAAGAATTAAAAAAAAAAAAACAATACGAAAGTTTTTATAGAAAAATGAGGAATTTTTAAAATCGTTTTTATCCTAAGAATTCTTTATTTTACGCTTTTTAGTTTATAATTTTTTGATAAAATTGTTGTCAAAATACTTTTTTTGAAAAATTAAATGTTATTAAATTATGTGTTTATGTATACTTCTTGCATATTCTAATATTTGAAGTAATATGATTCAGAAAAGTATGGAAGAAAAATTCGGTACTTACGTATTAACTACAGCTACAGATTTGGCAGATTTTTAGTGCCGCTAATCTACACT
The DNA here is from genome assembly GCA_949128135.1 of Parasteatoda lunata. Taxonomy (NCBI): domain Eukaryota; kingdom Metazoa; phylum Arthropoda; class Arachnida; order Araneae; family Theridiidae; genus Parasteatoda; species Parasteatoda lunata. The sequence continues at coordinate 95,274,434 of OX421975.1, forward strand.
TAAAATTTTTGGAAAAAATCTTAAAATGAAACACTTTGTTTAAAATCAAAGTAGTCAATCGGATTTCGGTGGAAAATGGGCCGATATAGAGTTTAGCATAGATTCAATACAAACTTTTCTCTCACCTGATTCTATATAGCCATTATGAACTCTAATAAATAAGATTCAAAATGAAATAACATTTCCAAAACGTACGTTTACTAAGATAAAGTTTCATGTTATGGACTTTGGTACATTTTCGTTATATTTCACTCCATAAAATATTTCGCTCCTAAAAAAATAAAATTGCTTCTTGTTTTGTTTTTGGCAAGTCCCAAAGACGCATTTTCGTAATATTTAAAAAATGGCGACAAAAAAAGAATGGTTCTTTTTTTACTTTATGTTTCGTAAGCATTCTTTATTTTACGTTAAAATTTAAATGGGCCTTTCATGTTATACCATTAAATTTAGTAAAACTATTTCTCAGGCATTAGGTTTGAACTCTTATAAGAATATACCTATTTTTTTCTGTTTATTTACAAATATTTTTCCGATGTGTTCTGGATGTTCCTTCTCTAAAAAAAAAAGTGATACCATTTTGTTTTCGTTTGCATAAGAAAGAAATCAAACATTTTTCTTTTTTAAATTTAATCAGCCTCAATAAGGATGGAACGTTACAGTGCTACATGCTACATTAAAGACGTCTCCAGTGTAACTGAATGACTGTTCATATGGAAATCGCAGGGATTCGGCACATACAACAACGCCCCCTATAGTTCGTTGCGATCGCGAATAGTATAATTTTTATATAATTTTATTGTTTATGTCATCTATATAAATTAAAAAAATAGAAGGAAATTCACGTTAGAAGGAAATAAACGTCAAAGACAATGAAATTCATTTTTTCGCAATAGAAGTGACTTATCATTTCGATTCTCTTTTTTATTTACGATATGTAATGAGTTGTTACCTGCAAATATACAAATAAATAATACAGAAAAAAAATATATTTTGTTGCCTAAAAATATCGTTTAGATACGTTTATTTCTTCCATTTAACGATGCAATTAAATTAGATCAATTATTTAGGTTTGTGACCATTTTCTCTTGTCGTGTCTCTGTCGTTTTCTCTTGTTCTCTTGTCGAATATTGAAATAATTAGACAAGCAGCCTTTTTTAATTCAGGATACTTCGATTTTGGTAAAAATTTCCAAAATTCAGTAATCGACCTCGACTTATATTTTAATTGTAAAGCTTGATTGTCTTGCATCTCTATTAATTCTAATTCATTGCATTGCAAATAGAAAACTCACCTTGAATAGTGTTAAATTCAAATGGGTTCAGAGAAATATTAAAATATAATAGCACAAAAATAAAAAGCGAACTCGGGTACATTTACCGATAGCCACAAATAATCTTTCAATTGCGAAGTGTTTAAATGCTCTTTTGTTTCTTCTAAGAAATTAAGTACCTCAAAAATATATTCCCTTTCGCTGAAATAACATCAATGCTTCACGAGTGTACATTCGCATGTGAAAGTGTTACTAAAGTTGTAAATTATATATTATTCGTAATGGATAGCTTGAATATTAGTTATATGTAACTCTAAATAAGAAATTTTTGTTAACTCACAGTCATAGGGGCATTTCAAATTGCCTCCATTAACAGACACTCGAAGATTTGAACCCTTCAAATTCGAACAATTAGTAGTGTTAGAACTCAGCTTCTTTACTAAGCTAGCGTAAGAAGTAATTGGCTGGAATCGCTACAAACTACTGTTTTTTGTATCGCACTACTCACCACACTTCTCTTTTAAAACAATAACACATTCCAACAGTACAAACTACAAAAATAGTAGCGACTACTGTTTGTCTAAGATAGGTACTCTTCCCGCCACAAAGTGAGCGGCAGTCTGGTGCTATGGAAACAAGAAGAGGGCATTTTAGGGAGGGTAGCTTCGATGAAGAGGTCTCCTTTTCTCTCGCCAAAACCAGTCCTAAAGAGGTACCCCGCACCTCTACTTGAAATAATCATACCTCGTTACCATAGTCACCGCCACAACTCCAGACGAATGTCTGGCAGAGTACCTATCTTAGACAAACAGTACAGTAGTTTCACTACCTGAAGTGCTCAACTTCCGACCACTGGTCGTATTACTTCCTCAGGCATCTCTCGAGCCCTGACTTAAGCATCGTGTTATATCCATATGCTTTTACACGACAAATGCAAGCTCCATCACCAATGACTGGTACGACAGTTTGCGGCACCGGATATGTTTAAAATTTCTGCAGCCATTTTAGAAAGGATCAGAAATGAATCTAAATGATTACTTCGTAACTAAGATTTTATTTCTATAAAAATACAAAATTATTCCAGATAAATACTTAACATATAACTAATTTTTTCGTCACTACTTAAATTATTACTTAAGACAACCTAACAAAATTATTAATAACTATAGTTTTGCCGATGAAGAACTGACCGAGTTTATGGTGCTACATAAGAGAAATATATATCAATATTATATTATCATACCACTGTTTATATTTTCATATACACCACATTGTACGCATCCTGCTGTTTAAAATAGTTTCATATTCAACCATAGCAAACGTCTTTTCTTTATTAAGGTGTATTTTTTTTCTTAAAGTGTATTTTCTTTATTAAAGTGTATCGTTTAAGCCATATTAACTGGGGTTTTTTTTTTTTTTTTTTTTGCACCCACTCGTGCACCCCACTGCAAAAGACATGCACCCCACTCGTGCATGTCTTTTAAACCTTTTTAAAAAAATTAATTACTTATAACCCGAAAGGCAGTGCTTAAAAAATATCTGCCAATTTACTATTTTTCAAAAATGTGTGTGCATCATATTTGTACTGTGTACATCGTCATTACCGCTTGAGTCTTTTAATTTTAAACTTGATACTTTTAAAATTATGTTAATAAATGGTAAACCAAGTCCAAATAAAGAATAAATGACAATAATTACCAAAAAAAATTGGTCTCCATTCTAAATATATCATAAATGGGCATTCTAAATACAGTTGTCTAAAATTTCTAATACAATTGTCTAATTCAGTCTAATTTAGTTGTCTAATACAATTGTTTAATACATTTGTCTAATTCAGTTGTCTAACATTCTAAATACATCTTGACTATTACATCTTGACTATTCTAAATACATCCTACAGTTGGCTATTAAGTATAAACATTAATTTATTCTGGCGATTTTTTTTCCAAATCAGTTTTTATGGCTCTTTAAACTTTAAAACTGTTTTACCTAAATCTACATAATCATCGCTGTCCACTAAACTTTTCATGCATATAAGCTTTTAAAAATATAACGCTTAAATTCGCATTAAATGTTCTATAGATCAATTAGATTGATTTATTAACAGCACATAGTATATTTCCTTCAGCAATCTGAAATCGAAAAAGAAAAACAATTCTTTTTTATTATTTGTTTTGCTTCCGGGACGCATCCCATGTGTTAACCAAAGTGAAACGAGCGTTGAACTTCATCGTCATTGACACATCGTTTGACTTGAGATAGTTAATGAGGTGTGGAAACGATCGCAAAAAACGACAACCACGCGTTTAATTCGCACGATGAAGTTCGCACGTCGCATTATCCATTTCCGTATTCTTACTTTAAACTTATTCCAAAAAAAATAAAAATATAATATATAGCACGATAATTTTTTTTTTCTGATACAAATATTTTAAATAATTATTAATTGTTGATATTAATCTAAGCTTAATTAAATAACTACTTAAAGTTATTAACTACAAAAATAAAGCAACCAACAAAAAAGAATGGTCTAAAGTCTTAGAGGAGGCCAGAACGCTGCAAGGGCTACAGCACTAGGATGATGATGATAATTTAAATATTATATTTTCAACTTAACTTGAGGATATGTTAAATTGAAGAACTAAGAAACACCTTTTCCAAACTTGATATTTTTGTGTCTAATTTTTCCTCAGTATTGTTTGCAAATAGGTACTTTGCAAGTTTATGGTGTTTGTACCAGATTACATCAGGGTACGTAAGAAAAATATCTTGTTGCTTCCTTTAAACTCATGCTGTTCTTTTTTCTTTTTTTACCAAAAGCGTCCTGAAAAACACTCTGAACAATTTTAAAAAATGTAGCTTTTTATCAGTTTTAAGATGTTGATGATGACGCATTTTGCATTTCTTGCGTATTTGCTTGTTTTTTTCTTGTCTATGGTATTTTTCGTGGTTTTTTGTACAATTTTATATTTTTTAGATTTCTTTTTTTTTTAATTATTTTTTATAAATTTTAAATGATATTTTTCAAAGCATATTTTGCTTGTGAATTTTCTTTTTTTCATAAATTAATATAGGTTTTATATTGAAACTTGTTACACTAAATATCCTTCAACAACAAGTATAGATGTTGAACGAAATTGCTAAAGATATAAAAATTTGATTTTGGAGAATAGGTAACCTTTTAATTTGAACAGTATTTAAAAAAAAAAATCGATAATGCAATGCAAATTTAGTGTTAATGAAGATTATAATTAAAAATTTATAACTATTTTACTCATGAATTACATATTTATTTTAATTATCTTGGTTTTTATTAAATTTATAAGTGCAAATTACGTTCCATAGTTTTTTTTTATAAAAGTAACTAATATAAAACATTTTTTCTAGCATTTCTTAGGACATTATTTTCTGTTTTACGGTCATTTTTGATAGTTTTTTTAGAGGCTTTCTTTTTAAAATTTGTATAGAAATTTTATGTGATCAAAATCCTATCATTACTTATTACATCGCTCAGAGATCTATGGAGATCTATCTCTATAGATCTATGGAATCAAGATCTATGGAAATATATAGAAATACATAAATTGTAAATAAATTATTGAATTACCGTATACAATATATAATAAGAATAATTATTCCGAATGAAATATTATATACGACACATAAAAGAAAAGAATATCTTTAAAGATCGGAAAAAAGGAAGGGCTAATACAAGAACACAATAAAATATAAACACCCCTCATCCAAAAATAATCTTTATTGCCTGTAGGCGAGATAAAAACACATCCTTCCACCCATCTCTCCAATGGAGGGTTTCTGTTAAGGGGGCAAGTACTCCCCCACTAAAGTCATCGAAACGTGTTAGCCATTGGCAATGTCAGAACGATATTTTTAGAAGGCCATTAAATTCCAGGCTTTTGAGACATTCTGTCTGGGAAGAATTTTTAATGGATTCTACGTGTATATGGCAAAGGGTGACTTGAAGGCTTGGCAACCACTGGCTCGATCGATTGAGAATAGTCCGCCTCTAGATAGATGACTGCTGTTGAGAACGTTGTGGCCAGGAAGGGGTGTTTGTTTTTATATAACGTCGAATTTATCTACCTTTTGACGACTGATGTTTGAAAAATTAATTTAATTTTTATTGGTAAAAAATATTCTTTATTATGCTGAAATTGTACGATCATTTATAATCAAGATTGCAAGTTTATCGCGTTGAAGATGGACCGAATCTCGTGGAAGAGACGAGAGAAATTTCACCAAAAAACATAGACAATAAAATAAAAATTATAAAAAGATTTTTAAAAAAATGTTCTTTTCTCCTTTATTTATTTTTTTTTTTTTTTATGCATTTCAACATGTTTTTCGACACGGATTTAGAAATTTCATTACCCAGTATATATGCATCTGAAAATTCCCGATCAAAAAGTTAAATGAATAAAGATAAAAACGTCATAGACGAAAACTAATCGTATTTCGTAATTGAATTGAATTTGCTTTAAATTTTGTTATATAGTATGTTTTATGTATAGTATTATATAGTAAAAATTAAATTTATATATTTAATTTTTATCATATAATATGCTTCGTTTTGTCAGCTGGAAGTGGGGCTGGATCGTGATGCATAACTTAATTCCCTTTTGAATGTTAAATCCCTTAGAAATACGTAAAATTCCCTTCCGTAGGGTTCATTCTGACATTCCTAATCTCACATTTTGAAACATTTTCGTGTAAATTGTAGTCAGTTGGAAAACTCGTGGGTTTAATAAAGAACATTAGTAAACAGCGATAAACTTGTCGAGGACTAGAAGAAGATGAAACAAACATCTAGATGAAGATAAAAACTATTCATCATCATACAGAAATCACGTGATAACTTAAAATTATTTCTTATTCATTTGGAAAGTGAAACGGTTAAAACTATTCATGAAGCATTAACCTAAAAGTAGAACTATTAATCTAGAAGTAAAACTATTCATATAGAAATAGATATAGCTATTCATAATGAGATAAAACAATTCATCCTCATATTGAAAGTGTGAGATGATTTATATTTTAGCATTTGTTACTCGATCTTTTTTTGCCTGGACTTCATACTTCTTCTAAATATATAATTTTCGGCAACTTAACCCGTGGGAATTGCAAACTCGTTAATAAATCTCGGTAATAAAGTCTAGAAATATTACCGAAATTAAGAGGAGGCAATACGTTAGAGTTAGTTAGAAAGTTAAGAAGATAAAACTACTCATCCTGAAGTAGATAAAACTATTCATCATCATACTGGAATTGTGTGAATATTTACAGTTAGTTCCTATTCATTTGGAAAGTGAAATGATTAAAACTATTCATCAAATATCCATCTAGAAGTAGAACTATTCATCAAGAAATAGATAAAATAAATCATTATAAGATAAAACTATTCATCCTCATATTGAAAATGTGAAAATATTTATATTTTTCCCTTTGTTTTTTTTTTTTTGTTTTTTTTTTTTTTCTGGACGTCATATTTTTGTTGCCAAATATTTAATTTTTGGTCACTAAGCGCATGCAAACTATAAAAATAATAAATAAAAAGTCTAGTAACATAAACGAAATTAAGAAGTAATAAGTTTAAGTTAGAGTAAGTTCTTATATTTATTTAGAAAGTCTTTCTAGGCTCTTTTGTTCTTTAACATCTACCCTCTTTATTTCATAAACTCTTTTATTTTATGATTCTTTTATTTCTTAATTTAGAAATGGCTCTTATAACGAATAATATTTTAAAGAATGTGTTTAAGGTTGACTTGGGATGCTTGGCCTACTTTTGAGAAAATCATATTTTATTATTTTCTTTAAATAATTAAAAATAAATGTTTAGTGTTTTTATGATTTTATTAAACTTACAGAAGGACATTTACTCACATATACCATTAAAGCTTTATAGTTAAATAATTACTTAATTAAAAAAACTTAATTGTAACATTTAGGGATAATTATTTTTCATTATTGAAGTTTGATCCACAGTAAAGTGTTTTTATTACCATTGTTCATCTCAATTAATATTAAACGAAAATGCAAATAATTATAGAATTGAAATAAGGTCTTAATTTCGATTTATATAATTATTTATAAATAGTACTCAGTAATATTAATTATCAACAAAGAAAATAAACAATAATAACTGAGCAAAATTTAATTTCTTCCAACTACTTCTGCATACTTTTAAATATCTTGTTTTCAAAATATTTATCTTGTTTCCAAGATATTTCTCTTGTTTTCAAGATTTTTCTCTTGTTTTCAAGATTTTTCTCTTGTTTTCAAGATTTTTCTCTTGTTTTCAAATTATTTATCTTGTTTTCAAAATATTTATCTTGTTTTCAAGAGATTTCTCTTGTTTTCAAGATTTTTCTCTTGTTTTCAAGTTATATATGATACAAAGTTTCATTACGAATGTTTATGTGTATAAAAATGGCACATTTAACAGAAGCGTAGTAATAGTAATAATACAGCAGTAATAATAGGAATTTCTGACGCATCGAGACAATAACGTTTTTTGATACCTTATGATTGTTTTCTCGGAAGGCAGAAGGTTACATGGAATCATAATCGATATTGGTTTTAAAACAATTTCAAATAGTCAAATGATTTAATTTAAAATATAATATGCATCGAATTAATACTTTAATAACTATTATTTGACTTCGTAATAGAATGAAATTGTCTTATATTTGACTACATAATTACCAAACTTTTTTTCAAAGGTGACATTTTTGCATCAAGCTTCTCTTTAGTATTGTTTACATAATAACTACTTATAAATTTCAATCCTCTCCTAGTCTTCGACTTCCTTTCAGTCAACGAACTCGTGGATCTTGTCTGACTCTGTCAGACAGTGAGGATAAGCAACAACACAAATTTCTGAAATAGCGCTGATCACGTAATTTCTTATAGCCAGAAGGAAAACTTCATGCCTTTCAACAAAAAGGTTCTTAAAAAATGCTCACCTGAAAGTTTTAAAAAAGTGGTTTATTATTATATTCCCGCAAATACTTCAGTACTGACACATAGAGCCTTGATGGTACAAGGGATGGAATGCTCCCAATGAGGTAATCCTGGTTTGAATCCCAGCCCAGCGATTGCTGGTCTGTACGAATTCCACTCCTGGCTCGCGCCGACCACAGTGCTAATGTAAAATATCGTCATTGGTACACGGATCTTGGGTTAGAGTTCCCTTGCGCATCAGGCTAACCGCGGGAGGTTTGCGTGTTTTTCATCTCCATGTAAAGCAAATGTGGGTTAGTCGATCAAAAAGTCGTCCATGAAGGCAAATTTCTCTCAAGAGTTCCATTAACTTCTGGATTGCGTTCAAAATTACGAGGCTACGGAGTTGAACATTGGTAATCGTAAATAAAAATTGGATAGGCTGCTCGACGCCGGTTATAAAATTATAAAATACTGACACTTAATTGAATATTATCATTACATGTGAATTATGTCTATAAAAAACTGAAAGTTAAGTATTTTTACACTAAAACAATATTTAAATGGTCCCTTTTCATGCAGTAGACCAAATTCATTTTTAATTTCTTTCTTCCTTTCTTTTTTTTCTTTTTTTTTTTTTTTTTAAATTCAACAGCACAAACTGGATTTGATAATGCGATACACTTCTCCATTCAGAACAACCCTCTATCATTTCCATTTTTTTCATTTCTAAAACCTTTTCTGTATTTCCCGTCATGTGCACAGAAGAATGAAAAGGAAGAAAAAAATCACTTCAAACAATATTTCACGGACATTAAATGTCAACGAAGATGTATGGCACGCCATTATCCTTAATGACTTTTCAGTATTTTGAATGAAAAACATGAATTGGTTAATGTGAGCGAAGCATTAAGATTTTGTATCCACATTAAAAGTTAAATAATTTCTGCAATTTGCCGCTGACCAATCAACGTAGGCTAATTTTACTGCGGCCCGTTGATGGGGGGGGGGAAGAACGTTGATAGTTTAAATTTTAGATGGTTTTGATTTAATAACTTTAATTGAATTTAAGCATCCCTTTAAAATAAAATACAATTACATGCGTAGTATTGGTACGGATTTAGGTGGCGTTTCTCAGCGCTCGGTTAACCTCTTGCCCATGAAAAGTCGTACGAACCCGAAATACACACCACTAGCGTAAATGATTCCTTGATTCGAATAATTAGTTTGAAACCAATTCGGATCAGTGGTTTTAACCGATTGATTTGAATCAGTTTATCGAAATATACCCCACTGAGAAGATTTTATATAACCCCTCCCACCCAAATATTAAAAATGCTCTCAGAATCAAAAATATTTCTTACATTTAAATTAGAGTTTTAAAACTGCAAAACTTATAAAAATATATGAAAAACAAGTATCCCCTCTAAGAATATCTATGGTGACTTGCCCTCCTGGTAACCCTTCGTGGTCACCCCTGAACGCTAATTTACAATCCAGCGACCTTTAGCGACTCGATCGCTTTTCTGGTGATTTTCCTCTCGACTGTAGTTGGTCCCAATTATAATACAAACTTTTATTTCTTTTAAAATTTGTTACTTAAACTTTAATAAAAAAAATATGTCAAGAATCGAGAATTATTTTTTTTTTTAATTTAAAGTTTTAAAGAAATACTGAAGAGTGAAGCGGGTCGTTAAAGGCCGCTGGATTGGGAAAACGCTCCCTTGGACGGTAAAGCTCTTCTCATCAGTGAAAAGGAATCTTTCTCATCACTAACTATCGGCCCATTGCTGAAAACTTTAAAATGCATTTGCGGCTCTACATCGCTGTTAAAGGCGACTATTTTGCAACCAATTAAATTGATTTATTTGTAAATGTCAACTCTTATTATTATCTATAAATATATTTCTTTTATGCGGCGACGAAAAAAAGCCTCATTACAACTCCCCGAATGGCAACGTTAGAAAATCGACCAATGATTGCATCTAAAAATGTCACATGCCAAATCTAGCTGAGGTGGCTCAACATATAGCGCTTTTAAAAACGGAAACAATAACCAGAGTGAGTATTATCAGGTTGTTCAATTCAGCTGCGGCAATCTCATACTATTAAGCTTGGCAGAAGTGAGTAGTACATCTCTATTTTAGTATTTTGTCGAAAGCGCTTTTTTTTCACAAAATTTATATATATAATTCTCTTACGTGGCTCCCAAATTTTGGCTGAAGTACTTTGTACAACTAAATAAGATTCTTTTCACAACACTTAAATATTTACTTTATTTTCTTCATTTATAGAGAAAACAGTTGGCAAAGAATTCTGTTAGGTTAAAAAACATTTCGCTAAAAAAAGAACGAATTCTAAAAGAAATAAAAATAAACAACTTAAAAAATAAAAATGCTGTTGCCAGCCATAGAATTTTTTGAAAGTTAACTTAGCAACATAAATCAAAATGACATAGAAGCGCAACTAGATCAAAATTATGATACCTTAGCGCTTGACGTAACAAATCCTTCAATTCTATAAGTGTTGTATCGCCAAATGCCCAAATTAACAATTGCAATATCAAATTAATATTGAAATGTACAGGTTTATAATTTTCTACAGTGAAAAGTTTTCGGAACTTCAGTATTCAAAAAAGTATCCAAAAGCTAGACGTTAAGAACATATCCAATGAGCGACCAAAGCGAGCATTGGATTACGAAGCAATCCGAAATGAACTGCGAAAGCAGTTCCGGGGGTTGGCGAGCGCTAGTGAGCAGGGGGCGAAGCCTCCTAGTTTGTTATATATTGTTAATTTATTTCATTTTAATAAATTCATATAAATATTGTTTGTTCGGCTTTTTTGTCGCATTCTGTATAATTGTTAGTGACATAATGATACGTTTTTTTATTATTATAAAGCTATGAAAAATTTGTGAAAAAATGTTCTTGTAAGCGATTGTTCTAATAATTTCTTTACAAGAACATATACAAAGATACATACTTCATTAGTAAAAAAAGTAATTTTGTATACGGTTTGCAAATATGTTTTTCTCTAATTATATAACCGTAATAATAATTTTTGGGGCATAGGTATATCGGAAGCTCAGAAAGAGTACATCCTAAAAGGGACATTTGCTTTAAAAAATGCATATTATTCGAAATTTTTTATTTAATTTGCCACCCTCCCCCGAAAAAAAAAAACATGCCCTGACTGACTCTTTATTTATTTACCCAAATTACGATATAATAAGTTGCGTGATTTCAACTTCTGTGCGTAGAAAATATGCAATATAAACAACTACTAGTTTAATTGGAAGAAAAAAAAAACTTTTCCCCGTTGTCATTTGATTGTCTTTTCTGTACTATTGGTATATAAAAGTTCTTTGTGTTTATGATATGTTGCATTGTTTTACTCAATGGCGTACTTTGTCCGCGTGACATTGTCGTTAATGACTAAGCAATTAGAATTCTCCGAATTCTATCTTTATTTCCAAGTTACTTAAGTGTGTAATTCTAGATGCCTTGCTGAAGAAATTTGTTTTTTTTTTTTCAGAATTCCCTTCATTGCGTCGAGAAATTCAATAGGCGACCTCCTCTCATCAGATTGCATCAATTGACATTTCTACATATTATTGTGTCAACATCATAACAATGATTTTGGCTTTTAAATCATAGAAATACAGCTTGTTTAGAAGAGAATTTTTTAATGCTTAGATTCATTGGGCTTATTTATGTTGCTATTTCGATTTCGGTTGCTTCTCATTAAAATTATTTTAGTAAATAACTAATAAAGTTATTACAACATGGGAATAGTAAAATTTTCGTGTTAAAAAGACCAGGTTTATTTTCCATAGCCCAAATGAAAGCTGAAACGTAAAAAAAATTATAAGGTTTTCCATAATGACTACTCTTAATGTATGATTTTAGAATTCTCTTAAATAAATACCTGTTAACAAAATATTTACATTAAGAGTTGCGAAGTAATAAAGTGAGAAAACAAAAGATTTTCAAACATGCATAAATCATTATTCAGGTATTTTTTTAGAACAAGAACTAATTTAGCCCTTTCAAGATTCATTTTCAATTTTTTATTAAGAAAGTTTTTTTTAAGCACATTGTCTTTTATGCCATTAATTAAATTAAAAATTCAAAACAAAGTAAAAGGATATAAATAATATGTATAATGAATGTTAAAATGAAATCTATTTAGTCCAACAGTATACTTGGGAGATATATGTGTCGTATGGTTCGAAGGAATTAAAACTATCTCACACTAGAGTTCTTTTTATGAAAAAGCTTTAATTCGGTTTCTAGTGAGATTTACCTATCGACTCTTTAAACAAATAAATTAGTTCATGATGATCCAACCTTAATCGCAATAACAATAGGTCATTGATAGCAAACGTTTTTATTTTTCTTTCTTACTTAAATATTAATTTATTACTATCATATATCTTCCTTACGCTATATTTCTTATAAATATTCTGAAAACACATAAGATGTTCAGTAATGTTCCAAAATATAATTTGAACGTCTAGAAACCATTTTAAAAAGTCTGTTGAGTACTTTTAATTATTAACATTCTGACTCAGTGGTAAGAGACTGAACCGTCATTGTAAAGAACTGGGGTTCGATTTCGATGCTCGATGGCAGCTTGAAGCCCACCCAGCTAAGGATCAATGGGTACCAGCTGGTCTGGGAAATTGAGGCGAACTGTGCAAAGTGCTAACCACATTTCCACAATCATGCCATTGGTCTCGAAATTGTGCAGCCTCTATGATCCCCTAGCCCACAACGGGGGATTTAGGCAATGTTTTACTTTGTGTTATATAGCCTTGCAAAGAATATAAAAAACTTAACAGAAGTGAAAAAAGTCAAATATTTTTTTAAAAAATAGAAAAAGTGCATGTTCATTACTTTATTGAAATTTAAGCACCAAAATGAAAAACTCTTTTATAAGAAATAGATTTAGTTTTAAGAAATATTTTTCAAGAATAGACTTTTATCAATTTAATCATAAAACTAAAATAAAATATATCCAGACGCAACCCGCAAAAAATCAATACACTGTTCATTTTTAATCAGTAAACGTTGTAAGGATGAATGACTAACCGCGGGGTTTTCTTGTGAAAAAGAGTGTAAACTCTTCTTCTTAACTCAATATGTGCATTTTTTTCTTGCATATTTTAAGGATATCGATCCATGAGTATATTCTTTTTGAAAATAAAACCTTTTACACAAAGTGTGGGGAAATTGACAGTTGCACAGATCAAATTTTGACAGTACTTAAAAGGAACAGTTTGAGAATTTGGATAAAAGTTAAGTAACAATGGAGATTAGTAGACGCTTTAACCTTTATTTTTAGCAACAAAACTTTAAGGTTGCTGAAATTTTGAGATGTGGTCTTATTTTACGAATAAAAACGTGTTTATTTTGGAGGACAAATCTAAGGTGTTAAAATAATTGCACTGAATGGCGTTTTTCTTGTTTAAATTTAAAAAACTCCAACTTTAGCCACTCTCTATTGCCATTTTTCTTCTGTTTGACTAAACCAGACGTACATTCGGCGTACATGTCTTCCAAAATGAATGGCTTCCTGTCTCTTTTCTGGTCAGCCGCTGTCTCGCTGTGGTCATAAAGACAAGGCTCCCAGTATAACACCGAAGTCAAGCATCACCGGCAGTGGTCAATATGTGGGTAGATGACCACTTTGATCAGCATGAGGAACCGAGGAAGCGTGGTATTGGTCCTCGTTAAACTGTTCGTCTGTAAAGTGCCCAACTTCGATAGCAGGTCTTCGGGTTACCAAAGCGAGAAAACCATCCTCTCTGCTGTAATGGCATGTCTTTGTATCATCCTCTGGAATGTTTCTCAGACCGTCGCTAATTGCCTACTGTGCAGCTCTAATTCGACGTAAATGAGGGACTACTACTATTTGTCAGCTTCTGCAATAGTTCTTGTGAAACGGTGATTTAATCGCATCATCCTTGAGTAATTGGGTATTTACTATTAAATCAGGATATCCTGATTTACTATTAAATCAGAATATTTCTTGTGAAACTCATCATTGAGATATGAACGGGACTTTCAAAGAAAAATATACATTATACAGAAAATAAATTCTGAAAATATAAGAGCTGGTGGATGAATGATCAAAGAGATAATTTAGTGGATCTGTTAAAATGAGTTTTAAAGTTTATACTCTAATAGTAGAAAGTTAAGACTAGGCCTTACCATTATTTGCCTAGCTTTCAGTTGGCGTGATCTATATGAGCAATTCTACAAATAAACGCCAATTAGGCGGCCAAAAAAAAAACTTTTTTTGGGGGGGGGCACACTATTTCTACATAAATTTTCTTCTTTTTTACACCCTAAAAAGGCAAGAAAAAATCGTGAACATGAAATTTTTTCTTTGTGACATACTTTAAATGTGACATACTCTTTCTGGCATACTCAAATAAATCTGAGCCATTTATTCAGATAAAACGATTTTTACTTAAATATAATATTATTATAATGTCTCTCTAAAATGTATTTATAGAGATTTCATACTATAAGATTATATTTTAGTATAAAAAACAAAAATTAAAAAATTTCATCAAAGTTCGTAAATTGAAAAAATCGGGGAAAATGTAAAATTGGTATTTTGTCATTTAAAGTATGTCACAAAGAAAAAATTTAATGTTCAATATATTTTTTCTTGCTTTTTTAGGGTGTAAAAAAGAAGAAAATTAATGTAGAAATAGCGTGCCCACCCCCTCGAAAAAAAAACATTAATTTTTGTATGGCCGCCTAATTTGCGTTTATTTGTAGAATTGCTCATATGAGAAATTCTACATATAAACGCCAATTTTTATACTAAAATATAATCTTATAGTATGAAATCTCTATAAATACATTTTAGAGAGACATTATAATAATATTATATTTAAGTAAAAATCGTTTTATCTGAATAAATAGCTCAGATTTATCTGAGTATGTCAGAAAGAGTATGTCACATTTAAAGTATGTCACAAAGAAAAAATTTCATGTTCACGATTTTTTCTTGCCTTTTTAGGGTGTAAAATAGAAGAAAAGTAATGTAGAAATAGTGTCCCCCCCCAGAAAAAATTTATTTTTTTTGGCCGCCTAATTGGCGTTGATTTGTAGAATTGCTCATATATCCTTGGTCCATAACATTCGCATTGTTGGCGCTTTAATTTTCTGCCAAAAGACAGATTCTCTAATGTTAAATTACATTTAGATCATTCTTTCCACTCCAAAAGCATTCAGAAAATGACATTTGAATCCTCCATCCTTTGGAAATTACTTATCATAATAAATGAATGAGTTAAATAAAAACTCAATTTTTTTCGAAACGTCACTTATACATTATCCCCTCAATTCTTCAATTATAGAGACTATTAAACTTTGATGGGCGATGCGCGACTTTAAACTCGCCTTAAAGTGTAAAACTGTGAGTTAGGAAATATTTCACAACACGCACACGGAAGTGACGTATACATTGATTCATTTATGGTAGTTTGTACATTAATCAAAATCCCGATATTATAATTTTTTTTTTTCAATTTAAATAAGATACATGAATCAGTAAAAAAATTAGCAATTTAATAGCTACTGGTAAAATTAGATTTAAAAGGCAATTAAAATCTTAAGCCTACTCGTTGTTTAGCAGCTATCTAAATATTGCCACCATTATAAATCTGTGCTTTTACGATCCTTTCATAGCAATTTTTTTTTGTAAATTCTTCTTACTAGCAACTGCTTTGATAACCACCTTGGTCAATCTCACACCCTTCCCGTTTTTTCGGCTCTTCACTGCATACATAGTAACAACATTTTGGTAAAATGGCATTTCAATTATAAGTAATAATAAAGAAAATTAGAACGTCAGTCAAATTTCAAAACTTCAACCTTAAAATATTGAAACATAAACATTAAAATAGGAAACATTTGAAATTCACCGGTGGATATAATAATAATACTATCAATAAAAAAAACGTCTTAATAGAAAAATATAAAAGAGGAACTTAAGTCCATAACAATCACTTCTATAGCATTATTTTTTTTAATATTTAAAAACAACTAATAAAAATATCCTATATCAGAGCTCAAAGGAAACCAATTTTCCGTTTTTAATGCTCTTTTTAATATTTGTTAAATTAAATAAACTGAAATAGTTAAATCTAATAAATAATATTTTGAACATTCATTTATCAGTCAACAATCTTCACCAATTGAATCGCCTTCTCTATTCGCCAAATTCATATTATGCAACTCTTAACAAAAAGAGTCTTATCAGAAATGGCAATATTAATGAGAAAGCTCACTTTTGATTAATATCTATTTCTCATTAGGCGAGGTGGGCGAAGCAACCCTATTGCACTATTTCACAGTCACTTTCGGGGGGAGGAAAGCAAGCCGTTAATAGCAGGGTATTATATGGTATCAGAACTTTGGCCATTAGGGAAAAGAAAAAAGAATATGTGACATTATCTCTGCATCATTAATTTACGCAAATTTTAATGATGTTAAAATATTAATTTAAACTTCCGATATCATTAATAAAGTTTCTCGAATAATAATAATGAGGTGTAACAATAAAGATTAATTTTGCAATGAGGCCATTCATCGGCCATTTCAGGCATTGACGCTAATTCAAAGTTAGAACTTAGCAGAATATCACCTATTAAGCCGCCTTGGTATTTCAAATATGCATTAAATTAATTATAAATGCTTGCGTAATTATCATTTCGAGTATTTTTCTTATAGTATATACAAACTGATTTAAATTTTAGAAATTATTAGAGAGCTAAGAAATTTTGAAAGGTGGTTATTTTCAAGTACTTATCAATTTATTTATTATTTTTATGGTGAGCTAAAATTCTCGTTTTCTTTTCCTTTCATTTTATTTCATTTTTTTTTTTTTTTTTTTTTAATAATGGTTTTATTAGTTTTTATTTTTCCATTACAACTGCACACTTTAAGGATGTTTTTTGAATGTTCTGCCTACACATGTTGCACATCATTTTTGCGAATAATACATTGCTTCCGTAACTTTTGTGAATTTGCAACAGTCATTCACTACTGTTAGGCCAAGTTTAATCTGTCTGTAGCCAGCGCCCTCTACGGCGAGGAAAGAGTCTTCTTAAGCCAGCAATGTTGTCAATAAAAGTATTTATGTAAAAAATTATGTAAAATTATGAAAATTATTAAAAATTATGAAAATTATGTAAAAATTAAATTCATTTAATAAAAAATTTAACACTTTTAATGAATATTTAAAACATTTATCTTTTTAAAAGTTAATTGTTTTTAAAAGTTAATTGTAAAAGCTTGGTGCTAAATTTTGAAGACATAAATGGATATATTTGAAATTTTTAAAAAACACAGTGTTATCTCATTAACGAATCAAATACATAAAATAAATTATTTCTAACTATGATTCCCCCTTTGCCATTTTTTTTCCTTTTCTTTTTTTGCATTTCCGTTTCAGTTGATGGGGGAAGTTGAACTTGACGTACCGATTTCCTAACTTGTTCGGATGCATCAGAGCATCGCGAAGGGGTAGACCGTACCCAATCGCCCGCGACCATACCTCTCTTAATTCCCGACACGAGCCGCCCTTTAAAAGATTGAAATGAAATGCGTCCCATGCACACGTGATAAACATGCACTATTTATCATTCGAATGATGACGTCACGTTTAACATTTGTGAACTTATATTGGAAAACACAGAGCATATGTTATATCGTGTAATATTACTTTTATCACATTTGGCAGATGGGAATATTACCTGCATTTTTATGAGGCCTCTTCCATCGGTTTTGTTCATGGTCTCTGGTTACCTTTTTATTTTGTGCTGGTACAAAATATTCACAACGCATAATATTAAGAGAATTGTCTATTTAAAACCCTCAAAAACAAATCCGTCACAATATTAGAATGAGATAGAGATGGTATATAACTACTATAATTAATTATAGTAAGGGTATAGTACTACATAATTAATTATACTTAAATTATAGTAGTTAAATGGTATATAACTGCTATATTTTAAAGTGTTCGATATAAGGCACTATTTTAATGTCAACTGCACAGTTTTAGATATTTTTTTGAAAAAATTTAAAATCACAATATTGTCTGTTTTTAGCAACAAACTTAATATTGTATAGTTTTACTCATTCTGATTGTTTTAAATAAACTCCGATCTTACTAACACAGATTGAAAATAAAAATGTTGAAATTAATAAAATATTAATTTCTGTTATTACTTTTTGAATTAATTTTTGAAATGCATGCATAAAATAGTAAAGGGCAATTTAAAAATTTTTGAGGATTAAATTCAGTTATTGCATAATATTATACCTTTCGATAATTTTTGACGGTGGTAAGTGTGTGCCCTATCAAAACTCAAAGTGCTCTTTTCTGTGAAAAAGCAAACTGTACTTTCTTATTTCTAGGCAGAACTCTGGTATTAATACCCATAATCCTTTTATGGATTTTACTGCAGCTTAAGACTTTCTTTCTACCATGGGGCATAGATAGGGCACCACTCAGCTCTTAGACCAGCCTTTATGGCGTTAGAGCAAATGCAAAAACAAATAATTTGTCAGTAAGTGAAGAAAAAGACAAAATATATGCCTTGTGTTTAAATTTAGAATTTCAAATCAGGTATCTGGATATTGGAGAATTCAAGTTTGAGAAGGTTCACTTATTTAGGAACAGAAATTGTCTAATAAAAAATAATAAATTAAAATTATTATATTGTTAAAATCATTGTTAATCGTTGTTGTTATTTCTATTGCCACTGGCCAATGTAAGCAAGCCTGCATGGGAAACCAAAGCGAATTTCAAGGCAGAGGGCGCGTTTCTTGTTTTTCAGTGGCGCCATCTATGATCAAGAATATGATTTCATCCACTGTCACACACGTCACAGCCCGTTTTGCAAGGCGAACCTATTCATACATCGTAATTTTGACCTGAACCAAAAAACGGTCAATCTCCAATTCAGTACTATTAGAGGTATTGATTTGTCACGGGAATTTGGAGAACTTTGAGACCTCAACAGATTTAACGTGTACCAGTCACCATTTAATAAATACACGGCGTATCTTCGGCCGACGGGATTTGAACTCCAGTTCTCACGAGCACGAGTCCAACGTCCTATCAACTAGGCTATCCTGGCTGCTTATTATTAATTGCTAAAAAAATTAAAAACTCAGCTTTGTTAGTTTTTTTTTATTTCACAAAATTATATCATTAGAACGTGCAAAATCTTTCGAATCTTTCTGTTTCTAGCTCCTTATCATAATTTGTATTGTTCTTATTTGTTTTAAAATTTTGCAAGGATGCTCCTTAATCATCACCCTTAATACCCATCTTTAGAATTCTTATGAAGGAAGAAATCAAGCAAATCTAGACAGTGTTCGCTGAAACTTGAAGGTGTTTTTAACAAACGTATTCCAATTCCTTTCTGTTTCCTTCGGCAACAAACAGGTTTTGATGTTTTTATACCAACCTTTCTCACTAGGGATTTATTAGAATTCGAGAGCATCAGTTTTAGTTCTTCCTTGCCTTACATATTAATTTGCAAACCCTAAATTTCTTAATTTTTATTTTGATGAGGATACTAAAAATATAAATTATTCGTTACGGAACATCCTGTATATCATTATCTCAATTCATAATGATATTTTGAGTCTTTGAATATAAATTTTCCAAGAAAAACTGTTTGAATAAAGCTTCTGCATGAATATTATTTTCTTAGATTCAGTGTTAAGCTTGAAAACGTTTGCATGCTCTTTTTAACTCATGCTGACCTTACGTGACATAATACGTCACACGAATTACGAGAATTATTCTTATCTGAAACACGACTGTTTTCACACCTAACAATTTTTTTTTTTTGTATTATTTTTAAAAATCAAATAATTGCTAATAGAAGAAAATATTAGCGAAATAAAAATAACCACTTTCATATAGAGCTTTTTTTTTTCCGTCATGGCATATAAAAAATTTAATCGTTCATGGGTTTTAAATTTCATAGACTGTAGGAAAAGGATTAACCCATCATTTAAAATTAATTGATAAAAACGTAATGATTAAATCATTCATTTCAGAGCATTCTATATTTTGGTTAAATACAACTTTTTGAAGAGAGCTAACAAATGGGAAAAATCCCAAATAATTCCTGCTGGTCAGGGGATCTGCTAGTCCTCACTCAACTTCTCCTGCCGTCATTATCTCTGACATAGGAGTGGGGGTGCGTGATCGAATAAGAACTCTGAACAGAACACCCCCTAGAGATAAGTATAGTAACTGGACAGTTCTGTGATATAAATACATATAAGATTATAAGTCAGGGGTAAATATCTGTTCTTTGTATCGCAGTCTATAAAGAACGTGAGGTAATTCCATTAAGAAGGAAGATTTATTTGTTGCTCAATAAAGGAAGAGGCTTCGATGGAAAGCAAGAAACTTGGGAAATCAAGTGAGAACAAATTAGATTATCATTTCTTGTTTTAATTTATATGTATATATATATATATTTAACTTAAACCAATGAATGGTGATATTAATGATGTTCCCTGGTTTAAAGTTAAATGAAAGTAAAACTATAAAATCTCATTTTCTATTTTTAAAAAAAAATTTTATTACATTTTAAATTTGCACCACAATCCATTGAAATAAGTATATATTGTTCAAGAGGGGGCGAAAATTGATGAGTTTAATCGAAGCTTTGAATTTTTTTAGATTTTACTGCACTTGTATTTTACTGCAATTGCAATAGATTGTAAGTGGAGACCGTGTGTAGTTGTAGTGTAGGCTGTGTGTATTTGTGTATTTGAAGACCGTGTGTAATGTAGACTGTGTAATTGTTGACTGCGTCGTTTTAGACAGTGTGTAGGTAGAAAAAAAATGTGCAGAATCTGAAGAATTCAGCTCTGATTTTTATTTTTTAATTATTCTCTACCTGCAATTGAACAATTTTTATTCAAAAACTAAAAAATTCAGCTGAAGCTTTGAATAGATTTAAAATATTCATCTACGTACAATCTATTGCAAATGCATAATTTGTTTTGAAAAAAATAGTGTTCCCCCTAAGCTTCAAATTTTTTTTAAAATTTGATTCTAATTATAATTGATTGCAAATGCATAATTTGTGTTATAAAAATTGAAAAACTCAGTAAAACCTTAGAATTTTTTTTAAATTTTTATTTTATTTTTTTTTTTAATTTTATCCCTACAATTTTATAATTGAAATTTAAAACGCCTCTCAAAGGTTAAATTCCACAGTCAGCTTTTTTTCTTTCAACATTGATATGTTTAATATTATTAAAAATAGATTTTCATAATAAAATATTTTAGCTTACTTGAATGACAGCATTTCTAAGGGCCGCTTTTCGTTTCCTCTCAGTCTCTTCCCTTCCAGCAATCAAATAGGTTTTAATGTTTGTAATGTTTCTACCCTCATTAATTATTCGTCAGGTTTTCAAAACATTCTTTTTGTCACTTAAATATTTATTTGCGAACCCTGATCTGAGTATTTGTCTCCATTATGGACTTGAATTCTAAAACTATATATTAAGGACTATGACACCATCAATAAATCTAAAACTTTTATCAGACATTTTGAATCACCCTAGATATAGTACAAATGCGTTATTTAGGTTTCAAGGAGATAGCTTTTAATAACCTACTCCCGGCAAATCGTTTATTTGATTACACAAATAAATTTTTGTGTTTTTTCAAACAATATAAATGTGTAATGCATTACCTCAACAGTCCATTGTGGGCCTGGGCGTCATGAAAGTTAACACTTTCATCGAGAGAACATATGGTAACGCTTGTACCAAGGAAATAAAAGGGCACAAAATTTCCCCTCGCTTTTAAAAAATTAAAAAAAATTTAAGTCACCCAAATCCTTAACATCTAAAATTTTGTAATTTTCAATACAACACATTTCAATGAACAAAACGAGAAATCTCCAAAACATGAATATTCCAAAACATATCTTTCGCAAAAACATATAATTCCCCAAATATATAATTCTTTTATGTTTGAAGAAAACCTTCAGTTCTGACACAAATCGACTTTAGTGTCTTCACTAACTGTGTTTCCGTATAAAATATGCACTGTTTATTGTTTAACATCTTCTTTAAGTATAAAAGAAAGAGTCCAGTGTATTAATAAACAATAAAAATTCTGCTCTTTCATTTATTTATTTATATAACAAGGTTGGATTCAGTGAACTAAAAAGAGGAACTTATTAAAACGAGGAACCCAAAACCTTAACATTTAAACTTAATTAGGAGGTTCAATATATCACAATACAGAGAACAAAATGAAACAATAATATTCAAAAATATTAATTCTCAAAAACATATAAATCTCCAAAAATAATATTTTCTGCTAGAAGAGGACCCTTAGTTTTAACACAAATCGATTTTACTGTTTCCACAAACCATGTATCCTTATAAAATATGCACTGTTTGTTTCATAAACTGTAAAAATTCTGCTTATTCTTTTCCCCTTAATTACAAGATTGGATTCAGCGAACTAGATAAAGGAGCTTATTAAAGCGAGAAACCCAAAACCTTAACATTTAAAAATTTAGTAACTAGGAGGTTCAGAACAACGCATTTCAATAAACGAAATGAGGAGAAAAAAATATTAATTCTCCAAAACATATAATCCTCAAAAACATATAATTCTTCAAATATGATGATTCTTTTCTGCTTGAAGAGGACCCTCAGTTTTAACACAAATCGATTTCAGTGTTTTAACTAACTGTGTATCCGTATAAAACATGCACTGTTTATTTTTTAACATCTTCTTTAAGTATGAAAGAAAGATTCCAGTGTATTTCATAAACTGTAAAAATTCTGCTTATTTTTTCCCCTTTGATTACAAGGTTGGATTCAGCGAACTAGAAAGGGTAACTTATTAAAGCGAGCATGTTGTCACGAATGGCTGATTTTGTATTTGACAAAACAGTGAGAGGCGTAGGTGAAAACTGTGACGGCCAGAGAGCTCTAGTTACATTGTTTGTTTCTATGTGTGTTATTTTGTCCTGAAGCTGAAGAAACTATCTTGTATAGTAGCTGCAAATTGTTGAAATGAACAATGAATCTTACAAAGCTGATGCTTTTTCCTTTATTCTGTCAAGTTTTCTAAAGAAAATCTGGTAGAATAAAGATGATGAAACATCGCGAAATATGGTGTTTCACTATTTTGTTCAGAATATTTTGCAAACGGTTTTATGGTAACGCTTATACAAGGGAGTTTAATTTCAACTTGCCAGCTCTCTGTTGGGGATCAATCAATTAATAATGAATATTATATTTATTATTTTAATAATTCATGGTTATGAACTACAGCATGAAACACCGAAGTTTTTTTTCTGCGTCAAAGGTTAAATCTTCCAAACGCGGTTTACTACTTAAAAATAATTTTTTTTTTAAATTTGCACTTATTTTCAGTTATTTAGATCTAAGAGAAACAGTTATTCATCACTGAAATTTCTTTAATTTACAAAATCAATTGTTGATAAGTTTTTGAATATGAACTACAAAAAAAAAATTCAAACTACTTTTTTTGGGTTTTATATTTTAGTACAAATATAACTCCGATAACCTAACAAATAATTTTAGTAGATTATAATTAGAGTGTATCAGACTGTTTTTTTTTTTTTTTTTTATAATTAAAATTTATCAGAAATATATTTTTGATTGTGATTAATGTCAAGAAATAAATTAAAGGAACAACGGGGTTCCATCTGCGTTAAAAGGTAAAAGATGGCGAAGAAGTTACATTTTTAAATATTGAGTTTTTAATTCTATATACCTTTAGACTATCATGCTTGAATGAAGATGTGAACGGTATTTTCTTCTAATTAAAACAACAACAAAAATTATAACTTACCCACCTGCGAATCTTTGATATTAACAAATTGATTTGTTTTGTTTTTCAACAATTGATTTCAAAACAATTTGATCCCTTTTATTACCAGAAATTATTATTTCATGAAAATTTTAAAATTCTGCACTATAGAAAAACTGTTGATATTATTAATAAAAATAATTTCTTTCAAAGTATTTCTCAAAATATGGTAAGCAGTACAGAGTTTCTCCCAAAAATAAATAAATTATTTTTTGACGACCTATCTAATAAGTAGTTAATGCAAAATTTATGTATTGTTATTCCAACTAATAAAATTTCTTATTTTTTAGCAAACTTAAAATTTATTCGTCGAGGCATAAATTTGAAAAGCAGTCATAATTATGAAATTACACTGATTGAATTACTTTTAAATATTATAGGCCATAAATTAAAGAAAAGCAGAATGAAATTAACCTGAACTCGAATAAAATGTTTATTACCGAATTCAGTCCCACTGAAATTTTGAGCCGATTAAAATAATCTGGACGTTCTCTATCTCTATTCTCTTCGAATGGATTATCTATTCTCTTCGAATAATTTGGATGATTACAGATTTTCCACTATATAAACAATACGGGAAATTGAAAGCACTACACTATAAAAAAATTCCGCATCAAATTACGGTATAAAGTACCGGCACTTTGCAAACATCATCCAAAAAATCCATTTTATTCCAAAATACCATTTTTACCGTAAAATATTATACCGTAATTTCTGTATTATATATTTAATGAAAGTAATTTGGTGATTTTTAGGTAATTATTACGGTAAAAATTACGGTATATCAGATTTCTTGTTCCGTAACATGTTCCGCTTAAAAGGGATTTTACGATAAGAGTTCTGGCACAGTGTTACTTTTTTTCCGTAAAATCTATTGATGATGATGAATCCATTGATAATGGTGATGAGCTGCTGTGAACTAGAGACTTAGTTCCGTAGTATTTTTTATTATTTCTCTATTTATGAAAAACATAAGTAGTTTAACACAAAACTGTTTATTAAACTATAATATGATAAAATGGAATGTTTGCAGTCTTTGAAGACGATAAATTGTTACGGTAACAACTTTACTTCTCTAAACTATCAAATTAGGTTGTTTATTTGGCGAATATCTGACGTCTATTGGCTAATATTGGACATAAGCATTGTTAGATATCTGGACACATAAGCATTTAAAGAATCGTATTGTCCGTATCAGTATACCCTAGATCTGGGAACATACTAGAAAATAGTTTAGATGGATATTTCTTCACCAAACGATCGTTTAAAAAAAAATATTAAAAACAGAAGAACATTGCAGAAAAAGTACAATTTTTAATGTTTCAGAATCGTTTGCTTAAAGCATTTAAAACGATAGTTTACGTAACTGACTTTGAGAGAATTTTCCTTGAGGCACACGTCACAAATACTACCTCTATTATATCTTTGCAATCTAAACTGAGACTTCAATTACTTAATAACAATGAAAACATTAGTTTTAAGTGGTCAAGAGCCACGCGAGCCGTCATATGATAGCGATCATTTCGCCAGGATTGTCAAAAGCCGTTCCATCAAACACAACCGCGCCCTTGTCGGTCATGGCATAAAAAAAAAAATTTTTATTCACAACTTTACCTGTTTTTCTTTATCGTCACGCTCTATACCTGATGCAAGGTCAGATTGTGACGCCGTCATTTTTATCATGAATAGAAATATTGCCTACTGACGTGTAAACAATCCATTCGATTTAATAACTCGGAACGAGTCTTTAATGAAAAATAAATATATACATTCTTCTTATTTTTGTATGGGAAACATTTCTCACTCAAGATCGAAAACAGGCATCACTTTATAATAGTTAAAAGTCGTTACTCTAGAAAAGCTCTAAATTGTGGTGGTTTTTCCACTAACCAGCTGCCTAGAACCGCGGAGCTGAAGGTTAACGTAAACGAAACGATTAAAATATTTTATTATATCTTAAGTAAGATTGGAACCTAAAGTTCTGAACTTTATTATGTATTATAAACTAGATATCAAGAAAAACTAGATCGAGCTGTGATACATGATTAATTATGCACTCTTTAATTCCAAGTATCCTCCCTATGGTAATACCGGACAAGTACATACTGGGAAATATTACTAATGTTTAGCATATTTTTTACTTAGACACGTGGTTTTTCTTAATAATCAAATGATAATATTAATAATATTGCGATAATAACCCGGCATCCCATTGCTCGATATACCCTACACTGATGTTTTTAAAAATTAGGGTGCGCTGCCTGTCTTACATTGTTCGGTATTCTCTACATTGATGAATTTTTAAAGTTAAGGTTCATTGTCCGGTATGTACTTATCCCATATTCGTTATACTAATATTTTTCAAAGTTAAGAGTCATTGCCTAGCATTCCCTACACTGACATTTTTCCTAATCTATCTTAAACGTTTTTAGATTAACGAAAGTAATCCTTTGTAATAAAAATAAGAACTACTTCAAACGTCGTTTAAAATCACAAGTAGTAAAATTTGTTATGAACCTAAGAACGTTTCGCTGTTATATTATACAGGTAGTTACGTACTGTATGCGGGAAAACTTAGACAGGGTATTCCGTAGTTACCGTCCTTAATAGATACAGATTCTTACGAGTCACCCTTAGAATGTACTTTTTGAATTATTACAAAAGAGGAAGAATAAAAAGCATGCACATTAATAGGTTCCGAAATTGTTATTTAAGTGAGGAAAAAACAAAAACAATATTGAAATCTCTCAAATTCCAATGAAGGAAAACGGGTGTAAAAAAAAAAAAAAACTTCAGATGCTGTTAGAGTGCAAGTGCAGCCTTATTGGTGTATTTATATTCGAATTTATATTTGTATTCGAAATTTCAACTCCTCTTTGTTTCCTCCCGCAAATCAAACAGATTTTTGCATTTCGTAAATCTCCTTTCTTCAACTGTGATTTTCAAATATCTAACAACATTTCTTTTTTCTCACTTAAATATTAGTTTGCGACTCCCAATGTGTCTACTTTTTTAACTTCATTTTTGATTTTAAGAAAAATAGATAAATTAATAAAAATAAATAAAAAGAATTCGAAAATATTAAGGGTGATTTTATCGTAACACACTGTGTTTTTAGAATAATTGCCGAAAAAAGTATAAAAGTCAGGGATCACAATATAGTATTCGGGCGGACCACAAAATAATATTAAAGCAGGGAAAACTCAAAAACACTACTGAGGAAGGCGAAAACGTTAAAACCCGTTTGATTGGCGGAAGAAACAGTGAGAAATTATAATCTTAGATAATCTTCCCAGTTTCATGAGGCTTAGAGAATATTCCCAGTTTCATGAGGCTTTTATATCTTTTTTTTAATTTTATTTCTAACAAAGATTCTAAAAATACTTAGTAAGGTGTTTATTAAGAAATATAGTCAATTAATTACTGGATAAGGTCAGCTAAAATTTATTTAAATTGAAAATGTTCCTTCTGTTTTCTCTTAAAAGATTGTTGATAAGAAGTCGTCTACTATTATTATAAAATAATGCCAATTAAAATCATTGTATGATTGGATCATTTAAAATCATTGTTTAGCATTGATACCATGATCGTCACATTTATCGAATACCGTGAAAAAATATTCTTTTTTCTTTAAATTTCAATGAAAAATTTTTTCAATTAAATACGATTCTTTAATTTGCAAGAAAATATTACCCCACATCCACTTGCTTTCCACAATAATAGGTCGATCACGACATTTCCAAATCCATATGACAAATATCACGTTGCTGCAATGCTGTGCACGATTTTTTTTTTTACAACCCTAACTGCTGGAACAGAAAATAATAAAATTTCTAGTATAATTATATAGTTATATAGCATCGTTAATAGTTTCCGATGAGAAAAATTTTGTTACAATTTTTTGTTTTCTGTAACACGTAAAATAAATCGATTTTATTTTATTATCGACGTTGAACAACTTATTCATATGTCAGAAGTGTATCTTTTTAAGTTCAATTCCATGGCCTTTAATTTGACGAAGAAATTTCTGAGTCAAAAATTGAGGCTAACTCATCTAAAAAAACTTTTCGAAATAGAAACCTGATGGAAAAACAGAAACCTCCCATTGTTTTGCCCGACAGCCAGAACTGTAATGCGAGGTTTCTTAAACTTTTCAGTGTGGGAACCCCATAATATTTACAAAAATTTTTGGAGATTCCGTAAGCATTGTGCAAATCCGATAAGCGCTTGAGGAACAATTGTCTGTTTCTTCACTTGCACTGTATTGCAGTTTAAAGGCCTAATTTCAAAACATAGAATAACGTGAAAATTTTAATTAAATAACAAACTTAAAGATATAATACAATAATAAAAATGAGTCGAAATGTTTCAGCTTTTTCTTTATCTGTGTTGTCTTATCTTTATCTATTTTCAGACACATTGTGTAAAAATATTTGGTAATTATAAAGTTTATTATAATATGTTGAAGAGATATCAAAATTACAAAAATTTTTGCTAGCTCCTGCAGTTGGTCCCATAGTTTAAGAAACTTTGCTCTAGCACATGCTTTGTCTAACACTGAAAATTTACGCTATGTTGTGTATCCTTTTTTCTTTTCTTCTATGCCCCTTTAATTCTACTAACAACTGTTAAATTAAACCATCTACTGTCTTAAGACATAAGTGTTTTTATTTATTCTTTTGTAAATTATTCTTCTTTACTTTAGAATAATTAACTAAAAAGTTCGATTTTTTTTTAAAGTTCTTAGCCGTTAATCAAAACCATCTTAGAGAATAAGATATGTTTTTACTTATTTATTTAGTTAGTTAGCCTTTGCTTTTTGTTTTTGTTTTTTTTTTCACTTTAGAATAAATAAATTTGTATTTAGTTCGATTTTTCTCATTTCTAAGTTTTAAAATTAAACCATCTACCATCTTTAATTATAAGATGTTTTTATTTGTTTGTTTGTTTTGTTTTTTCACTTTAGAATAAGAAGTTCGAATTTTCTTGGTTGTAAACTTAAGCCATCTACTATCTTAAAGATGTTTTTATTTATTTATTTGTTCCGTCGTTTTTGTTCTATTCACTCTAGAATGAAAAAATGTATGAAAAAATACGAAGTTCAAATTTTCCTAGTTAAATTAGATAGTAAATTTTCTTAGATAGTAAACTTAAGCCATTTACTATCTTAAAATAAAGTGCATTTATTTGTTTGTTTTATTCACTCTGGAATTAATAAATAAAAAGTTCGATTTATCTCAGTTGTAAGCTAAAACCATCAACTATCTTAAAGATGTTTTTATATTTGTATTTGTTTGTTCGTTTTTGTTTTATTCACTCTAGAATAAATAAATAAGAAATTAAATTTATCTCAACTGTTAGTTAAAACCAACTACTATCTTAAAATAAAATATTTTTAAATAAAATATTTTTAAATATGTATTTGTTTGTTCGTTTTTGTTTTATTCACTCTAGAATAAATAATTAAGACTTTCGATTTATCTCAGTTATAAGCTTAAACCATCTATTATCTTAAAATAAGATGTTTTTATATATGTATTTGTTTGTTCGTTTTTGTTTTATTTATTGCAAAAGAAATACTGAATGATTAGTAAATGATATTTCGGATTTATCTCAGTTGTAAGCTTAAAACCATCTTAAAATAAGATAATAGATCTTAAAATAAGATGTTTTTATGTATGTATTTCTTTGTTTGTTTTTTTATCCACTCTAGAATTAATAAATAAGAAGTTCGATTTATCTCAGTAGTAAGCTTAAACCATCTACTATCTTAAAATAAGATGTTTTTATATATGTATTTGTTTGTTTGTTTTTTGTTTGACCTACTTCAGAATAAATAAATAAATCGCTTTTCCAAAAATTAATTAAAAAATATGAATCCTATCGATAAACGACAAACAATTATATAAAAATTATTGTAAATACACAACCCTCTGACGCTAAACCACGAACGAGAACTATTTAATTTGGCTTCTCATTGTGTTTTACAACTTAAAAATCATGAGAAACATGCCAACTTGCTTTGCTCCGCTAAATTTACAAAGAACTAACAAAAGCCTTTGCTGTTAGTTATGCAGTACCTATTACGCATTTACGATGGGAACAAAAGCTCTTGTTTCCATTTAAAAGTAAATCACTTTTATATCTTCGTGGTATCAAAAAAGATAACAATCAGACACACCTTGTTAGCAATCTCTTCCACCCCCAGAAGAAATCAACCATGAAATCATTACAAATATTTTTGACCATTTTCTGTTATAGACGTATTTTTAATGAACCAATTTATACTCTCTGTGATTTACACTTATATTCTTTAACCCCTATAAATTACGCTACTGTAACTGGCCTACGCCTTTGCTTTTGATTTTGAAATGTAATTTAGGAGAAGAGGTGGAAAAAGTCATTAAAACCTACACCTCCAGGAACAATAAGAAGCTGTTTTTATAAACATGATTTTGATTTAAGATATTTTTAAAAAAATTGCCTCGAAAAGATTTGAAAATATCATTTAATTTCTAGCTAATTGTGATTTCTATCTGCTTTCTTTAAATCTTAATCTTCTTTTTTCCCCACTCTAATGTTTCCTAACTAGATAGATAACTCTGTTGGTGGACGAAATAGTGCTTTGATTATTTGTAAGGTGCGGTTGTTGTATAAAACACTTTTTATTTAGGAACGCAAACTGAAACAATATTACATTGAGTAATAAAACCAA
Organism: Parasteatoda lunata; assembly: GCA_949128135.1. Taxonomy (NCBI): domain Eukaryota; kingdom Metazoa; phylum Arthropoda; class Arachnida; order Araneae; family Theridiidae; genus Parasteatoda; species Parasteatoda lunata. The sequence continues at coordinate 95,305,307 of OX421975.1, forward strand.
AATGATATCTCTGATCTAAAGATTAAAAGGAAACAAATAAAATTACAGACAGAAAATTTCGGGTCACAGTAAGCATATTTTGCGGAAGGGTATACATATTTAGAGGAGTTGAAACAATTAAGTTTCAGCTTGAAATATTTTTTTCCTCTCTTAAACACTTGTTAAAAGAGTTTAAGAGAATAAAAACATTGTAATAAGAGCAAAATAAGATTAAAAATGCAGCAAAAATTAAAAATTGGCAATAAACATTACTTCAATTTTTTTTTTCTAAATTTAAATTCCATAAAACATTTGTTTGTTTCATTTCTGAAATTATTTTAAATATGTTTTAATTAAAAATATATTGAAACCACGAAATGCCATGAGATTCAAAACAAATTTAAAAGAGCAAAAATGATTTTTTAGAAATATGTCAGTATAGTTTCTTATACAATTTTAATACTGAATTGAATAAAAATCATTTGTAAATAAAAACATTTATTGTTGAAAGTTATATGCATTTTTTTAGTGTCATCCTATGGTATGTGTTTTTATATTTAAACAAATGTTTGTAACAACTAATTATTAGTTTTATTCTGCTCGGTATTATACGTTATATGGGAGATATTATACTCAACTTCTTTCAAAAGTATTATTTCAAATTATTCTCTCTTTTAGACTTTTTCTACACATAAAATTGCTCACAACTTTTAAATAAATGCTCCTTATCAGCTTGTAATTAGTTCTATTCGATTGAATGTAAAAAAAAAAAAAAAAAAAAAAAAAAAAAAAAAAAAAAAAGATTACAAATTGGTCCATAACTTTAAAATTTTAATTTATTAAACGATTGTTTAAATTTTAAAGATTTCTAATTATTGCGGGGATATGCACTCCCCCCTCCCGATAATGACGCCCATGCTCTACACCAGAGGTTTCCAACTGGCGGCCCGGTGGCCGCATCCGGCGCGCGAAATAAAATATATTAGTTGTCATTTTTTACGGACAATTTTCGTAAAAAATCTATATGGGTTTAAAATACTTTTTTCCTTAATAAAAACCTGATTTCTTAGTTTCTGTGAAATTTAGCATACCAGCTATGCAAAAAAATTTATTTCTCAGGTTTTGCATCCAAGAAAATATTTTTTCAAATACAAAAATAATCGTGTATGTTGCTCTTTTATATTTCATTTTTTTTGTATTTTGTGAATATAATTTAGCCTGTGTGTATCAGAAATTTTCTCGAAGAAATTTTCGTATTTAACTTTTTGAAACCACCCATTTTGGGCGAAAATATATTCACACACACATTTGTAAATTCTAAATTTAAAATGTAAATTTGGTGGTTGCCGCAGACAAACCTCAGTTTTCTCATTGAAAATTTTGTGTGCTACTATGTAAGTTTTAAAACCAACCTTTTTAAAGTTTTACATCTAAAACAATTAGAAATCTGCTGCACATTAATTGTTTAATACATAGATGCACATTAAAGCAAAAGTAGCCCGAATTTTTTAATATGCAGCTAAATATTTTTAAGAATCTACTTTTTTTTCAATTTGTAATTCAATAATTTTGTTTTGTACTACTTGGTAAAAATCTGACAGTAATATTTAATGTTCCTTCAAACATAAAAGAGTCCTACATAAAATTTTGATAAAGTTGCGGCCTGCCATTTGATTTGTGTTAATAATTGTGGCCCTCGGCCTCATGCAAGTTGGAAATCCCTGCTCTACACTATAGAAAATAGCAATCAAACTAAACGTTCTGTTAACATAAAACTAGAACCGTCGTTAAACAGCCGACCAAACTTTCGGGTTTACGACTACTAATGTTCACCTCCATCACCTTGTAATTTTGAACAAATCCAGAAGACAAGGAAATTACTGGATCAGTACACCCAGGGGTATGATTTATTATTGAAACACGGAGGACTTTGTGACTCGACAGATTTAACGTGCATCAGTCACCATTTACTACACGTCTCCGCCTCGGTGGAGATCGAACCCGCGGCCTCTTGGACATGGGCCCAGTACCCTACCAACCAGGCTGTCCCGACCCTATCACCAACGATAGTAAATAGCAATATGTCATGATATTTGAAACAATAAACGTTGATATTCGTTTCGTTTTAATTTTGAGTTGAATTCAGAAGACTAGCCTACTTATTATCCATTACTCACAATAAATCTCGCCTTATGTAAAACTAATTCTCATATGGTTCCGAAGTAAGAAAGACTTTCACAAACCCTCTGGTGCTAGCCCGTTGAAACTATAAATTAAAATTAATTTATATGTTAATGTGAATTATATCAACATGAAATTGCGCATATTTTACTTGGGTTCGCGAACGATTTTGTTTGCTAACAGCCTAAAATGTGCTCGAGTTGTGACTACGTCCCTCGACGTGCTGCAGCAGAGCTTATTTACTTCAGATTAAGTTCTTGCAGAATAAGTAAGAGCTTTATTCTTGGAGTTCAGGGCAATTTTTTTTTTTTTTTCTATTTTAATAGACAGATATAAAAAACTTCGCTAAATGGATAACATAAAAATTAGTTATATAATTGAAACATAAAATTGTTTTAAAAATGAAAAGACTTTGCATAAAAGATATGTTGATGAAAATGACGTAACAGAATTGAAAAGACTTCAGAAATAGCAGCTAAACCTGTTCATAATTGCATTTTTTTTTTTTTTTAACCTTAACTATTAAGAATAAAAATTAAAAAGAAATAAAAACAACCTCAACTGACCATATCAGTAGAAAATTAAATTACCCAGAAAAATATTTGATTGGACCATAAAAAACCCATAGTTAAATGTTAAATTTCAGGCAGTAGCAATCCATGCTTATAGCATATATTCTTTGACGCTTGAAGGCTTCGCAAATTTAACAAGACAAGTAGGGCGGTAATTTTCAAAAGAGTTTCTCGCTTTATTGAACACATTCGTTTTTGTTTAATTTTAATAAAAATATGAAATCAAGCATATTGGAATAAACACATTGCTTTTTTTTAAGACTTTTAAATCGTAACGAGTCTCAGAAAAATTGCTTTTACATTTTCAAAAGTTGTTGGTCTTCCTAAATTATCTTTAATAAATTTCAGTGCCTGTGTAAGGTAAGTTTTTGTTTTACTGTTTGATTAAACACAAATGTGAGAACCACGCAATAACAGAATAAATTGATTTAAAAATTGAAGATGATAATAATACTAATTATAATAAAACTAAATAAGTAGCAACCCTTATTTCCGGACATAGTATTTAAGCATACATCAGTAGAAAAACTTGAATTCTATGATCATCTTTGCTCCGTGTTCTATAAATTGCGATTTTTTTCCCCGTGATTTTGGTACAGTTCTGCTAAAATTAAATTTTGGTGAAAAATGAATACAAATTTGGTGATAAATATTTATAATTCAAATTTAATTCAAAAAAGCATTTTTTTTTTTTTTTCATCACAAAATTAGATGCATTTTCTGCCAAAATTACGAAAATATACAAGGGTCAAGCTGAAAAATATTAGAAATGGGCAGGACCGGATTAAGCGTACGCGGGGCCCTAGGCCATTCAAATTTTTGGGGTCCCAAGACTAAATTTTTTTCTCGTATATTTTTTATTTATTCAAATATAAAAGTATTTACATATCTTTTCATTTAAGAAAGCATATTTAAAATTAAAATAAATAATAACAAATTAAATTTTACTTTATTTTATTAAATTAGAACTAAAAAATAATCATAACATTTTGAAAAATTATTGCTTTTCTTATTTTTTTAAAATTTATTTTCAAAAAATCCATTTTAAGGGTGCCCCTAATCATTGTCCTAATGGGTAATCCAGCCCTGGAAATGGGAATTCTAACATACTGGGAAGACAGGGATGCAAAATAACTGTCTAATATGCCAGTTCACATGTGAAGCGAATGAACATTTTTTAAATTATTTAAGTATGAATATCAGACGAAGATATATTAGCCACAACATTTAAAACAGGTTAATTCCTTGATACTCGGAAACAATTAAATTTAGTAATAAATGACTTTGAAATTATGTTATACGCATAAAATATCATTATGCATCATTCTGATACTATATATCACAGAAATTTTAAATTATGTGATTGGAGAATTAACTTGGCGATCACAACTTGGCGATTTTTTTCCCCGATGCCCTCCCTTATATATTGTCATTCTGGTATCAGAAGAGAAGATGTGTTGACCACTCCTTCATGGTCAAAGTATTAGGTGAGCCAGCGTTGCTAACACAATAAAAAGGACAGATAGTACAGTGTAAAGACATAGAGAAAAGAAAGAACATCCATGTCTCTGACCGGGTATTGTACCTGGAACCTTTCTGACTTGAGGCCAGCCAGTGCCGGCAGAAGACGCTGCTGCACTTCGGGCGATACTTAAAACGGCACCCTTAACTTAATTTTGAAAAAGGAATTTTTTTTAAAAAAGTCATTGAATTTTCTCACTGGTGTAGTCATAAGGCTGTAGAGAAATGCTTTTTCTTTTTAAATTACAATACTATTTGAATCAGAGAATTATGAAATCTATATCACTCTGAAATGTTGATTTGAGAAACATGTGTACGAGATAAATTACAATTAATGCATTAAAGGTAAAACAGAAAACTATTAGTTTAATTAATGAAAATATCACCTCAAGTATTCTAGAATTAATATTTATTATGGGTAAAATTTTTAAGGAGCATAATCTCTTATCACATATAAGAGCATAAACATTAAAATCTTGTTTTTTCTTTTCGTGCTTTAGCAATCGTAAACAATTTTATAGACTCGTCAAAACCATTTGTTTTTGCTATTTGATTTTCGATGGACATTATTGTTGTAATTTGCATCCAATATATCATCATTTTGTTAAAAATTATTGCAAAAATAGAAACATTTTGTTGTCGGCTGCCGTAAAATAATCTATAGCTTTATAAATATTTTTATGCATTAATAAACTCCTTCATTCACTCGACTGTTCACACTAAATTGTCCTTTAATGATTCGGCCATAAACAAACTCACTGCTATTTATTGATAACTCGTATTCATTCACCTATTCGCTGATCCATTGATTGATATGCTTTCATTCCTCATTCATACTTTATTCACTCGATGTATCTAAAATTGATCTTGATGACTGTTTTCATGTACGATAAGTGTACTCGTAATAAATTTGTTATGAAATACAATATATTAGCAATAACCGTTTAAAATAAATTAAAAAATTATCTAGTATAAAACACATTATTAAAAGAACGGATAGTTTTCATAGTAATCGTCATATTAAAATATTAAATGATTATTCATATCAAATAACTTTTAGAAAAGTTCAGATATTCTCTACTTAGACTAATATTGGTTTATAAAACTATTTGTAAAAATAAATAAAAATCTACGAGCAACGCTAAATAGAACAATAACAAACAAAAAAACGTTTAGATAAATCAGATGAATAAAGAAGTTATAGCGCTCACTATTATAAATATTTTTAGAGAAAATAAATTCTTACCTTAGTTTCTCAGAAAAATCTTTAATAATTATTTTAATTATATATCAAAGAACAAAATATGTAAAATATTGTTAAAGTCTATGCTTCTTGCTGTTAACTTAAAATTTACTAAGATCTTGGTAACTATTTAAATATCTTGTAAATTAATCTTTTGGTCTTATTTGTAAATTGTTCCAATTTCTCAAAAAATCCTCCGAGATTCGGATGAAAAATTAAAATTACATTTTGAGACAAATTAAAAGTATTTTCTACATAAAATATTAAGATTTGTATCATCAAATTCACATATTAAGAGCACATTTGACACACAGGCTCAATTGACACAAAATTTGAGCTTATGGTCATTATCCTAGGTCACTCCTCCCCCTGTTTTTCTCTTGCATTCACCTATTGAGAATATTGACTTATTTTTTGGATGGTTTCCTGAACCAAAAATCTCTACAAAAAAAGGTCCTCCCTGGAAAATACGGAACTTATTCTATTGAATGTCAAAAAAATGGTTTTTCTACTCCACACTCTTCTTTCCATCTTTGGTAAAACTTTTACTCAGAAAACTTCAACCATAAAGAAAGTTAACCTTAAAATATATAATTAATAAAAAAATAACCTATAAATGTAATTAAACCTATAAAATAACCTATATATTAATAGCCTACAATTTTTAAACCAACAATAATTTTAAAAGAAAAGGAAATAAATAATTTACAGATCATTTAATCTGGGTCTCGTACTGCACCCCCCTTATCTGACGCTCCGGGCGATCGCCCGCCTCTTTCGCCGACCTCGAGGCCAGCTTCCTGTTAGAAATGTCCAAATCCTACCATGTTTTTCCGAATCATCTCACATATTTTTATAAATACATTTAAAAAGGAAAGAAAAAAAATCATAATTATGAATTTCAGTCATGTTGAATTTAAATCATGACCAAATTCTGTATTTTGACTAATGAATATTATTTTTAAATGAAAATAAAAATGTAAAAGAGATTGCTCAGAGAAAAAATTTTCAACACTGTGTCAACGTATTTTTATGTCTGAATCGGAACGGGAATGTGCCCTATGAAGTCTAAGTTCAACCCTCCTCATTAAAGGCAGTGCTATTATTTAATTTTTTTAAAGTTATAATGACATACATTACGCATGCATGTCTTCCATCATTAAAATGCATGCTCCAATTTCGCAATTTTCAAGTAAGTTAGCGCAAGTGTGATGTTACGCATGTTTTCGCATTTATGAGAATAAGCCTGCATCTTGATAGCGATTAAATTAAGCAATGTCTTTATATCGATATTTACACCTCTCTTTTTCACTTTCATCGTTGCCTGGGTGTACGTTAGAATTTTCGGGGGGACAGTGTTTACGTTTTCGTGTTTTGAAAATTTGAATATAAACTCAAATAGATACTTTTAATGATTAACTTCGAATGCTTCTAATCTTGCCTCTGTGCAATTTAATCTTAATTATTATTGCCAAACTGCTAAACATCATTAAAAATTTAAGAAAAATGTATTTAAAAGTAAGCCGTTTTTTTTTTCTCATTTATTTCTCTTTATGTAATTAAATTAAAGTAAAAATAAAACATATATATGCATGTTTGGTGCTGCTAGAATTATTAATATGTTTAAATAATTATTTATTTAATTACATATATAGAATGTATTTAACTATAACATACCTTGCACCATCATAAAACAAACATTTCAAGTTAATTTAGTAATTTTCAGTTGCTGGTTGTTTTTAAATGAGCTAATAATATAATTTCATAGCAGTGTTGCATGTAATACTGCTATCCAGAAAACATATATTAAATATATGCTATATTATTGACGTGTTTGTAAATAAACATACTCTCTCTTTTTGCTATCATATATTAACTTTACCTAAAAGGTTTAAAATTGAATATACTGTGAGCATTTCATTTACAGGTTCTGTTGCGTTCTGGGATTACATAGTTCCTTACTCTCATTAGATTTATAATAGCTCGAATGTAATAACAATAAACTGCCTAACATAAACGAAATAGTTTATGAAAAATTGCAATATTTATCTGAATAAATCAAGATTGTAATAAGACATTCAATGATTTTTTTTCTCGTAATAACAAATACCCTCTCTGTTTATTTACTTACGATTAACCTTTTTATTTATTATTTCATTTAAACATTTAAAGTTTTCCTTATTAATTCTGTTACCATTTTGAAAAATCTTGTTTGGATAGACTGGTTTAGTGGCAATTACCAATAAGATACTGAGAAAAAGTTATACATATATTTGCTCTTTTACTTAAAGAATTTATATGACTAAATATTTAATTGCATTAATCTCTATATAGTTATCTAATGCTTTAACATCCTCAAAGATAATAAATGTTATAATTTATCACTTATATACATATTTTGATAAAAATTTAGAAGTATTTTTCTTAAGCTACCCTACTTTGTTTGATATAAATAGTTTTTTAAAAGCCTCTTTTTAATTGAAATACTGGGAGACAAATAATTTGTTATAAAGTAAAAATGAACTATGTTTAGGTTATGATGAAGCTGGAAAAATAATGATATAAATTTAATTTGATGTATTCATATTTATTTCTATAAGATACACTATGTTTTGTAGGTAAGATTATGTATATTTAAAGTCACATGAGAAATAATAGAAAGACAGATTTAAAGGAAAGACGGATTTTGATTATGTCTACAAAACTCATTTGAGTCTTGGATTTTTTAAAAAGAATCCATCTGGGTTTTTGTGGATTGATTGTCAACTCTGGTTTTTTATTCCGTAACTAAACATATTATAAAGAAAAATTATTATTCTCCATTTGGCTGGGTAAAACCCAATACCACTGTACCCTATATATCAGTTATACTAGGTATCTATTGCTACACAATAAATAGTGTTTTCCCTAAGGGTTTTTAGAAGGGCTGCCTGCCTTTTAATCCCTATAAACGTGCACTTTTTGTAAAAAAATATAAAAAAAACTGTCATCTCTTAAAAACACTGCCTTTTTATTCATATTTCATTTTTAAAAAAAATTTGTGAACTGTTAAAATCATAATTGCTTACAAAAATTATCTGTTTATAGGTTTAATACTGACTACTGTTTCAAATATATATTCTATTAGGATTATTCTCAACTGGTTAAACTTTTCTAAGTTTCTCTTTTTTTCAAAAGGGTGTATTAATAAATTTTTTTAGTGACTTTAAAATTATTTTTTAACTAAATATCTTTTTTTTATAAAAAAAAAAATGCACCTTTAAATGGCCATTTTGTAACAGTTATCAGTATAAATTATAGAAAAATCTTTTAAGCTGCTTATCAAAAAATATATATTTTTTTTTTAGTTTACTTTTTTTTTTAATGCATTCACAGATATTTGTCTCTTAGCATGCCTTTAATTATTATTTATAAACTACAATTTTTTCTCTTATTTAGGTAATGAGTGAAAAATACATTTTGAATTATACACATAAAATAGTATAAGAGGGTAACTTAAAAGTTGTTGAGCATCAAATTCACTTGTTACATGATATTCCATATTTTGGCAAATTTACAGTGTTAAATGAGTACCCTTTTCTGTGAGGAAGACCCCTGCCATTTTTTATTCCTATGGAGAACTCTGCTAATAGTAGGGTGACCCGGGGTAATTCACGATCACTCTGTTTCTAGGGTAAATAATGATTACCTAACTTTTATAAAAAAAATTTTTATTTTTTTAAATTTGAGGCATGGACAAGAATGCTTGTACACTTTACTAAAGTATAACTAAATTTACTTAATAATAGTTTTTTGTTTGATCTAACAAAATAAGTATCTTTTAAATTGCTTTCCGTATTTTCCACTTCAAAATGTGTACATTTCTGCAAAGATCCCCCTCCTTCTCTTAATAATAAATATTTTGAGTTACTTTCTTTTTCTTTGATATAAAAATAGTGTAAGCTTTTGTTTAATTGTTTCACATCTACTGTAAACATTATAATTGACTATAGGAAACTATATCAAATGTTGCCCCCTACAGATGGGGTAATTATTGATCACTGGGGTAATTCCTGATCATTGTCATTTCTTCTTATAAATAGTATAAAAAATAGCTAATTGTCTTGTCTTAAATAACAGTTCCCATTTATTAAGTGGAACAATTATAAAATATATTTTAACTGTGATCACAAAATTTGTTTTTAACTGTTTACGAGACAAATGTGTTCTGATTTGCACCATTTGTGGGTTGTCTTATCTATCTTAATTTTATGTGCGTACATTGTTAGAATAATTTTTAAGTTTATAAATTAGCCTAATATAAATATACTGAGAATTTATAAGCCTATAAAGGATGCTATGCTTCTAGAAAGCAAAATTAGCAAATTTCTTTTAATGATTGAAAATTAAAATTTCAGTGTGAGAGCTACTGCCAGAGCTGTTGACATACCTTACTTTACACTCTCACTTAATAAAGTTAAAAAATCCAGCAAAAGTGATCCATGTGGGAACTCTTTCTTATATTCCAGCAGAACATGAGAATGAGTTGGCTGTTTGCCTAAAATGTATGGTACGATGCAAAGATTTTTGGAAAATTTAAAGTGTTAATCTTTATTCTTACTTTTGAATAAATCATTTTATTAACTGCTTAAACATATCTTTTTGGTTTATTTGTTTGATCTTGATGTCGTATTTGTTAATTACCATTGTATAATTATTTTTAAACAGCCCCTTTACTATAAAAACTGGTGATCAGTAATTACCCCAGAAGTGATCAGTAATTACCCCAGAAGTGATCAGGAATTACCCTAGAAGTGATCAGGAATTACCATAGAAATGATCAAGAGATGGGGTAATTCCCGATCACTAAAAATTTTTAATCTTTTAAATTCTAATTAGATTTTCAAACAAAAGAAGGTAGCATAGGACTCATCTCATAGAGCCTCAAACTTCCAGTAAATATTAAAATTCTATCTTGAATAGTTTTTTTACAAAATAGATGTTTGCATTTTTTTATCAGGAATTACCCCAGGTCACCCTACTTACTATCATTAGTTAACCATCATTGGTGATTTTTTACAGCTCTCTAAGATGGATAAGTACTAAAAAAAATTAGTAAAACTGAGTAACATTTGTTTATATGTATATTAAAAATTTCTTAAATTAAGTTTTGATTTTTTTTCAGGCTCTTGTATTGTAACTACAAATGTTAAAAGTCATAGACTGTTTAAGAAACTCAGAAGGAAACATGAAAAACAACAAACCTGTAAGTGGGAAGCCAAGTGGAAACACCATTTCTTCAAAGAACCAAATACAGAGCATTTTAGGACCTCCTCGTACAAATAAAGTACCTTCATCAGAAAAATTTTTATCATCAGCTTCTGTTAAAAAGTCATCAACTGTCAAATCTCGCACTAACACTTGCTCCAGTAGTCAAGAAAGTCTCTCTGGAATCGGTACTAGTGTTCGTCGGAAGACAAGTGTTCAACCAAAAGTGTCCTCATCCAGTGCAAATAAAAATGATTGTACTCCTATACGTTCCATAAATAACTTACAAACAGTTGTGCCTCTTTCTTCTACTAAAAAAGCAACTTTCAGGAGACTTAATCAAAGTAATATGCGTCGAGCGGTTAGTAAAGACAGTGTGGATTTTGCTGCAAAAGAGCGGGAGAAGGAAAATGTAAAAATTGGTCTGAATCGAAACAAAAGTAATAACTGCATTACTATTTTGCAAATGGAAAAAGAGAAAGTTAAAATGGAACAGCAAATTTCTGAACTTGTTAAAAATGCTGAAAGCAAAAAGGCAGAAATTGCAACATTGAAGATGGAAATTAACAAATTGAAGGTAGCATTAACTTTATTAAAAGTTTTATTTTTCTGGCAACTTATTAAGTTCTCAAAAACCACATAAACTAGGCTTGGGTAGAACATTAAAAAACTAAAAATAAGCAATGTGAAACACTTTGATCTAAATTTCAACCAAAATTGATTATTTTTTGAAATTTTCCAATTTATTTTATAAATAAATTTTTTAGAGACTGTTTTCATTAAAATTTATATGTTCTTTACTTTATATTATGTTAGGAAAAGAGCTCATAACTTAGCTATTACAAAACATATATAAACCTATATATATATATATATATATGTAAGTTAATTTTTTTCTTTTTTTTTTTCTTTTGCATGATATATTTTTTACTTATTGTGTTCTATTTTGTTTACATTTTTTTGAGTGCTCCTCACACTATTGTATTGATATATTTTGCTATGTTGATACAATATTGAAAAGCACTCCTTTTTGTGGATCTAATCGTGTCAGCTGATGAAGAGATTATCTCTTTTCATTTTTTGTTTTCTGGCTTTTTAATATATATCTTTTAAAAATTTTTTTAAAATATTGAAAAATTAATATTTTTTTAATTATTAATCTTAATAATTTTTCTTCTTCTCTTTTCATTAATCTTTATTTTTTTCCATGTTTTTCCTATATTTTTAATTTATTTTATGAGTTCTATATGCTTGCAGCTTATGCACAGTAAATAAAACTTACTAATTTTCTTTATATTCTCTTTTCTTTTTATACTTTTTGTCTTTATTGTGCTATATATATATATAAACTAAACTCAGCGGCGCGACAGTCCATAGAGGGCCAATGCCTACTGTGCCCATCTCAGTTTTTTTTACCTTTGGGCTCTGGGGTGCAGGAGCAGATGTGTCACGGAACCCCCAGTGTTTAGTTCCCAAGCATGCTTGGTACTCATTTATCGACCCACTGAAGGGGTGAAAGGCTGAGTAAACCTTGCCCGAACCAGGGACCTGTGGCACGACAGCGCGAAGCACTACCGCTCAGCCACCGGGCGTCATATATATATATATATCATTGTTAAAAGGGTCATTAATAAATGACATTTCAGTAGTAATGTTGTTAAAAATATTTTTAAAGTTATTTCGTTTTTTTTTTTTTTTTTTTCTTTTTTTTTTTTTAATAACTCAATGTAAAGTTATAAATTTAATCAGTTGACAAAAAAAAAAAAAAAAAAAAAAAAAGATTAATGTGCTTATTATAAATACAAAAAAAAGATAAATGTGCATATTATAAAGCTCAATAAATTTGAATAAAAATTATAAGTTGAATTTAATAACCTTTAAATTAGTTAATTCAATAAAATTTGTTAATAATTCAATAAAATTTGTTATGTTGTTTATCAATTTTTACATCAATTTTATTGGAAGCACTAAATTGTTGTATAAAATATTATAATATAGTTTAAAATATTTTTACTTGGTCATAAAAAACGAAAATGTTAATTGATTAATTCTTATTAAAAAGTTAATTTTTAAATGTCTAACAACATCAAGAAAATAAAATTCACAAATTTTATGCTAGGAAGAAAGTAAGAAATTTAGAGGACTACTAACCACATTTGTTTATCAAAAATCATATTTTATGTCTAGATGTAATATTGATAATTTAACTTCTTGGTATTGGGATACACTTTTAAAATTAGAGGTAAAATAATGCATATATGCTAGAAAGTACATTTTGCTTGCTACCTATGTTAAGTTAGAAATTTTATTAGCAAGAAACTGAAAAATACTAGTTAATACAAAAATAGTAGTATAATGTTTTTTCTTTAAAATATAACGAATTAAGAAAGGTAAAAAAACCTTTAAATAATAGTTGATGAGGCAGTCTACAGTTGTATGTTAACAATGTAAATAAGTTTGCTGCTCATAAACAATATTGCCAAATTTGTCATTCCAGCCTTGTGATTGGTCCTATTAATGCCTGTGTCTCTTATATATTTTTCGATTTGTTGTGCGCAGTATATTTGTCACTTATAATATATTTTGTGTCATAGGATCTTAAAAGCGATGATGCTGTTGATCAGCTAAGACAGGAGCTTGAAAGTGTACAATTGGAAAACCAGGCTTTAAAAGAAAGACTTGTCCAACTAGGTGTTCCTCTTGAAATGACTGCTCTCTCAGACACTCAGAAGGAACAAATCTTAATTCAAAGATCTCTTTCGGGATCATTTTTAAACTTTGAAAAAAACCAGGTGAGATTTATTTTATTGCTTGTATGCATTTAAAGCTAACTTTATGAGGTTAATAATAACATACATATCTAATGTTGCCCTTGTCTTGGCATTTAGATTAGTTTCCTAAGAGTACATGTTCAGATAGCCCCCCTCCCCCCCAAAAAAGTTAAAGATTACCCTCAGGCGTGCTATTTCTTCGTGGATCTGCTAAATTCCACACGAGTAGACCCCTCTAATATACATAAACACTGTTCGCAAAAAATGTTTCACTAGCGAGGAAAATTTTTTACTGTTACTAAAAACGAAACAAATACGCCTCTTCTAAGAAAGTTTATCTTGTTTGAATTCTGGAGGGGTAAAAAAAAAGATTTGATTTTTCCTACTGATGCAAACAAGATTTAAAATTACATCCGCATGATTTAAAATCACATTTTTATGATTTTATGTGAAATATCTTGTTTCTTATTCACTTGATTTTAAAGTTACTATTATATTTCGTGTTCAAGTGAGTTAAAAATTATACATCAGAATTTGTATTCCAACGAATTTAAAATAAAGCATCGAGATTCGTTTTCATGAGATTTTAAAATTAAATGTAGAGATTCGTGTTCATGTGATTTAAAAATCACTCCTTGAGATTCATATGCCCACAATTTAAATAAATAATTAATACAGTAGAGAACCCATTATCTGGAACAATCGGGACCATCACTATTTCAGATAACTGATTTTTCCGGTTTTCTGAATCGCTACAAAAATCCGTTTTTTTTTACTGTCGAACCCAACTAAAAAAAAAAAATAATAATAAATATTTAGAAATAATCTTAAAAAGAAGAAAAAACAGTAAAGTAATACACTAATGTTTATTTCTAAAATGATGGAAATGATGGATTTTTCTTTCTTTTAAAAAAGAAAGAAAAATCCTAAAATCTAATGAGGAAAAAAAAAATTTAAAAATGGCTGGAAAATTTATAGAATTTTGTTCCTGTTTTCTGATTTCCGGATAAGAGGTTCTGTACTGTATCTTGAATCAATTTTTTTAATTGAAATGTTGGTAACATACTGTGGAAAAATGCTTACTACTTTTTTTTTTGTTCAAATTTCAGGTATTTCAATTATTTAAGAAGTAGTCAGGGTTACCACTCCACAGGGAGAACAGGGAAATCCTGGAAAATTCAGGGAATTCTGATTTTTTTTTTCTTTACAAACTGGGAAAATGCAGGGAATTTTGTTTCTTATTTTTGTCTAAAAAAATGGTGACCACTCAAAACTTAATAAATGGGATATTTAACCATGGTATTTCAGCTATACTAAACTATTTCATTTACTATAGCATTATTTAAGTATGTTCAGGTGTTTTTCCAGCAATTAAAACTAATAAGTATAATTAGCCCAATATAGCTCACACAAGAGCACAGTAATTATTGTTTCCTCTTAATATATTGTGTATCATATGTATAGGGAAAACGCAGGGAATTTTTTTCTTCCACATTTGAGTGGCAACCCTGGTATTGTTGCACACAATATTTTTGGATTTCGATTTTCACCTTTTTTCTATGAATCAACTTTGAGTTGAAATGTTTTTAAAAATCCGTGATTTTCAAACAAATTTTGACAAAAGGGTAGAAACTAGATACAAAGGTTAATTAATGCATCAAGAAAGTTTTTGAATTGAAATTTATGTTTTGAAAGTATTTCATTTTATCTAAGTCTGCATTTCATTTTATTTAAGTTTCATTTTATCTGTAATTTCAGAATAATTTATCTGATGGTCCTAAGTCTCTTGATACAGAAGTGGGTGAAGCTTCTGGTGTTAATTTACCACCATCTGGACGGAGTCTTTCAGAATGGGAAAGAGGAAGCAGTAGCAGTTTAAGTGAAATGTCTGTTGCTTGCCTGCAAGACAGAATTATGCAAATGGAAGAAACACATCATAGGTAAACTATATTTATTGTCAGATGTTCAATGATGTTTTATTATCCACTCAACTAATGAGATATCGTGGCAACTAGTGCAAATATGACTAACCATTTGAAAAATAGAAGGAGATAAAAGTGTTGAATTTGCTGACAATTTCTAATTCAAGGCAAAATTTTCATATTATTAAAAATGAAAAGTAAAAATATATTATTTACAGTTTTGTTTATATTAACAACTGCCCTATCATAATCATAAACAGAATAAATTTTTCCTGAATTTTGTCCCTGTAACTATTTTGTAGTTCAGTTTGCTTTCCACTTGTAACTAAATCACATTTATGTTTAAAAATTAGTACATTTAGTTGTAAATTTTGTATTCGCTATAAACCGACAACCTTATTTAGCTATCTTATTTTTGTGTCTGTAACAAATTATTGTGTTTGTTAGCACTAATGAAGAGCTGCAAGCTACTCTGCAAGAGCTTACGGACCTTCAAGATCAACTTGTTGATTTACAACTAGAAAATGAGCGAATGGCCGATGAAAAAGCTGTTCTGTTAGAATCTCTCTGCTCGCAGACTGAAAAACTTGAAGAATGCCGAACACAAATCACTCAACTGAAACAACTTCTTTTCCAACAGCATAATCAGGAAGGACTTCCCCTTTCTCCATCCGAAAGAGAGTGCAACTTAGTTGACTTGCTCAAGGTAAACATTTTTGTTCACCAGGAATCTTGCTAATTTTTTTATATTTTTTATCAGCACTAATCCTATTTTTATTTTCATATAAGATTTTAGATAAGTTTGTTTTTGCTGATTATGTTATTTGAAGAATTGATTTTCTAGAATCGGAAATTGTAGAGTCAATAAATAAATGCATTTAGTTCCAACAAACATTAGTAGTAGCTTTTAATGCTGGTCTAAATATACTTTTCTATTTATCAAACGTAGCAAAAAATAATAATTTAAAATTTTTAATATTATGTATCTCTGGTTTTGTATCCAATTTTAGAGCACTTATGTAGAGTTTGATTGTAAAAAAAAAAATTCAAAGCTGTGGAATTTTATGTTCCCATTGTTTTTGTTCATTATGGTATATGAAGGATTGATTTTCTAGAATCAGAACTTGTAGAGTCAAATAAAAGCACTTAGTACCAACAAACATTAGTAGCAGCTCGTAATGGCATGTCAACGCTGGTCTAAATATACTTTTCAATTTATCAAACATAACAAAAAATAGTAATTTAAAATTTTTAATATTATGTATCTCTGGTTTTGTATCCAGTTTTAGAGCACTTATGTAGAGTTTTATTATATAAAAAAAATTTCAAAGCAGTAGAATTCTATGTTCCCATTGTTTAAAAATTCAATAATCATTTGTAAAATTCAATAACTTTTGGAGAGAAAAAATTCAATTATTATTTAAAAACATTTTAGTTTTGCTGCTATTTCACATATCAAACTAAAAATTTCTCTAAACAAATAATACATTTTTTATACCTTTGCCTCATGAGTTACGAAAATTGGTTTGCAAAACTTCCATGTGTAAGGTTTTTTCAAGTGAGAATTTCTTCCCTATCTACTTTTATCTTGAATGCCTATTATGTATTGTATATTTCCTAAAGTTCATTATTTAATTTACTTAAGTTAAAGATAAGAAGCTTCTTCTATATCTGCTTTTATCTTGAATGTATACTATGTATTGTTTTTTTTCCCTAAAGTTTATTATTTAATTTACTTAAATTAAATAATGAACAATAAAGATAAGAAGCTGGTTGATATTCATTACTTTTAAAAAAGGACAGCAGGAATTCTTATTAAAAAAAACATATTCAATGTGTATAATCGTGAATTGTTCTTTAATTAAGTATTTGGTATATATGTATTGAATGTTCATTATTTGATTCACGTAAATTTAAAGCCAGTGTAATAATTTTGTTTCAAAACACTGAACTTCTAAAAAATCATTTCCGAAAATTTTCATTTTTAATTACTTCACTATAAAAAGTGTTATTTAACCTGTTTTAATAATACATCAAAAGCAAGATGGGTTAAAACATAATTGAGGTCTGTACTTGACTGCTTAAAAATATTTTTTTGAATTATAGAAAGCTCAAGAAGCTCATGACGTATTGCTGATGAAACAAGAAGAATTATCATCAGCTCTGCAAGCAGCAAAGAATGATTGTGGCCCCCAAACTGACTTGTTGCTTTTACGAGACAGAGTAAGACTCTTAGAATCTACCATTGAAAGCATCAATGCTGATAAGCGTTTGTTAGAATCTCAACTGAATGAGTGTCAGGAACAGTTATCTGCTAATCAAATAGAAGTATCTCAATTGAAACTACAACTTGAAAATGAACAGCAAAAGGTAATATTCATCATTTCAATGAAATTTAACTTTAGGCTGATTTATTTTTTGGTTGTTTGAGTCACTTTACTGTATAATCATTTTTTTTTTAAATCTTTTTTTTTTTTTTTTTTCTTTATTTATACAGCAATAAAAATTCTCTAACAAAGTAATCAGTATTTGGGTCTTTGGTTGATCCAAAACAATTTATTTAATAAAATGGTGTTTTGTTATATATAACATTGTTCTAGAGCTGCCTGAGTCTGCCATTAAGCTTGAGATCAAGGCAGAAAAGTTGTTTTTCTGAGGAATATACTGTCCTTTCCTCTTAGCTTTAAAAAAAAAAAAAAAAAAATGATAATTCTATAGGGGTTTTTTTTATTTTTTTTTTTTTTTTATTTATTTATTTATTATTTTTTTAAAGCTTTTTGGTCCTTTTGATTTTGATTAGTCTTTCGTTTTGAGGATTTCAACTTGTTTGTCTCTTAGCTAACTCAGCATACTTTTTTTTTAAAAAAAAATAATAATCGTTTATGAAATCTCAAGTTCTATCAATCTCTAGTTATATGAAATTTCAAATAGAATAGGATTAAAATCTCTATTTAATATCAAATGTATTGATACTATCTAGGGTGGGTATATGGTGAGGGGAAAAAAAAGTATGCCACTTATAAGTTTAAGAAATTTCATACCTGCAATTAAAATGTTCGATTTTATTATCCACTCCAAATCAGTTAATGTGTTTTCCAAATTATTGTTTTTAAGATTTACATTATTAGTTTTAAAATACAATCAAAAATGAAACTATGGAGAGGCCAGATACATAGCTGCCAATTTGTATCCCTATCAAGAAATATATTTCTTAGTGATAGCAACATTTGTATTTTGGTGTATTGAATCTTGAGGTTTTTTTAAAAAAAAAAAAAAACATTTTAACTACCACGGCGAATCAGTAATTTAAAATAAATATGCAGTTAAGATCTATTTGTTAGCTAATTATGCTTAATAATTAGCTGTCTTAACAGTTTTGTTTTTAGAAAATTATAATTAATTGTTATACTACCACTTTGTAACATCTTTACCAACAATCTTACAAGTTGGCAGGTATGCAGATATTTTACTTGTCAGGCTTGCTACTGTAGTCCAGATTAGTGATGTTGATGGGCAAGTTTTGGAATGCTCCTGCTCTAGGAACACTATTTCTTTATTCATTTATTGCATGCAAGTTATTGTTTGTTTTGTCAATTAAAGTTTTTCGAGTGTTAACATGGTGCATAGTGTCTTTAAAAAGTGCTTAAAGGTACTTATTTTCGTTTTTTAAAAGCCCTTAAAGGTGCTTTTTTTCATTAGGTGTTTTTAAAAAGTGCTTAATTTTACCTTTTCAAAAATGAGATTTTTTCTATACCATGTCTTTTCCCCACGTTTTATGCTAAAGTCTGCCTTTTACATTGTTCTATTCAACGTTTTCACAATTAATTTAAATACAATCTATATCGACGTACCGTCTCTCCATAGCGTATGAAAGCACCAATCATTTTACGTGTTTGGCGAAATACTTGCGAGTCTGAATGTGCGCCTACTGAGCTGGGTTCAGTGAGATGATTGCACTCTCATGGGCAACTCTGCTGCATTTTGCAAGATATTCTCAATTTCAGGCATCATTTTTCACGCTCTGATATCGAACCGAAAAATCTCTCTATCATTTTATAACGGCTAATATAAGCGAGAGTTCTTTGTTGTCAGAAACTAGTTATTTTACCATGATCATGTAAAGTCTGAAAATTATTTTGCATTTTGTTAATGTATATAGTGCTTCAAAATATCTTTTGAGTGCTTAATTACTTAAGAGGTGCTTATTTTTTGTTGAAAGATTTGGCTACTCACCCTGGTTAATAACATAGGTGTGCTTTTTTTTTTTTTTCTTCATTTCAATGAGAAAGAACTATATTCTAGTGTTACTTTTTTTCTTAAATATTTATAGGTTTCTGAGCTTGAGAAGGAAAGAGAAGCTGGAGCTACATCTGAATTGAATGCTTTACTTCAGGAAACTCGTAAAGACAAAGAAAAAGTGGAGGAAAGAGCTGTCCGCTTGCAGGAACAGTTAGCTCTTAGTCAAAGAGAGGTGTCACGATACAAAGACCAGCTTCAACAGTTGCAAGAAGAAAATATGGTAGTTATTTATTTTATTGTTTATATTATTATTTTTTACTCTTTAGTTGTGTTGATTAATTTTCTACCTTTTTCCAATTGTTCAAACAAATGCTTTGATTCTATATTAAGTATTAAGTTCATACACATCAGAGAAAATCTGGTAATTTCAGAACGTTTGAAATTACCTTAAACAGGGTGCGTAGCATTTTTTAATGATGCTTCTTTTTTATTTCGGGGTTTGTAAAAATTGCTTAATTTTCTATCTCTTAAAAAGAGATTTTTTTTTTTTTTTTTTTTAGCCATGTCGATTGTCCTCGCAAATTACATAAAATTCATGATTTACTCAATTTTCTCCAGAATTAGTAACTAGTTATTTTATCATGATTATATAAAGATTTTTAAAATGTTTTTGAATTTTATTGATTTTATGTTATAAATTAAGAACTTTAAACGATAAAAAATAAATCATTTTTATTACTGTACAGATCCTAATTCTGATTTTTTTTTTTTTTTTTTTTTTTTTTTTTTTTTTTTTTGAAAGTGATTAAAAATATCTTTTGAGTACTTAAAAGGTGCTTATTTTTTGTTGAAAAATTTGGCTATGCATCCTGTTTAAAAAAAAGTGAGAGAGAGAAAATTCAGAGAAAATAAAATGGGCCAAAAACCTGTAAAAGAATAAAAATTTTCAAGCTTCTTTTTCTTTTCAATTTTTTTTTTTTTTTTTTTTTATAAATACCCTAAATAATTTTAAATTTTTAGGAGCAACCAGGTACAAAGCATGTATTGTTGCTAAAAAGGAGTGGTAAGGATTATGTATGGATGTATATTAACTTTTATATTTGCATGCTTTTAAAGTTTTATTGAATATGTTATGTGTTCGGGAAAATAAAATAATTATCATTGTGATTAATGGATATCAAAATATATATATATATATTGCCTTGATATTTCTGTCTACCTGCTACAAAATTTTTTCTTTTGAAGCTACAAAACTTGCTTATTACCTGATACAAAGATACCTAGATTCTCCTGATACTTAAATTGCTACAATATTTTTTAATTGAGTTGGACCTCTGATTGTGGCTTTGGAGAGTTAGGGAATTTTTATCCAGAAATCAAACATGTACCCCTATGTTAGTTTAAGTAAAATTGTTAAAGGGCTTTTAATTAAAAATTTCTCTTCACACACATGGAAGAATAATTAAATTTTTTAAGCTATTAACATTACTCCTTGATATGATGTATTCCCACGTGTTATGTTTTGTCTAGTGATTTTTATGTCATTATTTTCACTTCAAATATAGCTTGAGGGAGAACATCCCATATTTGTGAGTGAAATTTTAAAATTCTTATTTTTTCCTCTGTAATAAGAAACTTTTTATTATCTTAGCTTTGCAATCAAGAGGTTAACTCTAATAAGGTAAGGAAAAAAATGACCCTTTTACATTTTTTTCAAATTGCCTACAGTTTGATAAGCTCTAACTTTTTATCATTATTACCAGATGCATGCACATCCATCCATTTATAATGAACAATAAAAATTTATTGAAATTTGGGAATTTTGCTAAATGTAACTAATTTTTTTAATGTAGTTCTTAAATAAGGATTTTACTTAAACAAAAGTAATTTAATATGTTCTATCATAATGTTTATTTTATAAGTGAAACACTTAAGTGTTGATGAGTTATATATATTTTTTTTAAGTTAATATAATAGACTAAACAAGAATAAGATTTTTTATTCATTTAATAAAAACTTAAAGCATAATTTAACTTATTATGCTGAATTAAACACATGGGTTTAAAATGTTAGTAAACACAGAGTTCTCCCTAGGAATAAAAAAGAGCAGGACGCTTACTCGTAGAAAAATGAACTTTGAGTTTTGAAAGGACACTAGCTTAACACCATTAAAATTTATCAAAATATGTAATACTATGTTATAACTGAATTTGATCCTCAATTTTTTAATTACCTTTTTATACTATTTCATGTGTACATTTCACAAAGTAATTCTAATAATAACAGAAAAAGTTGATGCTTTTGAAAAATTATTAAAGGGAAGCTAACAGACAATCTCTTAGTATAAATTTCCGTCGAGAAAAAAAAGTAAACTAAAATTAAGGGATTAATTGATGAACAACTTGAAAGCTTTTTTTACATTTTAAACTGAAAATTATGAGAAAATGAACATTTAAAGGTGTATCTTTAATAAAAAGGTATTTATTAAAAAAAATAATTATAATAATAGTAAAACTTAAAATCACCTCCCAAATAAAAGATGTTAATATCTCTAAATCCGAATTTCATGCAAATTTCAGCTATATAACTAGACAACATAAGAAAAATCTTACTAAAATGAAGGAATGAAATTAAAAATTAAAGTCAAGTTCTTATCCATAACAAAATAAATCAGAAATAGACTCTTGCTAAAACAGGTGGATAAGAAAATCTTTTCCAGAAAAAATAAAATAAAAAGGCAGTGATTTTAAGGAATAGTGGCTTATTTTTACAAAAAGGACAAGGAGGATTCATTTATAGGGATTAAAAGGCAAACAGGGCAGGCTGCCCTTCTAAAAGATGGTTAGGGAAAACACTGGTAAACATTTGAAATTCAAAAATGATGAATCTTTAATTTTATAGAATTATTGATTTTCTTTGTTTAAAGAATAGAAGTTGGTTATTATTAGACAGCCATATACTTTCCTGTAAATAAAACCATTTATCTAAAACAGTAATCGTGCTAAATAATCTGTTTACTTAAGTATCCAAATAGTTAACTTTACAGTTATTAATCCTCATTTTTCATTAATATTTTATAGATTTGTATATAATGCAGTGAATTTTAGAACACAGTGCGAAATGAAAATTACAAAATATCAAAATCTAGAATTATGACAGTTCCCTTCAAAAAAGAAAGAAATTATATTTTAGTAAAAATTTATGATTGCATTTACTAAAATATTTACCGAAATACAATATAGTTATCATCATAGCACTGTTCTTTTTAAAGTTACGAAAAATTACTCTGTAGGCAGACTTATCAAGCATTAATCTAGTCTTTTTTATTGTCAACTACTAGTGTTATAATATTTTGACAGAAAAGAGTGCTTTGAAATAATTTATGTTAAAATGTAGAATAGTATTTCACGTAATCTTAAGCATTTTTAAAACTGTCCCTAAAGAATTGATATGGGCAGAAATTGTGTTGATTTTAAATTTAAATAATCAATGCAGTTGTTTAGTTCAGCTTTGTTATAATTTTCCTGATGATTTCCTTTCTTTCTTCTTTTTTTTTTTCACTTGTTTAATTTGTTTTTAATTAATAACAGATAGTCAAAAACTATGCCCATAAAGAAATACAGGGGTCGCATTCCCCCTAAAATTCCTAAAACTATGTGCAAACCCTAAAATTCCTGAAAATCTGATAAAATTTTGTTGGTGTTCCTAAAAAATTAGAGTTATTGGGATAAATCAGAAATAAAACGAAAATGCTGTTCCTTTCTAATAATAAATAAAAAAGCAATAATCTAAAATATAAAAATTTAACTACATTAATTGTAACTGTTTTAATTTTGCCACATGGGAATTCTGATCCCGAGAGAGGTTTTTTCGATAAATAAAGCAATGCTTAATGTGAGTCACTATGAGAATACTATATTATGTCTCTTTGACTAATCAAAGATGCCATTCGAAATTATGGAGGAGTGTTCACCACAACACTATTGAGGGCAGTAAAAGAATCTCACAAATCATATCAAGAATATATTAGCAAATAAAAGGAAGCAGAAGATAAGCATAAAAAAGAAAATGAAAAATTTCAATGGAAAAACTAGAAAAGGAAGAAAAAAGAAAAAATGATTTCGATTTGCAGATTAGCGAAAATAATAAAAAAATCAATGAAATGAAAAAAGCTGAAGCAACGCAAAACATTGTGGAGATTACTGTTGCTCAAAATTTTATATCTGAAGGAACTGATCAGCTAACAAAATTAGAATCGGAGTTGACTGTTTTTGAAACTGGAAGAGACCAACTTTTTTGATTAAGAAGGTAAAAATTAAATAAAAATCAAATAAAAAGTATTGTATTTTAGAGAGGAAGGTGCTTTTTTTTTTTTTTTTTTTTTTTTTTTTTTTTTTTTTTTTAATTGCTATAGAATCGAAATAGAATTTTAATTTATGGTAATAATTTTAATTAAAGGTATGCAGATTATTTGTTCTGGTTTTTTGAACTATTTTTCTTAATACTATTATTGTTTATATAAACATTGCAGAGGAGGAAAAAGTGAATTTTTTACAGTATATGTAACTTTAGTTAGCAGTATTTTTGTCATGATTTCCTTCTATTTTATCTGACAAATTTTTGAAACTTTTCTGTGTACTTTAATAGTACATATAAGTATCAGAGATATGAGAATTTAAATTGTTTAAAGTATATACAATTTAAGACAGTATTATTTTTTTTAATATTTAAGTTGATACAGTTTTTATATGGTATATTTTTAGTTCATAAATGATTAAATAATTTTCTGTATACTTAATCTGATAAGGATAGGAAAGAATTGAAATTGTGAATTTTTTAAATATATATATCGCTTATAATAATTTTAAGTTAGTAAAGTTTTAGTCAAATATTCTTTAATTTTTTATTTGGCATTGCATTTTAATTTACAAATTGTTTTGGATTTAATAAAGTATATTTAATTTTTCAAGTTAGTGTTAATTTGTTTTTTCTCTTGATTTATTCTCATTTTTGCATGTTCCTGAATTATGCACTTAATTTTTGATAGGTGGTATGTAAAATTGAAACTTCATTTTTACACTTTAGAGATTTCATTCTAGACTTAATAAATTTCAGAGCTTTATTTTATGGCTTGCAATTATTTATGATATATATAGATGAATAAGAATAGTCTTCTGTTATGTAATAAACTACCGTGTGATCTGTTTTTATCCTAGCAAAATCATATATTACCCCTAAAATTTGACTAAAATTTTTTGAAAGAGTTCCTAAAATTACCCTAAAATTTTAAAAAACTTTGCTGCTACCCCTGGAAATAACAGATAGGGAACCTCGATTGCGACAAATAACTGCGGGAGGGGGAATAGTACTTTTATATAATTTATGTCAAAATGTGGAACAATATTTAGTTAATTTGTTTTCGATTAATAACAGGTTGCCAAAAATAATGCTCATAAAGAAATAACAGATATGGAATATCGATTGCAACAAATAACAACTGAGAAGGAGTTGTTGTCCGAAGAAATGGCAACACTGCAAGATGCATTGCAACAGACGAAACTAACCTCTCAGCATCACTTAG
Source organism: Parasteatoda lunata (assembly GCA_949128135.1). Classification (NCBI taxonomy): domain Eukaryota; kingdom Metazoa; phylum Arthropoda; class Arachnida; order Araneae; family Theridiidae; genus Parasteatoda; species Parasteatoda lunata. The sequence continues at coordinate 95,330,563 of OX421975.1, forward strand.
AAGATAAGAGACACTTGAAATCTACTGTGGGTGAACTTCAAAAAGCTGTTAATGAAACAGCTTCTCAACTTACACAGACTCAAAAAGAATTGGAAGAATTGAAGAAAAAACACAAAGAAGAGGTAACATTTATTTACTGCTAACAACTAGTTTATTAAAAGAAATTTTTTAAGTATAATCATTTCAGCTTATATTCAAGCTGCAAATAGTTTAATTTTACTTAGTTTTCTCATTAATATCTATCTGTATTGGAAGTATTCCACATATCATATACTGTTTTCTTTTTGTAAAAATTAAAAGCAATTAGATTTTCTTTTTTCCTTTGATGGTCATTATTCAGTGAAGCTGTAATAAAACAGAAATAGCTATAGTAAGTTACTCATGTTATTACAATGAGCTCTATAGTTAAAAATGGATAGAAATAAATTTTGTGAAAAAAATAGTCAAGCTAGTATGCTGTAGATATGTCCTAGTTTTGCCCTCCTCTCTCTTTGTTTGAAAAATTCTAAATTTCCTTCAAACCATAATTATTCCCCACTTTAAATACCCTTTATTATTAGTATTTAGTTTTTTTTTTTTTTTTTTTTTTTTTTTTTTTTTTAAGAGGTATATTCTATTAAGATAAATGATTAAATGTGTCTGACTATAAAATGATAGGCTAAAGTCGAGATTTTCTTTTGCCTTCTTAGCAAAACTTTATAAACCCTGAAAAAAATTTCATAATCTTTTAAGATTTTAAGCATAGATGTTTTTAATGAATTTCAATAATTGTATCAATACATACTGTGATCACATTTATGACCATGTTATACAATACATGTACAGTGTTTGTAAATATTTTGTACAATAAAAGGGAAGAAGTGGTTTTCAAACAACATTACATAATATATGCAACAACAGTATAAACAATATAATAATATAACATTATACTTAAATAGGTAATATAAATATAATGTACAACTGTGTTATTGAATTGAATTTACATGTGTCAATCATAAACAAGAAGTTTTACTATTTAAAATTTTCCCTTGTATTCTCTATTTTAGCAGTTCCCAATTTTTTTCAGCTACAGAACCCTAAATGATCAATCTTCTTTCAACAAAACCCCAATTTCTTAAAATATATAAAGACAACTGTGAACGTATTAATCAATAAAAGATTTTGTCATTTTAAAAATCGCACTATCTTTTATTGAATGATATTTAAATTAAAAAAGAAGAATGAAATATTTTAATACTTTTATCATTAATAATTTTCAATTAAGTTTTATGTTCCATAGTTGAATTTACAGTCCTGAAACTAAATCTAGTCTAGCTATCAGTTTATTCACGAAGCTGAAATTGAATAAAATAAACCAAATTATGGTTTTCGTTGAAATGAAAACATAAAAGAACTGCCACATTGAAAATAATTATCACACTATAAAAATTGTGCAATATTTCTTCCAATATAATGTTGAACAGTTTAAGCAAATAAGATCACTTTTTTTCCAAATTTGTACCAAATCAAGACTTTATTTATGATTTAAAGGGTATTATTTAAATCTAAATACATAAAATTAAGTTATATTTTTACACCAAACTCTTGCGCTTTCGCACCATACAGGAATTATTTATATTCGTGAAAGCATCAATGTTGGCTTGTATTGAATATCAAAAATTCAATAAATGCCAAGTAGAATATCAAGAGTAGTTTGTTTTCTATCTAGGATGAGTTGGCGAGCATTTGTTGTGACCTTTTAAGCTGATATTCATAAACAGAAACAAAAATTTGCCGTTAAAATGTGTATACAAGGATTTAGTTGTATAGAAAAAGATAGCTATATTTTAATGTTTAAATCTCTGAGAACTGTATTAAATGATTTGTAATATAAAATTTCTATTTTCTTCTGTATTGTTAAGTTAAATCTAATTTGTCTTAATATTCTTTATATGCTTTGTGAATATTAAGTTTACAAACTAATTTATTTTAGGAATTAGTGTATATAGGCATTTTAAATGAGTGATTGTTACTTTATATTGTATTGTATAAATAACTTTATTTTATCTTATGTGTATATTATCTTGACACCCAGTGGCTGAGTGGTAGCGCTTCGCGCTCCTATGCCACAGGTCCTGAGTTCGATCCCTGGGCCGGGCAAGGCTGGCTCAGCCTTTCATCCCTTCAGTGGGTCGATAAATGAGTACCAAGCCTGCTTGGAAACTAAACACTGGGGGTTCCGCGTTCGGCTGACCACTCAACCGGAACATCTGAGAACCCAACCGGAACCCAAGGTCAAGAAAACTGAGATGGGCACGGTAGGCCTTGGCCCTCTATGGGCTGTCGTGCCACTGAGTTTAGTTTAGTATATTATCTTACTGTAATTGTAAATTTTAGTATATTGCTGAATAACAAATATTATGGTTGAATAGTGTAAAAGAACATTGGTATAGTAAAACACTAGATCCAAAAGTTATGTATGGTGTTTCATTACAATACTTTGATGTAAAGTAGTTGGCACTATTTTTGGCATTGATATACTCTAAAATTATTTACTTTGAAGGAAAACATATTTCTTTATCAACAAATCTTATTTTATTTTAATTCGAAAAGCGCGAAGGGAATTACTAGTGCATGTCCTTATAAAAATATTTTCAATATAATGTAATTAGAAAAAAGTTTTTTTCTTTTTAAAAAGACAACCGTAAAGACAATTCGTAAAGACAACCAAAATAGTAAGTAAATAATTTATTGTTCATTGGATCTTAATATGATTACAAATTTTAAAACTTTTTTAATGCCCTAAATCTCAGACCCCTTTAACTTTTCTGCCGAGACTTAAGGTTCTGCAGAACACCCTTTGAAAGCCACTGCTCTATACAACCCTTTTTTCAAAAGAAGTGATTTCACTTGTAACTGTATCTTAATTTTTAGAACTATTTTAAGTGCTGTATATTCTGTGACAACTTTGTTCAGTGTTTATACTTCTTTTTATTGGTTATAGATTGAGGAATGGAACAGATTTCAGACTGATTTATTAACCACTGTAAGAGTTGCAAATGATTTTAGTAATGAAGCTCAGCAAGATGTTGAACGCCTAACTAATGAAAATAAACAGTTAAGTGAGAGAAATGCTAGTCTAGAAGCAGAAATCAAGTCTTTGAGAGTAAGTTAATTATTAATAGATTTTTTGAATGGATAAAATTGTTTTCTCATAGTAAATATCAGTGCTTATATCAATAAATATTCAAAAAAAGAGCCAGGAACTCGGTGAATTCCGAAAATGTGACCAAAACTTACAAAAATATCCACCAACTTTGGAAAATATCTCGTTTATTTTACTACTGTTTGCTATAAGTTATTTACTTTTTCTGTTAGCTTCCCTGCATAACAATTAAAGAATTGCTATATCTTATATGATATAAGGTTGAAAATTTTTTGCATTACAGTTTTAGAATTCCCACGTTTTATATACGTAACAGGTTGATAATTGCTATATCTTAGATATTTTCATAAAAGTCTTCAGGCAGATCTTCAAGAGTTTTTCATCTTCATAGTTGTCCTGATACTCATGCTTAAAAATACTCTGTCCTCATTTGTCCTGATTTTTATAAATGTATGCTTATTTTTTTTAATTTATATTATTTTTTTTTTGTTTTTGTTTGGGACATATTTTTTCAGTGGACATGCAAATTTAAAAAACTTATTCAGCTTTTTAATTGAATGTTAGTTTTTTTTTTTTTTTCTTTTTATTTAAAATCTTTGTATCTATATATTCTTTAGTGTGTAAATTATGTACGATTTAGTTTTGAAATAATTTAGTTTTGCGTGAAAATAACTAATCAATTTTATTTTAAACTTATTTTATTCGATCTTTCTATTGACTGTATTTAAGTCCCAAAATTTCAGGTTTCCAGATTTCTCATTGTATATGCACATGCATGATGTTACTCTGTTGTTTTTTAAAATCATTTTTGACAAACTTGTTCCTATCTTAATTTTTTTTTGGAGTAATAGATACATTATATATATTCTCGCAAAAGCATTACACCCTGATAAGAACTTCTTTCGTTATCATCCATTATTATAGTTCCATTTAGTTTCAATTTCACTTAACCTCTTTCTTATGTATGTCACATATGCTTTTGTTTTTCCAGCCTACATGCTAGATATTTAAATATTTATTTTCTTTGTGTCTTAAATTTTAGATAAAACCAGAGCCTCAATCTCCAACATTCTCCAAAACCAACTTAAAATTCAATGCTGATGTAAATGTTATATCCAATGTCGAAAAAGACCTTAATAACACTACACGCAGGCAATTGTCTTCTACCAAAAGAGCAGATAGAGGTGCTAATCAATTATCAGTTCGCTCACTTATTGAGTCTATAGAAAATGCTACAAAGCATGCAAAAGGACAAGGTGAAAAAAAAAAAAATTTCTATATTAATGTTAAGTTAAATATTATTGAAATTGTATTTAAATAAAAAAACTTACAATGATTATGCAGGTCCTAGTAGCAGTTGTAGTTCATCTTCCAGTAGCCTCAATAGTATAGCTTCTGAAACAAGATTAAATACTAATACCATTCTGATGAACAATAGTAATGATGTGTATATTACCGTAAGTACAAATACTTGTTTTGTTATTCAAATATAATTTATATCATTCTAAAGAATAGCTTTAAAAATATATTTTTTTTTGTAAATAAAATTGATTAGTTATAGTATTATTATTAAATTCAAATGTTAAAAATATTAATTCATACTAAATGCATTAATTAAAGTTTTGTACTCAAAATTTCACTACAAATTCATTTTGACTTTTGCGATAAAAATGTCTACATCAGAGAAAGGCTCATAAAAATAAATTATGCATGTTGCAACTTTTTTTGGTCTAAAACTTATACTCAGATGTGCAACAGCCCAAGGCCTATTTTGTTCATCATACTTTTCTTGACCTTGAACTTTTAGTTGCAGGAGATGTTCTAGTTGGGTACAAAGTGCTACCACTAGATTGATGAATGTAATGCAAAAAATTAAAGAATAAGATAATAAAAGAAATTTCTAGCTATTTTAATTTTGGGGAAAAAATTAAATATTTTAATTAGGAGGAAAAAAATAGTTTTCTGGTACTATATATTAGATTTAATTTGTTAAATTTAAACTATTGTATTGCTACTTATTGCTCTGGTACAATTGTTCTGGTTATTTTTTTTTTTCCTTTCTTTTTGTCCAAATTTTTCAGTGTTCTGGAAATCCTATCCCTCATTTCATTTAATATTATGTATATTTCTTTTAATTAATATTTTTGAAATTCTATTCTGCAGTTTGTAATAATCTGAGATAAATTATAAATAATATTTTGCATTCTTTTTTTTAAATGTAACTAGAAAATATTAATTTTTTTAACTTGATCCATAAAATATTTTTTTTTATATGTTTCTTAAGGAAAATATTTAATTTCAGTTTAATTTTCATTTCTTCACTGATCTCTCATGTGTTTATTTTTTTTTTTATCTAAATAAAATACGATTAATTTTTTATTGATAATTGTTACATTTTTTCAATTCCAATTTAATTGATATCAGTGCCTGTTTTTATTCGTGTTATGTAATTATTAATGATTTCACATTCTTATTTAATTAAATTATAATGTGTTAATTTAAATATAACTATGTTCCTTGCAGAAATGTTAAATTTTTCCAGATTTTTTTATGTATTTTATGTGTTTATTTAACTTTTCAGCCAAGTATTCGCTCCTCTGCTGATTCTCTCCCAAAAGATGTTAAAACAGCATCTCAGAGTACACGACCATCTAAAAAAACGATTAATGAAAATCTTAACCATATAGCTATAAACAATGGTACCTTATCTGGAGAACAGCATTCACTTTCTAACAGAGGAGAAGGGGATTCTTTAAAACCTCTGCCTGCTCATCCAGTATCTATTCTATCAAGCAAGCTAGATCCCATACGGAGGAATAGCTATGGGTAAATATTAAAATTTTATTTAAAATTAGTTTACATGATAAAGGTATTTTAATTCATAGTTATTTAAATATTCCAAATCAATTCAAAAGAGTTTTCGAAGCTATTATATATTATAAAATGTAATTAGTGAAAGTGTGTGTATTAAAAAAAATGTTTTTTTAATAAATAGCAATATTAGATAGATATGTACATCAGAAATGAACAGTATATTGCCATTATGAACTCAGTTATATTAATCGAATTGTCTTGGAACAACTTTTGAAGCTCTTTAAAAAATAATGGAAGTTTTATTGATTTATTTTAAATGTACTATTTATTTTAATAAACTAATATTGTTCTATTTATACTACAGAGACATTGTTGAAAAAAAGGATCCATTATCTTCTCTTGTAAAAGGTGGAGGTTCTAAGAGAAATGCTTTGTTGAAATGGTGTCAAAATAAAACATTGGGATACAAGGTATATATATTGTCTGAGTGGAATATTTTACATTTTTTTTTATTTATTTTTTATTAGTACAGTGCAATTGATAAGCTATGTAATTGATGTTTCTAGAAATTCTTTGTTTCTATTTTGTTGAGTTATGAACATTTTCAGTTTATTGAAAGCAATTTATCAATTGAGAAATAGCAATCAATTTCTACTCAGGAATATTCAGTTATACATTTTTAAATGCTGTAATTTATAAAATATTTTATTGTGAAATAATGCTAAACTATTAAAATTAATTGAATAAATAACATTTATTTTATTTTCATCAAATTTTAAAAATAATGTATTTTTGTTTGAAAAGATTAATTTTGTTATTAGCTCATGTACAAATTTTTAAGCTTTGTGAAAGTGCGCTAACTCTATATGTATAGAGTTATTTAATATTATGTAATTACTCTAAATGTTGTCATAAATGTCGTTCTATGTTAAATGTTTATTATAAAAGGCTTGTATTTATAAATTTATGTAGTATCTTTCATGTAAAATTTAATTGTAATATATTTTAAAGTTAACCATAAAATTTTATTCAATAAAATAACAAATCTAAATAATCAAATAATTTAGTTTGTCACTGTATTTCCGATAACCATGATATAGCTTGTAAGTGTAATAAATTTTTAATTTTTCTCTTAATACTTTAAGTTTTAAAAATAATTAGTGAGGAGTATTGTAATAATACTTTAACTCTATTGTGTTAAGCATCTTTTTTGTTGCTGTTGTATGCAATTACAGGGTGGCATGGATAATGAATTTGAGCCTGCTTATCCTCAGGCTAACCTTGGGAGATTTTTGTGGTTTTCCTTCCCATGTAACGCAGATACAGGTTAGTTCCATCAAAAAAGTCCTGTATGAAGGAGAATTTCTCCCAATACTTGATCCAAGAGTTCCCTTAGGTTCATAACTACAAGTCTACCGAGTTGAACATTAGTAGTGGTAAACTCCAAAATTAGGACAGCTGTTCAGTGACGGCTATAAAATAAAATAAATCATCGTGAAAAAATTAGACTAAATTTATTTTAACAACTTAGCATGATTTTATTTTTAATGTTTTGGTGCAGCATTAATTTTTAACAAATTAAGATGGATATGGAAAGGAATTATGTTTAGCTTGTAGAATATATTGTTTTTATTGAATAAAAAATGTTGCAATGTGTTACTTTAAGTAGTTTTTTCACATGGTGTACCAAATGCGTATTGCCAAACCATACCATAGTAAACCAAACCATACCATATTTATAATTGTAAACTTGGCGATTGCAGGTGGTATTGACGATGGATTACACGCAAATGTGGTGGGAGAACGAAATTACATTAACCTAAACAGGGTAATTCGATATTCTTTTTCTCCTCCTGGACTAGCCATGATGAATAAAAATAACTCATTAATTCTTTTTAGTAGAGAATTAAAAAAGAAAATAACCTTTTTATTTGTAAGGATCACTTTACAAATACACAATACACTGTATTTAAATTTTATTAAACGCAGTAATTTATATTTTATAAAACGTTATCTAGTTTTTTGATATAACAGATTTAATTTTGTAATTTTTTTTTACAAGAATTGTGTTTGCGAAGAAATAAAAATAATTTATTAATGAATCAATCACAAAAAATATCGTAACATTTCAATACCATGTTTTATTGGAACGCCATTTTGAAGAATTAATTCTATTTAACTTTTATTGTAAGAAAGCATAACATGTTTTATTTTAGTCATATTCTCCATTAAATCAATATTCTCGATGAGAGAATAATGTGAGTATTTTTATGAAGATTTTTTTTTAGAAATTAACAAAGACATATTTTTTATTAGAAAAAAAATTAAAGTATTTTAAAATGTTATCAAGCTTTAAAGTAATAGTTTCTTGCAAACAAAATAATCAATATTTTTAAAATAAAGTTTAAAATAAAGTTCGTTTATTTCATTACTAGAAGCATTTATTGTAAAAAAATATTTATTAAATTACTTTTTTTGCAATGAGATGAGATCTCAAACTTCGCGAAAAATTTATTCAATTCCTTAACATAGTATATAAAAGTCCGTAAATACTTCATTCATTATGGAGGTCATAGATAACTTGATACTCTTTCAATATAAGAATAATAAATGCAATTAATAGAAAATGCCCAATTTTAAAAATATATTTAATTTACATATATTGCGTACAGGTTATTCTGCAACTATCATACGTAACATAAATTTATAGATTCCTAAATACTGTTATATGAGTTTGGTAATTAAAAATAGCATAATTCAAAAATAACATAATTAAAGAAATTGTCAACCTTCAATTAAAAACTTCCTGTTGTCAAATATTAATAATAATTATAGTTTTTAACAATTTTCTTAAACACAAATTTTTATTTCTCTAATTTAATACTATCCTTCATATGAAAATATCAGAAAATTTATAAAAGAAAAACTATATTTTAAAATTGAGCCATTGGCGACAACAGAGGTTAGATGTATGTGCTGAGTTTAAATAAATTATATGTTATAGAACTCACATTTAAGACTTAGATTAATTTATTATCAGGTCATAAGAGTGTTTTTTAATAAATAAATGTAGTGATTGTTTGATTTATAATTGTAAGTCCTAAGTGTTTAATGTTAAGTTATACATTTCTTTTGAAATATGCAAAGCAGGGTGACATTCATTTCAACTTAAAAATCATCAACTTAACTTTCAATAACTATAGATAAGTAAAAAACAAAAGTTAGATAAAAACTTTAAATGAAATACTTTCAGAAAAATTCTTTATAAATAGTATTTAAATAAAACACAATCACTTCGCCTGGGTGATTTTGTAAGGAATTCTAAACTTTTTAATTTTACAAGTTAGGTGAAAAGTAAATATCTTACAATAGTGGTAGAGAATTAAGGAAATTCTAAATCTAAAGTCCTAGAACGTAAACATCTAATCATTAGATAAAAAGTTAGTTTTAGATTTTTTTCTTTTGAAATTTTGATTTCAATGCCATTACTTCAACCTCCTTCGGGTTATGCTTACTTTATAAATTTAATCTCAACTTTATTTTTTTCTTCACTTGTAAACTGTAAAACACTTTTTCTCCATTTGTAAATTATGAAAAAAATTATTAATCTGATTGCGTAAACAGTTACTAGCTATAGATAAGTAAAAAACAAAAGTTAGATAAAAACTTTAAATGAAATACTTTCAGAAAAATTCTTTATAAATAGTATTTAAATAAAACACAATCACTTCGCCTGGGTGATTTTGTAAGGAATTCTAAACTTTTTAATTTTACAAGTTAGGTGAAAAGTAAATATCTTACAATAGTGGTAGAGAATTAAGGAAATTCTAAATCTAAAGTCCTAGAACGTAAACATCTAATCATTAGATAAAAAGTTAGTTTTAGATTTTTTTCTTTTGAAATTTTGATTTCAATGCCATTACTTCAACCTCCTTCGGGTTATGCTTACTTTATAAATTTAATCTCAACTTTATTTTTTTCTTCACTTGTAAACTGTAAAACACTTTTCCTCCATTTGTAAATTATGAAAAAAATTATTAATCTGATTGCGTAAACAGTTAATTCATTAAAATTGGACATTCTCAAATATCTTCTTTCAATAGTCATTTATATTATTAATAATAATTATTTACACAAAATTATAATAAAGAAAAGCTTGATTAGAAATTTAAAAGTTTTTGCTGCAATAATTAGAGAGTTTCTATTGACAAAATTCAAGTAATTTTTTTTTTTCCGGAGCGAAATGTAGTTTTATTTAAAAGGGAACAATACTGACTCGATATTTATACTATAAAAATATCTCTAATCGCTAACACCGATGATAGGAAAAAATTTTGTTTTTTTTTCTTTTCCACAAAAAGTTTAAAACTTAAATTGTTGCTCTTTCATTATGAAGCAATCGTATAATATTCTTGTATCATGTAAAACTTTATGATGAAGTTACTTATTTACCATTTTACAATTATAAAATGAAATAAGTAGGAGAGAGTGGGGTCAATTGTAACATTTTTTACTTAATAGGAATATAATATAATAATAATAAATAATATATTGGATTTTTTGTTAGTTAAAAATAGTTAACTAACAAAAAATCCAATATATTATTAGTATTAATTGACAGAAGAGTAAAGTAGACTATCCTCTACTAGAAAAAAAATATAAATACCTTATTTTAAATGTTATTATATTAGTTATTAACAATTTTTGAAAGTCGTGCACTTGTTACAATTGTCCCCACTTACGGGGTCAATTGAAACAGTTCATAAATTCAACTAAAACATTGTTAATTATACATATTATCATAGTTGTGATATATTTTTTTATTGATCAAAATAGTAGTGATATTTTAGGAGTAAAAATAATAATGAGCAGAGACCTAAATGGTTAAACTTTTAACTTTAAGGGGTTAAAATTTTAATTTATGCTGTGAAAGGTGACAAATAAAATAATGCACATGCAATATAATAAAAATGATATAGGAAACTATTGGTGGTTCTTAAAGAGTTAAATAATGGTTTGTAAGCATAAGATTATTTATTTTCAGCTGTTACATTCGTCCCTTTACTTATTGTTACAATCGTCCCCAAGACGCCATTTCAGCTTCATTTGTTAAAAACAATGCTAGTTAATTAACAAAACTAATCTTTTTTTTTTTAAATGTTAATTAAGGTGTCCACCTACATATTCGGTTAATAATTTTTATTTGTTTAAACAAAATTACTTTGTTACAATATAATATTCTAATACCAAAAAAAGTACTTACATAGCGTGAAAATATCTTTTGTGATGTAATTCTTTCAAAAGCACATAAAAATGGTTGCTAGCAGGGGTATACATGTAAATTTATTAAATACACCTTGTGCGCCACCTAGGAACCAAATCTAGAACCCGACACTCGAAATTTTTGCTCTGTTACAATTGTACCCTGTTACAATTGACCCCACTCTCCCCTATTGAATTCTACTTGCATTTTAAAATGTAATACTCAATTGTTCAATGAATTTTACGATTATTATTATAAAACTGCGTATAATGAACATTTCAACTAAAATAATTAGTACAAAATAGCTGCTAAAAATTCTCTTAAACATTTATAAATTTCAGCTTTTCGCTTTATTGCTAAATAATCTATACGTCGAAAAATATTTAAAGGATTCCATAATAACTGAAAATTAAATAAAATTTTTAATAAAATTGTAAATGGTTATCGAGCAGAACCATTAAGTTTAATTAATGAGTATAGAATTGGAAACAAAGTCTCTGCTGAACAATAAAAAAAAATTTTTTTTTAATCTTTTAAGTAAACAAACTTTATTGTAATAATCTTTTTATTATTAAGGATTAAAGTTTATTGTGAAATTATTAATTTTAATTAGTGAATGCGTAGGTAAAAAAGTTCACTACTCGAAATACATTTAATGAAAGTTATGAAAATATAGAAAGGGTAATGGAGGTAATAATATATAATTTTTTTATCTTAGTTTTATTACGACCTTCTAAAACACGCTAATAAACACAATTTTGTTAACAGATACAAACGATTATGTCGGCGCTATAACAAAAAAAATACGCTTTCTATTTCATTTAATGCAGAAGAATCTAATGAAGACCCCATTAATTGAAACTCTGAAATGTCTCACCCATATATAACTTTGTGAATTATAGATACATGATACCGAAAACAAAACGAAAGCATGAGCGCACAGCTGTTTGGTGATTTGCGAGAATGCTCCTTTAACGCCAATAGAAATTTTCGCCAACCCTTTTATAATCTATGGTATGGTTTGGCAATATGCGTACCAAATGGTAAATACAGAGTGACCAAAAAAAACCTTGGACCTCATTGTGCAAATGGGATAATTCCAGGCAATTATACATCAATATTTTTTTCTTAATATCTATTTACATTTCATTATAAAGCCATTTTATACTGTATTTCGAAAACTAAGTCTAAACAGTGCTCTTTATAAAATTTATTAATCATATTTTCTTTTTTTTTCTAAATTCAAATGCTTAAATAATGTTTGTTTTGAATTAGCATTAAGAGATATTCAGTATTCAAAAATGAATGTTGTATATGCAAAAGTGTCAAATTTCTAGGATTGTTGAATAATCAATTCGATAACTTCTGACCTATATTATTTTTACGTGTACATTTCCTTTCTTAGCATAAAGCAAGAGAAGATGAATTTTAATCTTATAAATTGTTTATGATTATTTAATGTGTACTATGATTTTGATATAAGTTTTAGGTTTCTTTATTCCTTATTTAAAGCAAATATAAGACTAGAGAAATATTCTTTTACAGGGAATTGATATTACAAACTTTAGTAGTAGCTGGAATGATGGATTGGCATTTTGCGCTATAATGCATTCATATTTACCTAATATGGTTCCATATGATGAACTTGACAGCAGAGATAAGGTATAAATTTTAGTGTTTTATTTTTCCTTTCTTTAAATGCATATTACTGAGTTTAATGGAACTCTTTTAAAACATTTTGACTTATTAATTTTGTTCAATTTTCAGAGAAGAAATTTCACTTTAGCTTTTCAAGCTGCTGAATCGGTTGGAATAACAACTACTTTAGTGAGTAACTTTACAACAATTTGTTTTTTGTGGATTTATTATGATTGTGTTTATCTCTGCTTGATCTAAATACATAAATGATGAACTATAATACTTTAGATATGCATTAGGTACCGTGGGAAAAAAAGGCAACCAAACCATTTATAAAAAATAAAAGCTCACTTGTAAAACTTTAATTTTATGAGTGTATTCTTTTCTCAGTAATATAAAAAATTATAATTAGAATGCCACTCAGAAATAATTTCAGGTAACTAGTGTTGATTTTTTATATCTTTATTGTAAATATTCAAAAATAATTGTATCATTACAAAATGCTGATGAAATATGATTGAATTTAAAATTTTCATGGTTTGTTTTAATGCTTTTTTTTTAAACCCTCTAATTAATAAGCTAAGTGGCACACAGTTTTTTTTTTTGTTAGATGCTACTTTCACTAAGAATAATATGGGGTTGGAAAGGTTTTTATCTATTTAAAAAGAAATATAAATATCTCTTAAAATTACTCAATTCAAACATGCCAATAACTTATAAATTCTTCAATTATCATTATTTATTAGTTTATTTATGTACTGTAATAATTTTTTAAAAAATCATTGAATTTTACTGTTTCTAACAATACTTATAGCTTTAATAGCCCTTTGTTTTTTTGGAAACAAAGGACTATTAACCAGGGATGATTGTGCTCCGGAAAAAAATCCAGATTTTTCGCTAACTGCGATCCCGAAATGATCAATCACATTTATGTATAAAAATGCTTGTATATTTTATTTAAAACTATTAAAATTAGAATTTATACTTGGTATCTCTTTCCTTTGTAAACATTTTTTCTGGTAGAATAATAAATGTGATTAGAGATAAAAGTAAACTAAATACATAATTATTAATTTAAATTATGCTGCATATAATGTATATGGAGTTTCACGTTGTGAAAATATCAATGATTTGAATTTATAAATTAATTAATTAATTTTTTGAATGCGTCATTAATGATTTTACTCGGGAAATTTTCAGGATTTTATAATTGGGCTCACAATCACCCCTGATTAACAAGCTTTTTCAATTCATAATTTATATTAAACCATAAAAAATTTTTTCTCTTAATAAAGTTGCAAATATTTCTTAATGACTGAATGTTGTTAGTCGTTTTTTTTTATAACATTGAAGGACCTTATTGGAAAAACAATGTTAAATAATAACATTTTAGTTGTTTTGAAAAAAAAAAAAAAAATCTTTTTTTTTTTTACTTGAAAATGGTTTTATTCCAACGCTAAAGAATAAGTTAATGTTCTCTATTCAAAATTTCACACAACATCCCTCATCAAAACGTCGGTTTAGAAGATATTCATTTTTTAACCATCAATATTACTATAAACTAGTGATAGGTCAGTGATTTAAGCAATACTGAGCTGTGAATTTGAAAAACTGGAGTCTGATCCCTGATGGTTAAAGCCAAACCAGCTTCAGATCAAGATGCACCAGTTTGCCTTGTTTGCTTGTTGATCAAGAGATAGTGAAGCCTTAACCTTCATGATGCCCCTGGCCTATAATAGGTTATATAATGAATACTTTATTACTGTACATTAAATATTACTTGGAATTAAAAGAAATTGATCAAAATAATGGAAAATTTTTACAATATTTGATCCAATTAGTAGAGAAATTTTGCCATGTAGAGAAATTAAAACAAAATTGCATATTTTCTTTTTCTTCCAGAATATCAATGACTTGATTTCACAAGAACGACCAGATTGGCAATCCATAATGACATATGTCACACAAATTTATAAACATTTTGAAACATGAGATTCTTTTTTCTTCACAAGTGTTAAGTGTATGTGCATACAGTGACTGGCTTCTGTGAATGGATTTCTACTTGTCTGCCAATGTTCTAGTCAAAATATGTGTCCTAAATCTGGAACTATTTGCAAGGGTGCATACAGCTAGAATGCCAAAACTTTGAAGAAATTGATTTAATATTGATTGAACTTTTCTAATGATGTTTGTGATATAAAAAAAAACAAGAGTTTTATATTTTTGATTCCCTTCTGAAGGAGGTCTAATTTTTGAAACAAAACTTATTGCTATTTATATTACATTTATTAGCTTTCAAAATGAGAGCAATATCTGTGATTATAAGTATGTGTTCATACGGTAAAGATATATTTTTTTTAATAATTTTGAATTGAAGTCTTGTTAAAAACAAGACATGTTTAGACGAGTTGTAATTGATTTTTTATCTTAGGTTTTTAATAGTAATTATTTTCTCATTTTAGTAGAAAGTGCATGTATATATATGTAAGTTTAAAAGAGGTATAAAATTTTTGTGATTTTTGCATTTGAAATATTTGGACAGTTGCAGTATAATTGCTTAAAAACTGCAAATATACCCAATTAAATTGATTAAAAATCAAAGATTCACTTAATTAGTTACTGCTCTTATAAATCAGTGATCCATTCCAAAGTTTTTTTTTTTACATATGTTAAAAACGTTTTAATTTAACCTAAATTATTCAATTTCTTAAAAATACATCTAAAATTTTATGTATTTTTAAATTGTAAAACTGATAAAAATAAATTAAAAACATATGCAATGGTCATTAAATTGCATTTAATGTAGGCTCAGTATAGGATTTTTTAAATATGTTTTTATAATATTGGTTGCATTTTTATCATTTATTTATCATAATCTTGAGATTTTAAGCATTTGATAAGTTTTTGCTGCTTACTATTTTAAATATAGCCTTTCAATTTATATCTGAGTTATGTACATGCTTAAATATTAAATCTGCATCAGTACAATTGAATTTCTTGCTCACTATCTGGATAATGAGAGTTATGTATTAAACATGTTTACAATTGTGTGATTCTTTAAGATTAAAATAAATAAATTTTCAAAATGAAATTTGATTTGCTGCTAAGTAAAACTGAAACTTTATTCCACTCAACAGCTTTTTATATGAACAGAATAATCCACAAGTTCCCCAAAATGTTAAAGCTGTAATTTTTTATTCAGCCTTTCATAATTTATTTGCAGCAATCCCCGTGGCAGAAACACGGCGACACAGCGACATTGTCGCAGAAAGCGACTGAGTTTTGCAGAAAGATTTTTTTATTTGGGAAATAAAATTTTTTGGTTTGTCAGAAACATAGTAAGTTCTCAAAAAAGATTCTGCAGAAACAGAAGCTGTTTTACAAAAAAAAATAATAATTTCTACAGGAACAGAAAATTTCTGCAGAAGCAATAATGGTTCTGCAAAATTTTTTTCTTTTTTCTTACAGAATAGTTTTTAAATAATTGTTTTTCTAGCGTACCGCGTAAGGGGAAAGCGCTCGTAATCTTCCGTTAAACTCCAACACAAACAGTTACTGGATAAAAAGGGGAGAAATTTTTTCCCCTTTATTAAGCTATTTTTGGAAATTTGCCAACTTCGGCCTCTATCGCTGGCGCAGTAATTTGCTTTGTGTTTTCTTATGAGAACAAAGCGTTTTATATTTTTTGCACTTATGTGAAAATTTCATGCGTAAGATTCTTTTTTTTTTTAAAAAAATCATGTATAGCGAAAATGTTATTTGTTGCTCTTGTAAAGCAACAATAATTTTTAAAAAAAATTTGAAAACTCATTTTTCAAGGCGGCATTCCAAAGAAGAAATAAGATGGAAGTCGACAACATCTAGCGATGTCAGAGATTTTTTTTCTGGTAAGCATGCGGAAAAGAGGAAATAAGCTTCCCACGCTACTAATATTTTTAAAAAAAGCGTTCTAGATTCGAACCAAAAATTCTTACTAGTAGCGATGTCGATAGTAAGGATGAAACAACATCTCCAACAAATCAAGAAATTTTAGAAGCAGTCAAAGGTAAAAAATAACTATATATATATATATATATATAGTTTTTTAAAGATAAAATGCCTATATCCTTTGAATTAAGTCGTCGATATAAAAAAAAAAACACTCGCAATCTAACGATAAATGAAATAAAGCCTGAAAGATATCTCACTATCTACGATTTTTTGGCATGCGAATGAAAACCAGATTGGATGAAAATATTTACTGGCGAAACACTTTCAAACAGGTTTCCATACGCATGCGAAAAAAATCGCATCCAATGAGTATGGCTCTAATACCGATGTTTCAGTACTGGTGAAGACGATTTCGTTTCGAGATGTTGAATAGACTTGAGCGTATTGAGTCGGAAACCGCGTCTGCGTTCTTCGTGGGGAATCAATGCTATATATGTACACAATACAGTGCGACTTCTGTTACAAATCACAAGCGCTGTGTATTTTTTTCGCTCTGAACTTAATCTGATCAAGAAAAAAGTTTTATTTACTTTCTTTTTTTTAAAAAAAATCTTTAAATAAGTCAGTACAATATTAATTGAATCTAATTAATCTGTAATTGTTTTCATATAGAAAAAATTGAAACAAAGATTGCGTTAATTTTTTTGCTTTTAGAATTCGGATATAGTCAATCCTATTTTATTATTTTCATTTTGATTACTCAACTTCAATATTGATTTTTTCACCTGATTTATTTCTGTACCTGATATAACTACTATAATGAAACATTAAATCATACTGTTTTAAACTGGTACTTCAAATTCAGTTATTTTGTTTTATAAATTTAATCTTTTTGTCCATTCTTAGCTATTTTTATAAGTTCCATCTTATTACAGGTTCTGGGTAATCCTTATTTATGCTCTAGTAAGCATTTTTGTCTGCAGATCTATACATTTATAATTTTTCTTTATTATCGAAGATTATGCAAATTTAAACTTAAATAATTTAAACTTATTAAGAAATTTAAACTTTAATTATGAAATTAAGAAAAAAAAATCTACACAGTTTTATTCTATGCATGTAGGCTTTTTTTATAAACACGAAGTGCATCTATTATTATAAATTCATTAAACATATATTTATAACGATAAAAATATCTTGCAGAAAGATATTGGTTTTAGTTAGGTTTGTCGCAGAAAGCCAGAAAAAATTCTGCCACAGGGGCAGCAATCAATGTGCACATAATGAAAGTATTTCAAAATGATAATTTTGAATGTTCTAATGTTAATTAAAACTTCAAGCACAAATTCTAAAAATAAAAAAATTTATCGTGCTTAGGAATTATTCTACTAATTAATCAATACCCTTGACAATTTTTATGTATTTTCTAAATAATTTTTTCAAATTAACACAAGTTAGTAGAAAATATGTCTCTACTTAAAAAATCAAGTTAATAATATACATGTTATTCTATAATACACATTGTTTTTCAAAGTTGCCAGTAATGATTTAGCGACTCATTTTTTGTGGAAATAAAATGCTTTAACTGAATGTAATGATTCAGTCCTGGTCACACTAGCTCATCAAATCACTGTTTTTCTAAAAATATTTTGCAAGTTGTTAACTTTTTGTAAATTTCTGTTATTGTATATATACTTATAAGTATGCAATCATCAATCCCAGTGCTTTGTTGTTTTACCATGCAAATATGTAATATATTGAATGTTCATTGCAATGTTTATTTTCTATAGCAATTATCATGATAACTCAAGCTAATCATCATACTCTTAAACTTTTTGCATAATTACGAAATGTAGAATTTTCAAATTTCATTAAATACATAAACTTTTAATATGTTAATTTAATTACCCTATGTATAACTATTTATTAGTTAATTTTTTATTTTGCATAATTAGAGAAATCACATGTCTGTAGTATTTTAAATCAGTATTAATATTCTTTATCCATATTAATTCAGATATTCACCATTTCGTTCCTATTTATTTCATGTACATAGGTGAATATATTTATCTTTAGTGTCCGTTTAATGAAAGCTTGTAGCTCTGTGTTATTTGCAAATTTTGATATGCAATAAATGTCATAATTTTAGTTTTGTTTGATAAATATTCTTTATTCTCGCACTGTTGGGAAGCCTTGAAAAGTGTGACTTAGTACATAAAGTTAAATCTTTTAAGCACATTTTTTATTAAGTCACTAAAATTTATTTATAATTGAAAATCAGAAAATATATTACAATCTGTTTTTTTCCCCCTCTTAATAAAGAGGGTAAATTTCATTATATGTACAAATATTAATAACCAATCAGCATAAGAGAAACTGTTTCATCAGAATATTGAACTTCTTTACATAAACCCATAGCAAAGCATATAGAAGCAGCCAACTTGTGTTTACACTACATTATTTAAAAGAAACATAACATTAACAACAGAGTATTTCAAATATTTATAAACTTTCTGAGCATTGAACACTTCAGCTAGTTTGAATAAAATTCTTGCCCTGCCTGAAGCAAATCTTGAACAAATATGAAATAGGTCTAAATTGTATTACAAGAAAGCAAAACAGTTTAAAAAATAAACTTTAGATTAATTGTTCAGAAGGTTAATATGTTGAAAAGAGATGTAATAAAAATAAAATTAATTTTGACTATAACAATCTTTTAAAAATACATTTCTATAAAATAGTTTTTTTCTTCTAAAATCTTACAGATCCCACTGCAATGGATTCTTCCTCATCCCACAAAAAAATCGTTTACACCCCTTCCACACTTTTTAAAAGTTATAACATATGAAACCACAATTTTCCACACATCTATTGTTTTTGAGGACAAATGTATCATAATATCCAGAAAGAATGAAAAATATTTTTGGCTTAAGAAAAGATTGCAGACTTAATTTTTTACATATATATATATTTAAGAATTTTGTTTTTCTTCATTGGTTGACTTATACACCAGTCATACTAAAAATATACAATCGTACACATGGATTGACTTACAGTGGGATATATGGTAATTGCACCTATTACCATATATCCCACTGTATAAGTGAAGCATTTATTTAGTAGGTCACCAACATTAAAAGAATTTTCTGAAGACAATAACTTGTCAACAAGGAGTGTTGTAAGATTGTAAATACATAGACCTTTCATTTCAACTATGAAGCAAAATAAAAAGTAATTATAATTTGTAAATATAACATTAATTTGTTTCATGCTCAACCCAGAAAATATTTCGCATGTGAGATGTTTTTCATAACTTTTCGTTTATGTGCACCCCTTACAGTAGCCAGAAAAAAAAACCTAAATAACTATTACTTGTGGGAATAAAGAGTGCACTAAAAATATTTGGTTCATTAAGAAAATTCACATTCAAAAATTTCATTGATTGCAAAACGAACTATGCAGCTGAAGTTTTCTAAACCTCCCAGTATACTCGTCTGTGCAAATTTTATGACGATCAGTTTTTAATGCACTTTTTTTGCATATCACAATTTTAATGTCGACAGGTCATTTCTTTTTCTCCTTTCAACCCTTCCACACATCATAAAATATGCCAACAGGAAGTCACCAGCAATTTTTAATTGAGATTTTGTACTATGTGATTGCTTGTTCATAAAATTAAGGACACACGTCCGGCAGTAAAACAAGATTCGAAAAATATTTCTTTCTCATTTTTTGTTAATTGACATCTATCATTTTAATTTGTATAATGTCAAATCTATAATTTTTATCTCAATTTTCATGGCAAAAAAATATATACAATTGGGTGATTTTTCTGCATTCTTCGAGAATTGTCCAATGAAGAAAAAGGAAAACATTTAATATGAAAAAAGTATTTGTAGTAATATTCCAGTTTCAAAATAAAGCAGTGCATTTCCCTCCTAAAGAAGTGATTGTAACAATTTTCTTCTTATCAATGTAGATAGCAATAACAAAATTTAATGCAAAGTATACTAATACTTTTTGATTGCCAAACTCGAAAATTCAATTTTAATGGTTCACTTTAAATATTCTTATTAATTTGTACAGATATTTTAAGATATGACTCTCATTATATGAAAGGTAGCCTCAATTGGAAAATATAGTCCAAATAAATAATTCAGAATAATGTTCAAAAGTCTGAACCCCTTGTGCATTCTTTTAATGTTATAATAGCTGCAAAAAGAAATACTGTTTTAAGAGAAGTATCATAGCTATGTTCAAATTCTTTTATCACCCAACCATATAATTGTTTTGGGATGGATGTGAACATACTGTGAGAACAGTATGACATTTAACTGTAAACCAAATAAATGACAACTTAAGATTATTTACAATCATTAACTGATTCAGCATTATGAACGGAATATGCCCAGTCATATAACCATATTATTGGGTAGGGAAAATAGCCAGAACTTAAAAGCATTTTATAATGAACTAATAGTTCATTCTTCAAAAGAAGGTGCAATGCTGAATCGGTTAAAGGTCATCAGAAATGCAAATAAATTATTGAAGATAATTTTAAAAAATGAATAAAGGAAATATTGTTACCATAAGCTGATCCTTTTTCACAACTGTGTTAAAAATACAAAAAGAAAATTACAGGTTAGAATGAATACATACATAAAAAATAAAAGCATGCAATTTAAAGTAATAATGCTTACCATTATAGATGAAGGATGGGCAAGTGCAATAATTGCTGTCTTTCAAGCAAACATGGAATTCAGTAACATTTCTTTGAACTTGGAAAAGCTCTCTACCACTTGGTGAAGTAATATGGGAAATACATTTTTTATCAATGAGATCTAATGCTTGAGCAGCAGTAAATCCAAATAAAAAAGACAACCTAAAATAAAACGTAACAACTTAGCCCTTAGAATGAAAGGTTTATCATATTCATAAAAGCTAATGCTTAGCTCTTTTATTTAAGAAAATTTTTACAAACGTTTTTTCATTGAATAGCAGTGATGATCTGGAACATATTTAACCTCAAACATACACTATGCTTTTGAAAACTCGTTAGCGAAGATGCAAGAAATGTTGCAAAGTCACCAACTGATGTCTCTATCCATCCTCTTAACTTTCTAACCGCTGCACTTACAGTTATAAAAGAGGTTTCAAGTATAACAGTAAAATAGGCTATAAGTTTATCTAAGGAAAACTGTAGAATTAGTTTTCCTATCTCAAAAACTGTGCAAAATAGGAGACCAAAAAAATTACAAATTTGTAGAACTTAATTGACACCTGAGGATATATTAGTGCTAAGAAAAGAGTGCTTCAAACCTACATTTGCTTGTACATGACTCTCATTCCATTAAAATTTTTTGACTTGATTATTTTATACTTCAAGCGAATCAAAATTCAAATAAATGCTATGAATTTGGAAACATTAATGACACAATAGAAAAAAACCCTAAAGCTATTACTAAAGTCATAACTAAAAATGAAAGCTAGTAAATTAAAATTTTAATTACAAATTTTGGTGCTAATTTCGGGAACTGTAAAATAAATCGCCAAGCCATTATCGATGCTTTAATTGTTGTAAGAAGTATACTTAAGCAATATATCTTTTACAGTCTCTGGAAACAGGATAATAACCAAATTTTCTACTGTGAAAAGATAGGAAGAAAACAATGGTATTTTTACATTTTAATCAAATGAACATGGAAAAAAATTCTAGGCATCAAAGACCTAAAAACTATTTATATACTTACACAGATAAAGATTTTTCAGAAACTGAAAGAAAAAAATAAAACTTTGAACAAAATATAACATAAAATATAAATTGTTACAAAATAAAAGAAGGAAAAATACAAATTTCAAAATGAAATGTGTGTATACACACACACATATAAATATATATAAGAAAAAGAAAACAAGGAAAGAAACAAACAAAAAAATTTAAAAAACTAAAATATTTTTTAAAAAAGAAGAAAGATTATTATGAAAAAATAATTTTCATTTAAAAATTAAAAAGAAACAGTGACAAAATTTTATTTTGTTGTCCACTCATACAATTATAATCCGCAAGATAGTGCTTTTTAATATTGTATTAATACAGCCAAAGCAAAATACATCAATAAAATAGTTTGGAGGCAATAAAAAAAAGAAACTGATTTGAAAATAAAGCATATGAAAAAAGAAAAAAAATTCAAGAAATTTCCAAAAATACAAGAAAAATATAAAATAAAACAAAGATGACATCAATGCTTATTTAACCATTATTGGGAGAGAGAACAATCATCCAAGTGACACAAAATCAAAGTGCTCCTGAATAAAAATTAGGGAAGATCCTACAAAATGGTCCAGTTAAAATGTTACGTCTCATGTAAAAAGGGATACCTGATTAATTACAATTGGTCCATTAAAGAAGATGAGGGAAAAAACTTTATTCTCACAGTTAGTAAAGAGAAAACTATAAAATGATAATTCATTCATACTTGAGATCTAAGTATAGAATAAGAAAAGAAGAGATAAGGGTGAGAAAACGTTTACTTTTGAACAATAAATAAAGAAGCATTTAGATTAAGAAATAACATAAAAAGAATAGTTGAAGCTTTTTATGTTACCCGAAAATTTTAGCTACCATCTAAAAAAATTTTTTAAAAATTGTTATCTATTTGTAATACTATCCCTATGTTACATGAAAAGATGCTAGACACATTTAACACTAAAAAAATTTTAATCTTAACATATAATCAATATATAAAAGTGATATGAGTTATAATAAACACTTTTTTGTAAACAATTTAACACTATGTTACTAATTTAAAAATTGTTGCAGAAAAATGTTTGTACACTTAAAAAATATAGTTGGGTACATTAACTCAAAATTATTTTTCTTTGTTGGGAAAAAAGTATTGAAAGGGAGTAAATTTATAGAAACAAAAATCATACATTAACTATAAGGAGTAGGGTATCAATAATGTAAATAGTTGAACTTTATATACAACTCTCTCGAACTATGATTGGAGTAAAAAAAAATTAGTTTTAAGCTATTTTATTAAACATAATTAATGTACAATTTAACAATATACATTTTTAAAATAATTGTATTTACTTTTTTGGTGCTCACTGAAATCAGCAGCAATATTTTCAATCACAAAGTTAAATGTTTCAGTTACAGCTGAAGCCATCATTTGCTCTCTAAAATATAATTCAGAAAATTAAAAATTTTATAAACCAGAAATAGTTATGTATAAAATAAATTTAATTATATTAGGACTCCAACTTATTGTCCATTTTTTTCTGTGTACAATCAAACTCATTAAGTGTAACTAGATTCTCCCTCATCATTACTTCTTTTTCACATACTTTTTTTTTTTCTTTATAGCTAACTATGCACATTCATAAGCTTTACTCATCTTTCCACGCGAATTTGAAGGAAGTTTCTAACGTTCAAAATTTTATTTATTTTCCTTAAAAAAATTAGAGCAAAAATCTAGCTTTAGCTTAAAAGTTAAGAGCACGTTTTTGAAGTTTCGATAGAGAATACCATTTATGTTAAACTACTAAAAAATCGTAATAATTTTCAATTGAAAAAATTTTTTAAACATATGGTTTACTGATGTTTTTTCTAAATTTTATTTTTGAATGGTAAAAATGAAAATAGAAAGAAAAACAGGCGAATTTTGTAAGGGTAAAATTCTAAACGTTGTGATGCTTATAACTATACATAAATATTTTGTGTTAATAAATAATGGTAGATAAAAATGTAATACAAATAAATTGTTGCATGTAAAATAATAAATTGGGTTAACAAAATTTTAAAATTAAGATTTTTAAAACATATGAAAATAAATATTTAACATTAATAGATAGGGGAGATACAACAAAATAAACTATAAATATTATAAAAGAAAAAATTTTAATATTTTCCCTAAAACATTTTCATTGAGTAACTTTCAATATTCGAACTTCTTAATACAGTTAACAATGCAACAGACAAATAACCTTTATAGTGTAGAAAATAAAAGACGAAAACTAAGCATACATTTTATTTCATCTGACTTCCTGAATTTTTAACCAATTACTAAAACTGATATGAATAGAAATTTAAAATTCCACATTCCCGCTTGTTTACTTTCAAACGTTTTTGATTGCCTATATCTGTGCAATCCAGAACTCATCATTCATAAATCATTCACAAACTATTTCAGGGATTTGAATTAGCTTACAGCTCACAAAACAACTTAAAATTAAAGGATAGTTTTTTCAATTCATACCGAAATTTCATGTCTGTGAATTCGGATATGCGAGCATGATTGGTAAAATTATTCATAAGCATAAAACTCAACTATCTGGGTTCTCTCACGCATCACCGAATTCGAATACGTGATTTTCTATGGTGATCTACAATTTTCAGAGAAAAACTCACCAATCAGATTCCTCTTTTCTTTTCAATGGTGATCAGAGATGTAGCAGTCTTACAGCACGCGATTCACCTCCATGCACGTGCAAATCTTAAATAAATATAACAGCTAACTGCTGCATAAATCGAATTTACCTGCTTATGATTTGGTAGCTGTGAATTGAACCCCCGAGCAAGCTGCTGTAGGCGAAGTTTCAACCCACTACATTAGCTAAGCGAGTTGACTTTATGTTTAGTAAAATATTAGAAAAAATACTAAGGAAGAGCACTGTACACTTAAAACAGTTCAACACAAAATGAATAATTCAATTTATTATACACCTTCATCTCACAATTATGATTACATTATTTAGAATATTAAATGCTTTAAATAAAGTGATACAGTTGAACCTGTTTATCTCGAACCTGTTTATCTCGAAAACCTCTTTATCTCGAAATTTCTGAAATTCACTACATTTACTGTCTAAAATCAATGTATTTTCTATGTTTATGTCGAATTTTTTTCCTTCAAAACCTCCGTTTCTCGAATATTTAATAATACAACACAAATGTCAAAACTTTCTTTATCAGTAGAACTGATAGACAGAGATGAATTTCGTGAATCCACAGGAAGTAGGGATGAACAGGTAGGGGGTGTTTCTTAGAATTTTAATCACTATCCCTGCACTTCCTTAACTAAAAAGGAATACAATGATTCTGGCAGTAAGTGAGGGGTTAATGTGTAGTGACCATCGGGGGTTAGCTTTTGAACATAGATAAGAAAGCTATAGAAAACAGTTGGTATGCAAACTTGTAGATGCCATCAATGAAACAAGTTAGGCGCTATCAGAATTACTGTTTTGCCTAGAGAAATGTGTCTAAAAACTATCCAAAAGGGTTTTAAAAAGTTGGCTTTTGGAATAGCTGTGAAGATGATGAATAAGAGAATGAAGGCATCAGTAAGGAAGAAGAAAATCTTAACGCTGAAAATGCAGTGCCAGATTTGCCAGAATGGAATGCAATAAAGTCTGGATTTAATGTTGACATTAATTTTGATTATTTTTACAAGTGGACAACTGCCTAGCAAGAAGCGGAACACTGACAGATAATGCCAAAGGAATATCAGGTGAAGAGGAAGAAGATGAAGATCATATTGATGAATCAAAAGTGAATGCAAAAGAAGTAGAAGAAGCTGTAGAATTCTTATAAACTATACTCTTGAGTCTCAGGAAAATGTTGGCTATGAGAAATTTACGATCTTTCTAACCTCAAAAGAATAATCGAAACAAATAAGGTTTTACATCAAAAATCCTCGAAAAATTATTTTCAATGTTTAATATATGTTAAAAATCGGTTATATAAATAGATGTTTGTGGTATAATTAATTTAAAGAAATGTCTATATTTTTCTACTAAAAACAATTAAAGCACTTTTCATAGAATTTCTTAATTAAATGTAATTTTTTAAAGTACCTGTATAACTCGAAACCTCTTTATCTCGAATTTTTCACCTTTCCCGTGAGATTCGAGATAAACAGGTTCGACGTATTGGCAATCGAAATGGGCTGTAGGTAGCGTAGAACAGAACTCTCTACATATGGCAATACTTCACATGCTTTCCTCATTAGCGTGTGTGTGGAAAGTCAAAGAGGAAGGAAGTACGTTAGTTTCTCTCTTGATTTTCATATTGGCGATCGAAATGGGCTGCAGATGGCGTAGAGCAGAACTCTCTACCTATGGCAACACTTCACATGCTTTCCCCATTAGCGTGTGGAAAGTCATAGAGGAAGGAAGTACGCTAGTTTCTCTCTTGATTTTCATATAGATTAAAATCTTTTAACTTGGAAAACTGTATGGAACTGAAAACTACATTAAACATAGTTCTAAAGAAAAGTAGCACGGAAATTTTAAAAAATATTTTTATTAGAAAAAGAGGAAAAATATTAAGAAAAGGGGAAATATCGTAGTACATTCCTATACAACTGAAAAGAGGAGGAGAGGGAAGGGAGAAGGGCTAAAGGCATGAAACCGGTCTCTCCCCAGATGGCGTATTCGAGTGTTGCGATCGCCAATAGATTGAAATCTTTTAACTTGGAAAACTATATGGAACTGAAAACTACATTAAACATAGTTCTAAAGAAAAATATCACGGAAATTTTAAAAAATACCTTTATTAAATAAAAAGGAAAAATATTAAGAAAAGGGAAAATATCGTAGTACATTCCTATACAACTGAAAAGAGGAGGAGAGGGAAGGGAGAAGGGCTAAAGGCATGAAACCGCTCTCTCCCCAGATGGCGTATTCGAGTGTTGCAATAATGAAATGATTTTTCTTAAGTTTCAAGATTAAGTATGTCCTCTACCATAGAATGGACAGTATTAAAATATTTATTACAAAGTTCACCAAGACAATAAAAATAAAAAAACATCCTATCATCTCGCATTTTATTAAAACAAACGAAAGTCATCAATTGGTTTCATTAATAAAAAGGACATATCAATTGCTGTGCCCTTTTCTTTTCCCAAAAATCCAATTCAAATTGTTCAATTCTTGGATCGTTCTCGAGAAATTACAATTCATTGGATTAACAAAGGAAAGTATGGAGCTGCATTGGCAAACAATGGGTGATATTACAAATTTTTGGAAGTAGCAAAAGAACTCCGTAATTTTCTTCTTGCTGTCTAAGAGCTGATACAAGTCAGATTAGGTCTTTTAGGTTGTTGACTTTAATAACACTGTACAGTCTTTGGTAATTTTATTGTAAAAATCAGATGGTAAAGCTATATAAAAAAAAAAAAAACTTTTCTCCCATTTAAAGGCAATTTTATTTACATTTTAATCTCTCTCTGCATAGATTTCCCTTGAAAATAAAAATTATTTTTTAAAATTCTTTAATACATTTAAGAGTTTTTATATTTTTAATAAGCCGGCCAGGTGGCCGAGCGGTTCGCACGCCTGATTGCGAAGCCATTGGCTGCGGGTTCGAATCCCGCTCAGGGCATGGATGTTTCTCTCTTTGTGCTGTCCTCTGTTGTGTGTGTGTGGCTCACCCTATAAACGGGTTTGTGGCAGTAATGCGTGGGCAATGTTGCTCGCCTCCATGACTTTGGTTCAGAGGTGCCCACTGGGTAACGTGAAATGAGCAACAATTCGGCATCTTCATAGGCAAAGATTCAAATTCAGTGCCTTCCATTGGGAGGAGATATTATATATATATATATTTAATAAACTATTTTACATATACGGAAAATTTTTATATAATACGGTGACGCAATATCTCAAATTATTTATTAAGTAAGAATAAAATAATTTTGTTTACTTTTAGCAAAATGTATTAATCATTTATTAAACAGATAAAAATCAATTTAATGCTAGAATTTCCAGGAATTTTACCTCACAATAAATTCTATTGTATGATTAACGTTTTCTTTTTTCTTTCTTCTAGAATATGTAAACTTTTGGTATGTCTTTATCATTAAGTTTTTGTGAAATGATCAACTGCTAAACAAAAGTTTGCTTCAACATTTTTAGAGCCCAAGTGACGGAAATGTGATTAGTATCTTAAAGCTTCTTAAATAAGAACAAAATATGTTTAAAATTAAAAAATAAAACGCCAAACTTTTACTTTTAATCGTGTCTGGGCACATTACCATTGATAACGTAGACATCTCCGCCAATTACCAATTGATGTATTATTGTAATATGGACGAGTTTCCTCCATTTTCAATAGATGATAATAGGTACATTTTCCTTGTGATTTTAATCATATTTGCAGTTGCTCTATTTGATTTCACTGTCAGAAATCATTATACTGTAAATTTTTCTAAAATAGAAAACTTATATTTAAGCAGCAAACTATATTATTATACCTCCTTTTAATTTGAAATTACTAGTGTAAAACTTCACAGCAGTGAGTTTGAGAAATGAGTTTTCCTAACGATTATTAAAAAATAGTTCAAAGTAGCTAAAGCTGCTAAATAAAAGCCTGGCTTAATTCATTTCTGCAAAATTTTTAGATTAGGGAGCCAATTTGAAGAAAATGTATTTGTTCCAGCAGCTTCCTAAATACGAATAAGAAAAGTGATTAAAATGATTACCCGTGAGCCCATCTGGATTCAATACTTAGCATTGGAGATGCATAGACTTCTGGTAACCAAAATGACATTTTCACTGGCGTATCATTAATGTAATAAAAGAAAGAAATTTTCGTCTTTTCCAGATCTGCAGCCCTTGATAGGCTTCAGTTTTCTCTGAAATAGAGTTCTACTTCAATCTTTACCCAGATCTCTTTTTCCAGTTCTTTATTTAAATTTTTTTCAGGTCTTCCTCAACCTGATCCAGCCATCTTAGACTTAGTCTTCCTCTTTCCTAATTATTATATAATTTTTCCTTCATGAATATCTATGGTATATCTGCTACCTTCATTCTTTTGACAGGTCCTATCCACTGTATTCTTTTAGCTTTGGTACCTTTACCTTTTTTTAGACCTTTACTTAATTTTTCCTCTTCATGGTTGCATTTTTATCTCTATAAAAAAGATATACATTTTTCTACTGGTAAGAACAAATTAAAAAACGTTTTTTAATTTGATCTCATGAACAGAAATCTGTATGTTAATCTACACTCAAGAGTCAAAACATTATGACCACCCCTACATTTTGCAATAAACTTTCTGGATGACGTGGAAGGCACATGATCAGGTGGAATTTAAGGTGGTCCTAAAGCCCTATACCTGTAATGTTAAAAATCGCCGAACAGTTACACAGATTAAATAGCGTACTAAGGGTCTCGAAATTTTTCACGACGTTCAAGAATCTTGTTAACCATAACCTAAAATGTTTATTTTTGGAAAATTAGGCTTTCAAATTTTTTTAAAAGCATAGAAATAATTTGTAACATTTGATATAGTAGTTCTTTTTCTAGAAATCAGATGGCGCTATAATGCTACAAAAAGTGCGTGTTTACTGTTTGCGAGAGCAGTTTGCAAAAGAAAGCATAAAATACATATTTATATTCTCATTAATTGTAGATTCTTTTTGTTTTAGGTATTAATACAAATTGTTGGCTTTATTCCAAAAGCAGTTCTAAGACATTTTAATCAGTATTTAATTCGTGTAACTGTTCGGGAGAACAGTCACTACGTTTTAATTTTTCCAACATCGAAAATCAGAATATTTCGTTTTTCTCGTTGTTTACGAACGCGCGAGAAAAAGAGCTATTCAGGATTTAGCGACTAGCATCGGCAATTTTAATGGTTACATTGATAGCGCGCAATTCCATTTAAATTTGCTTCTTTGCTTTTAAATTCGAAATAAACATGAAAGGTCAACCAAATAAAAATCGTCGTAAATCTAGAAAAAGAAAAACAAAGGTGTTGAAGGATCGTTTTTCTGATGTTAATTGTGTTGAAACTTCAGAGATGTAAGAATTATTTAATCTGCATACTTATTTGAGTTATTTATCCAACTAAGATTATTAAAAACTATTTATTTAAGACAGATTAAATTTAATTACATCAAATTATAATTTATATAACTTGAATTGCAAGGAAAAATTCATATAGTCATATATTTAAAGTTAATATTTATTATCGCCGTAAAACTCATACATGTATATATTTTATTTTATAGGCCTAATGATTTCTTGATTTCAAGTGATTCAACTGTTTTGCTAAATACAGCCTCTTCGTCTACTAGGTTTGAAAGCATTTGTTTTATAATTTAATATTAAAACTTGTGTTTTTTTTTTTTTAACGAGCTGTTTATAAATAATGATTATTGCTTTGAATGTAGGACATCATTTTTATCAGAAACAAAATTGTCTAATTATGAATGATCTTTTATAAATTTTTTAAATCATAGTCTAAAATTTTATTATTAGTGCTTTTGCACATTACTTTTTATCAGATTTTTTTTAAAATTTCAACTGATAAAGAAAATGTCAAAAAAGTTTTTTAATTTATCTGTTTTCGAATCAAACTTCAGTCTAATCCAGTTTTATCCAGGGTTGACATGATATAAATCACATGTTTTTCTTTCTTTTTTTTTTTTTTTGGACATCTATTTCAGTAGAAAAAAAAAACTTTTTTACTGCAGAATTTATTCCTATATTCTTAGGGTTGTGAAGTTCTATCTAAATAAAGAAATTGTTAAATTTTGTCACTCCTGAAAAAAAAAAAAATGTTAGACGCGTCACTTTCTAGCGACGGAAAGGGGGGGGGGGAGACAATCCCGTGGCCGGATTTACGTATAAGCTGTAGCTTGGGGCCGGAGATCCCACTTTTTTTCTTTTTTTAAAGTTCTATTCGGAGCTGGGGCCCTATGAAGCCCATTATAATTTGTTTTCTTTTTACATTTTCGGATGCTTTTCAAAATCTAATCGAAGTGTATAAAATAATATATATCTTCACGTTCTAAAATAATAAGAAATATCTGTTTTATAGTTATAAAAACCATATTTCTTACAATGCAGTTTGTTTATCTCTAAATGAAAATTGTAAAAATTTAAATTAATTTCAGATACTTTAATTGATTGATTTTTTTTTTTTTCTTTCCGTAAAATGATTATTTTTCAGCTTTGATGGATATCCTGTCTCTATGGAATCTTCACTATATCAGGAAACTCTTCCCTTTTCTCCCATATCTAGGTATTTTTCCACTGTCTATATTTATATTTTTATCTTAAGTTATGCATTTGAAGCTAAAATTATTAATTTTATTTTTGTGTGTTTAATGACAGACTTTAAAAAAAAGTTATTAAAAAGACTCTATTTTTCTTAGTGCGCTACCGTGTATTTTTGGCCTTGTCTGGCTGAACAATCTTGTTCCAAACTCTCTTGTTCTCAGGCTTAAAATTCCAATTTGTAATTTTCATGATATTTTTTAAAAAAGAATTTTTTTATCATCATATAACCATCCCTATTTAGGTCTTTTGAAAAAGACTGTCTTGCTTTATTATGCCAACTCCCTATGACAGCATTGTCATTAAGATTGCTGATTTCATTAATATTTATTTTCTTAAATAAAAACTGCAACTTTAAATTTCATACATCAAAAGACCCATAATGGTATTTTATGAATTATTTTGTAT
The DNA here is from genome assembly GCA_949128135.1 of Parasteatoda lunata. Taxonomy (NCBI): domain Eukaryota; kingdom Metazoa; phylum Arthropoda; class Arachnida; order Araneae; family Theridiidae; genus Parasteatoda; species Parasteatoda lunata. The sequence goes on from OX421975.1 coordinate 95,362,827, forward strand.
AAATTGATCAGAATTTACTAAATTTAAAGAAAAATCACTTGATTACTTTTTTATTTATTATTTTTTATTTTTATAAATCATTAAGTAGAGTTTTATCTTTGAAATGAATCTAGAGTTCTTGAATGAATCTATTACAAAGTAGCATTTTTTCTCCCCTCAGATCTGTCTGCCATGAGATTTCTTTGGAATCATCATCATCATTAGTAGGAGAAATTATGCAGTCTCCAGTTTCTAAGTAAGATCCTTGCAAATACCAATCTTGTAGGTTAATGTATTAAATGAAAATTAGCCATTATGATGCTTCAAAACGACTGATATTTTGAACATTGCTTATTCTCATTAATTGAATTTTTATAGATTTGGAAGAAATACTAGTGATTTTTTATCAAATTCCTGTGCACCAGAGAAGTTACTGAATGGAAAATTAACACCTGTTATATCCAAGTGAGTTGTGAAGTTTTTTTTGTTTTGAAGAAGTTTTTTTAGTTGTAATTAAGTTAATCAGAACTTTTTACTTTAAAAAATCACTACATTACTATACTAATTTAATTTTGAGGATTTTAATCATTTTAAATTAAGCATAATTAACAAAAATTAATTATTAAAATATTAACTTTGCTATTGTTAGGTATAGTATTTTCAAAAATAAAAAAAATTAACAGTATATTTTAAAGGCTTCATATACTCAATTTGTGGTGGAATTGGTTGAATTTGCATAAAAAATTAAAAGTATGCATTACGTATGTTGTTATAATTTATTATATTGCATTTTTAATTTTAAAGCAAGGTCTAAGCACATATGTAACTTTTACGTAATATAGAATGTTCATTTATAAAATTGTATAATCATTAATTTCAATTACAATATGTTAAAATCAAATTTAAAAATTAGCATTCTCATAATCAGACAATGTATGTTCATTACTCAAAATGAATTAAAATGAGTCTTCTATACATTACTTTTCGCGCATACATGTAATAGTTTAGGTAACCCTTATGTGGTCATAACTGCTAAATTTGTTAATGTGATATATTTTATCTTTTCAGTTCTGATGCTACTTCAACAGAAACAAGTAACGCACCTGTAATTTTACATCTAAAACCAGCAACGGCAATTTCTGTCCAACCCGAGAAACCAGAATTAAAAGAAAAAAGAATTCGAAAGCCTAAATCAATTTTTGATTTATAAAGATTATAACAACCTTAATTTCAATTAAAAGTCTTATGTTTCATATTAAATTCTTAGCCATACATATTAAATTTGCCATACATTTTATTATAATAATTAAAATTCCTCTACAAAGATGTTTCCACCTTGTCGAGGTGTAGAGGCTTGTGAGCACCAATGATTTATAGAGCTATGTCGGCTATAGCATTTGCTATTGGTAGGGTCACCCTTGCCGAATTGGTCTGTAATGAGGTGCCAGACAAAGAGAAACACATTTAGTAAATGTTGCAGTAAGCAAGCTGTAAGCACATATCTGCCATCGTATTAACTGCAAGCACATATCTGCCATCGTATTAACTGCAAGCACATATTAGCCATTATATGAACTTCAATATCTGATCAGAAACACCAGTAAATAAAATTGACTATTATGGATATAAAATATCAAATATACCTGTTTGTGATTTGCTAAATTTTTTGAACTGAATTCTCTTTTTTTTACTCATCTATACTTGAACTTATGTTTCTTGCAGATTTACGAAATAATGGTTATTAATATTATTTATTTTAAATTAATTATGGTTTTCCTTCTATGATTCAGAATAATTACCTTGAGCATTACTCTTCAGCATTGGCAATAGAAATTACCCCTTAAAATGAGAATGCAAACGCATCATCAGTCTCACTTTTTTAAATCCAAAGACCTTATGATTAAATAGTGTTTCATCCTCTGCAGCAACAGAAAAATCAGAAGAGGAAGATTCTTCTTTTGAAGATATAAATAGGTGCCTTGAATCGAAGAATATTTATTAAGCACTTCATTGTGTCTTGGATCATGAAGATGATCTTCTTACCTCAGCTGCTCATTGCTATGGCAATGAGGTGAACAGAGCCCTCAAACTTCTTCCCACTGTTCTATGCTTTATACTGCTTTAGAAATTCAAGCTAAGACTTTTAGAAATTCTCAAACAGTTTTGAAAAATATAAAGACTCGCTCTTCAACATTGGCAATAGAAATTATCCCTTAAAATGAGTCCAAAGCTTTACAAAGAACTTTCTGACAATCCTGAATATTTTTCACATTGACATTGCACACTAAATAAATCCGTCTTGTCTGAGGCACTCAAGCCGTAGCTCTCTATCGAGCCCTTAACAAACTGTATAATCTGTTGATTTCCCTTCAATATATAATTTTTTTTCTCCCACCAGTGAGTAGTGGTTAGCTTTGTGCATGTAGTTAAAGTAAGGACCCAATTCTTCCTTGTGCAAAATAGTTGTCTCTGAATAAATCTCATTGATGCTATTATAGCTTCTGCCCAACCAGTTTAGTAATTTCTTTGTCAGTTATCGTGAGACTTGAGTTACAACCTGCTGTAGATGAGTAACCTACTGTTTGGCTAAGTTACTCTTGTGTTAAATTGTGATGACCTGATACGACAGTCAAGGAGCACCAGACTGGCACCAGACTTTCAGAGCCCAGGAGCACCAGACTGGCTATGTTGATTGGTGACTCGGCTAAACTTTCTCCGAGTCAGCTTGAGGATGATATGCTTTACTAAACTGTTCTTGCAACAATCAACCAGTATTTTCTTTTCTTCTGTTTCCTCCCTAGGATTTCTATCATTCTGCAAATTTTGCTTGGCCATTCTGTATATTTATGAAATTTTATGTTCCCATTTTTTTATGTATGAAACAGAATGAAATTATTGAGTATTAAACCTTTTTTTAAACTTTTTTGATGAACAAAAATATGCACAAGTATCGTATCAGATATCTACATCTCAATTTAAATCTAATCCCCTCCTTACTCTGAAACGCAAATTTGTTAATCGCTCCTCATAGAGCTCCCATTCCCGAATGCGTGTGTGCCAGTTTCATCTGAAATTGAGAGATAAAGATACAAATAGCTAATCTTCAAACACTTCTTTTCTTTTAAGAAAAAGAAATTTGAAAGTGTAGCAATGAATAGGTAAATACAGTTTGGTTAGTAATATAGGTGACTGTTACATGAAGCGGAAAATCAATTATCAATTTAATAGCATAATTAAAAATTAAGAAACTTATCTATCTTAATTTTTAAATAACAAACATTTTCAACGGTTGAAAGACTATGTAAACAATACAAAATACTCTCTGAATAGTAAAAAACGTATGAAGAAAATAGGATACAGATAATAGATTATGTAAACAAAATATAAATATATGAAATTCAGATTTTTTTTTTTTTTTTTGTCATGCTACTTCTCTAACTTTTTGAGAATTTACAATAAAATTAAGAGTTCAAGCTATTGTGTGTTTTGAAGTAATCGCTCTATCAGTATATCAATTATATACAAAACTCACTTTCTGTTATTAATTATCACAGAAGAGAAATCAAAGTGAAGTAACATATAATGTTTGAATTATAAATTTAATACTTATTATTAATTCAAAACTTTTACTGTATGTTCAACATATTAAATGTATAGAATGTTTTTGATTGGTTGTAATAAATAAAATAATGTAAAATAAAATTTTACACGTGTGTTTTTCAAGTCATTGGGTAAAAAAGAAATTGTTAAATTTTGTCACTCCTGAAAAAAAAAAAAATGTTAGACGCGTCACTTTCTAGCGACGGAAAGGGGGGGGGGAGACAATCCCGTGGCCGGATTTACGTATAAGCTGTAGCTTGGGGCCGGAGATCCCACTTTTTTTCTTTTTTTAAAGTTCTATTCGGAGCTGGGGCCCTATGAAGCCCATTATAATTTGTTTTCTTTTTACATTTTCGGATGCTTTTCAAAATCTAATCGAAGTGTATAAAATAATTGTTGGTTATACACACTTTTTATGTAAATAAAAAGTAAGGTATTAATTTCTTATTCCTTATACTATTTCTAAATGAATTTGGTATACTTAGTTTAATTGTATTGTTTTATAAAAATAATTTATCTGCAATATTAATATTTAAAATAAGTGTAGAAGTCCTAGTGGGAAAAAATAGCCCTATTTCCATGATTGGATTTGACATTTCAATGCTAAAGGCCATTTTTAGTATATATGTCTAAATAAATAGTGCGAAAGTTTTAGAACACAAAATAACTCACGGAGAAAAAATTACGACACTCATCTCGCAAAAAGAAGAAGAAAAAAAAAAAAAAACAATTTTGGTAACAAAACCAAAATATATGGTATTTAAATCATCCATTTGGTAATTTTTCTGTTCACAATGCAGCAGTTTATCGAAAATTCAGGTTTTTAAAATTATAGCTCTTATTACCACACATTTAATAAAAAGTCAAAAATAAAATGAACCGAATTAGTGATTATTATGCCATACTCCAAGACAGCTGTTCCCAATTATTATTTAGGCTTCCCTCTACGGAACCCGATATTACGATTAAAGTTTATTAAGGTTATTGTGAACGTTATAACCTAAAAAAAGACTATTTTAAAAATATTTAATTAAAGGAATGAAGAGTTTTCATTGTTTTATCATTAACAATCTTAAATAAGGTTTTATAGCCGATAGTTAAATTTGCAATCCTTGTGCTATATCTAGTTGAGCACAAGGAAATGCGAATTGTTTTTTGGTGTCTATACAAAAGCTGAAAATGAATAAGATAAGCCGAATTATAGTTTATTTCTAGCTAATGATAATTTAGAAAGCATTATTATTTATAAAAGAATTTAGTTATTTTATATTGATTTGAAAAGTGCGGTAAAAAATATTAATGTAATATTTTATAAATGCTTATTTTTTTCCTAATTTGATCAACATTAAACACTTTATGTTTTTAGAAATATATTTTCATTTAAAAAATGCCATTTCTATTTAATTGGTATTTTACTTCAAATAATTTAATAAAGGAAACAGAAAGATTATATATGATATGATTTAATTGTTGGATCAAAATATAATCAGAGATTATAAAAGAACTAACTAGAAGTTATAAAAGTATTCATCCCCGGTTGTAAAAAGTACTAATTCGCTCTAAAACCATAAAGTTCCATAGAAGACAGTTTGGAACTACTTTCCTAAGGTATCATGATAAAATTAAAAAATTTAACACATTTACTACCGAACAGCATGGCAAAAAACTATATTTTTATTATGTTAATTTCATGAGAAGTCATAACCAGATCAATATTGAAAAAAACTATCCTGTATTTTGGTGTTCCCATAAATACCGTAAATTTTACTATATTCTAATAGTTTTGACCATACTTTTTTTTTCTCAGTGTGGTCAGTCCCATGATTCGCATTTCGTAAAAGGTACTGTATTGTCGCATGCAAACAGATATTTTTTCTCAAATTTTTAAAAAAAAATTATTTTTTCGCAAAATTGAAGGGGAAAAAAACACGAGTCTAAAAGTTTTACATCAAGAACGTCAAGTATTCAAATGACTTAATTTATTAAATTTAAAAAAAAAAATTATAAAGAAAATTCGCAAGGCAGGTATGCATATTTGGGGCTGAAGATTATGAAATCTAACACGAAACTGTGAGATCGTGACTTCTATTCCAGCTGATGACAGTTTTTTATTTTATTTCTTTATACTGAAAAATGTTTTTCTTTTTTTTTTTTAAAGTGTGCATGTAAAACTAATAATTTAACAATTATTTAAAAAACTAGAAAGCTCCGCCCATTGTTCTCTTTGCTCACTAACCCTCGTGGTTGCTTTTCATTAATCATTGCAGATATGAGGAAAAACGGCTATTCTCATTTTTTTACACAAAAATTACGATTGTCATTTACATTTTAAAGATGAATAAATTTAAGCAAATCAATAAAATTGGTTCCCCCCGCAAATTTATTACTCAGTGAAGATGAACTCGAGGGATAGAGCATTTGCCTTCGAATGAGGTGAACCGAGTTCGAATGCCAGTGCTGGCTGCTGGTCGATATGAATTCTACACCCGACTTGCATCGACCACAGTGCTGACGTAAAATATACTCAGTGGTAGACGGATCATGAGTTAGAGCCCCCTTGCTGTCAGACTAACCGACGGAGGCTTTCGTGGTTTTCCTCTCCATGTAACTCAAATGCGGGTTAGTTCCATCAAAACGTCCTCCACGAAGGGAAAAATTTCATCAAATACTTGATCCTGGAGTTCTCTTGTTTGCTGGATTGGGTTCAAAATTACAAGGCTACGGAGTTGAACATTAGTAGTCGAAACTCGAAATTGGGTGGGCTGTTCAATGACTGTTATAAAATAATCGAATAATTTGGCTGTAATAGCCTGGTTGAGGACTATGGACTTGTATTCACGAGAATGGGAGTTCGAATCCAGCTGTATAGAATGGTGACTGGTGCATGCTAAATCTGTCTGGGTCACAAAGCCCACTAAGTTCTCATAACAAATCAATACCTCTGGGTACTGATCCAGAAGTTCCGTTGTCTTCTGCATTGAGTTCAAAATTACAAGGCTACGTAGTGAAGCATGGGTAGTTGTAAACTCAAAATTGAGTTAGTGTATCAACGGTGGTCATAAAAAGAATAAAACTAATAATCAAATTGTATTTCTTTCTAACTCCTTGCATACTTTCTACACACCTTCATAATTTCATGTTTCCAAGTCTATGGATTTTGAGCAGCAAAGCAAAATGCAACGTAAAGAAATTTTTTTAATAATTTAATGTTAATACTCAACAATAAAAATGACAGTTTTCCTCATGTGTATATAAATAGAATTGAATTTATAAGGGCCCTATCTTTTTCAGTAGCTTGGGGCCTCGCCAAACTTAAATCCGGCCCTGGAGAATCCTATTACCAACATTAATTAACCTTCCTCTCCGTTTCTTGAAACTTCGATTGCCAATAACTTTTACTTATACGGCGAAAAAGTTCTGTTTATCAAAAAATTCATTTAGCGATAAATTAATGATAAACTTAATTATCTCGGAGATAACGCAACTTCTTTTGTCAATAGAATAATGGTTAAATTTGGCGCACTTCGGCTACTTATAATGAGTTCAAAATATTTATACGGTCTCCTTTGCAAATTGGTAATAAACTTTGTTGTGATCACTGATCAGGAAACGACTTGTATTGTCAATAAGCACAGAGCCGCAGAAGAGAAACGAGTACTCTAGCTAGACGGAAAGAAGTGGAAATTTCGATTGCAAGTTAATTAAGTTATTAATAATAATAAATGCTGTAGGTAATAAGAAAACTTTTATAAATTCATGAAGATTGTTACAGGTTTCTCAACCTTTCAGAGATAAAAAGAGTTGTTTGTTATTTTCATTCATAATTAATTCCGTTTTTATACTAGATTGAGATTTTGTACGTTTTTTGTATTTTCTATAATAATTATTTAAAATTCGAATATTTTTTTACATGAATATTAACTTGGAATCCATAATAAGAATATTTTTTTCACTTAGTTTTTAGTAAAAATTTAATAAGTATATTTGAAAGCATTACGGAACACCCAGAAAGTTTGAAAAAAATAACTTGTGGCCCAGGAAATTTTTTTAAAAAAATTAAATCACTAGAATTGTGAAAATAATTTTTTATTCGGTTCTAAGATCACATAATATGTGATTGCAATTGAAAACTCTTCAAAAAGTTATTTGAAAAATCAATTCCCATAACAGATACTTTGTAAAAAACGTTTAATTTGGCAGTGTACAAATTTATTTTTTTAAATTTACTTTAATTACTATTTAAGGAAAAAAAATATTTATATGTATATATATTGTAATTTTTACAGCAGTAAATAGCATTAATAATATTATTAATAAAATAATGTCACGTCTAGCAAAAAATTTAAAACCATTTTTAGCGTGTACAAGAAAAAAGAACGAAAATATTTTCTTTACGTTTTAAAAATATCAAAAAACAAGTTAAATAACAAAAATAAAAATAATATTTTTTTTTTATTTTATTCATATAGAAATTACTGTTAGTGCAACATTTATTTTTGCATCTATTATTCCGAAAAATCCAAATTACGTACATACAAACTAGTTTCAATGAATCATGTGATTTTATGAAACTAATAAAATGAAAAAGTAACAAAAATACCAGCTTATGAACTTTCATTATCTACAGCAACCGGGGACAAACTAAGTTTTTGCTCTCCTTACATATATGGTTGATAACTTAAATAAAACGCACTTAAAATTGTTTTTTAAATTTGTTAAATATAATAAACGCCCTACATACACAGCAATAATAATAAACATCTCGTTCAATTTTTTCGTGAAGCAAATAGAAATTTGAAGAAGTTATGGAGCCTACAAGTAGCAAATTAAACTTTGAATATATAAAAGAAAAAAGCATTTTAGTCTAGAATTTAATTTTGATTATTTTTCAAGAATTTGGCTCATAGGGATAGAAATCCCATCTTGCTATCTGCTAGTTAGTTACGCTGATCACTATTGAAACTAAAAAAAAAAAAAAAAAAAAAACAGAAACTTTAACCAAGTTTTCTATCGATTTGAAAAATATTACAAGTTTAATATTATTAAGTTTACAAAAAATTTGGTACATAATTTATTAAAACCCTTCCCCCATTCATTAAATAGTTTATTTAATTAGTGTTTTTTAAAAAATTAGATTTCCTATTACAGATTTATAGGAAAAAAATTGCGTAAAAAAATCATTGGTTTTCTGAAAACTGAAACGTTGAAAACTTTCAAGATAATAATCTAAGTTATAGGTACTTTCAGTTAGCTTTATGTTCAATGCATGAAAGAAAAGAATATGTGCTTGCTTGACGTAAATTTCTTGGCATATAGCTCCCTGGAGGTCGGAGGAAGTGGAGAAGAATGTAAAAAAACCTGTTTTTCGAAAGTGAACAATAACAAAGGGGAGAAGTGTATTTAAATTCCATTCATAGACTTTGCCCCAGGGTGAATGTGTCCCTCCTTCCCTAAAACTGGAAATTATTCTTTTTTTAACCTATTGTCACAATAAATTTAATAAGAAACAAATTATCCTATTTTTGTTTTATTTGTATTTAATTTTAAATGTAACGTGTGATTTATTTAACATGTTGCAATTGAATGTGCTTATAGGGTACTATGTCTCACAATTAGATGAGTGAATAACAAATATTCATGTGGGGGACGCGATTCCTCTAAACTATCCAGAAAACAATTAAAAAATTATTAATTCTTAAAGTTCTTTTAAGTTTTAGGAGCTCAGGCCAAAGCGATTAATCTCTACTTACAACCCTAGCCTAATTTATCTATATTTTCTTTATATTTTGTGATAATCAGAACTTAGTTAGATTTTGAACTATATTTCCATCAAACTAAAGAGTTTAAGAGTAATATCCAAATGATTATTTAAAATAAATAAATTACAATTGGGAAAATAAAATAAATATCTTAAAAACAAGTAGACGAAAAAGGAGAAAAGATATTTAATCAGATCAAAAATGAAAAATGTATGTAATATAATGAAATGTAAAAAACTTTTTAAGAACTGACAACCTGTGACCGCTTTCGCATATTGTATCTGTCAGAAAATTTATCGTATCTGAAAACTTAAAAACTTATTTATGGCTTCTCGCAATCGAAATTCCTATCACTTTCCTACTAGCTAGAGCTCATTAATTTTATTGGGTGATGATATAGGTTTTTTTCCCGACCGCTACTATCAGAATCCCCCTATCAAATGATATTTATCGTAAATTGAAATTTCGTACCATTTCCGACTAGCTAGAGTGCCTATATTGTATAATTCTTTCAAAATGTCACAAGCGCAATTAATCTACATTTTGTCGTTAATTGAAATTATAACCTCTTTCCTGCATGAACTTACTATAAAATACAAAAACTACAAATGAATAAACTATTTTTTAAAAAATTTACTTTTTCTAAGTCGTTTTAAAAGGAGAAAATAATTCAATCTTTGGTACACATAAAAACAAAAATCATCGGACGTATCACTTTCGTAAATTATTTCGATTTCTACCGAAAATCCCTCAAACACACCTTTTTCGATAAACTTCATCAACGAACGTTACCTACATTTCTAATAATATGCGTGGGAATTAAGTTTCTCGTATTATCAGTGTCAAAATAGACATTTCTTTCTCCTTTTATATCAACATGAAGATAAAATATTATGGAATTAGAATGGTTAATAATGATTTATGGGAAAAATCACATTTTTTTTATCCCCTTCTAAAACAGATCGATTAATTGAAATCTCTGAAACAGCCTCTTTGATTTGTTAATGACACTGAATGGAAAGTATTAGTTTTATTTACCAAACTGAATTTTAATGGTTGAAAAAAATTTATGATTTTCCGAAGCAGTGTCCTCTTACTTTATATTATTTGAATACATTTTAAGCATTTTGAGACTCATATACAGTTTGATTGTTAAGTTATGTATTTTTCGAAGTTTTTGCTTTTGTTTTAAAATTTTTTTTTTTAATAGATCGTGCATTTCGCAATAACTCGTTTTTGAAAGGGCGATTATTTTAGATTTAAATATGAAACCCTTTTTTAAAAGACCACAGGAAAAAAAAAAAATTATAATCTCACCACTTATGATGCTGAGCTTTTGTAATCAACTTAGTGGAAAACTAAATGAAAAATGTGCTTTTTTTCACCTTCTAAATAATTTTTTACACAAACGTGTAATGTAATTTTAATTGATTGTATAATTAATTTTTTTTCAGATATTATCATCAAAATAAAGATGAATGTCATTACATTTTGTTGATATGACTATGGCTTGAAAATTTTACTTAAATAATCTATATTGTATCTTAGGAAATGAGACTAGTTATCATATGAAATTAGTTTTTTTTATATATAAATTTAATGTTAACTTGCTTAATTAGAAAAAATGCATCGTTTGTTAGTTATGCATGCAAGCTATTTATCAAAAATAATCTATTAAAGCATTAGATCATATATACAATTACAAAAAATAACATTATATTATTTATTTTAACTATTAAATGAACAAAATTATTTGTGTTTTACTTATTTATTACAAAAGCACCTAATAGCTTTTATTTCATATTTAAATACATTTTATAAGGCTGTTTTTAATTATATTCTTATATTTAATTATAATTTATTAGGTTACCTAGGTGAATAATTTATACTATTTATAAGATATTTAACAAGGAAGTTTGATAAAAAATATCAAAATACGTTTGATTGCCTGAAGAAATTAAAGGTAATTGTTTCTCCAATGCCAGACATTTGGTTCTTAAGCCATAAATTTGTCACCCAATACTTAAAAGCAGTAAACCTAAAAAAGTTTAAAAAGACACTTTGTAAATTTAAAAGACACTCTTTAGAAAACTCAGTACTTAATATATTCCTTTACTTGACATGAGTTTATGACTAAAAAATACTTTTCAAGATTAAAACGAATGTTCAAAAAAAAAAAAAAATATATATATTTATTGCATTGCATCTATCGGTTCATAAGGTCATATTTTCATTAAAAAGAAAGAAAGCATATACAATTATCTACACAATCTATTTTACAATTTCCAAAGACTAAAATAATCAGCATATTTTATTCCTTATGTGGTGCCCTAACACAAACATTAAGAAAAAACACATTAATACAAATCTTTTTCTTCGTCGCAAAAATTTTATTCGCAAGATGTAATTTTATTTATTGTGCATTGTTCGAGGGAAAAGCAAGATTCTATGCAGATGCATGGTTTGGCATAGTATTTACCATATGCAGTTTTTAAGGTCGTGGGAAAAAACAAGTTTTCCTATAGTTTCTTCACTCTATAAAAAAAAAAGATTTCCCTTAGTTTTTGCTGTTTTGTAAAATAAATAATTTCTTCATGGTTTTTACCATCCTCATTAAAAATTCTTATTGTTTATGCCACTTTTGTGAACATCTCATTAGACACTATAACTTTATTGCAGCTGCACATATATACAGAAAAACACTCAAATAACAGGAAAGTTTTAATAAGCAGAATTTTAGGAGTTAATAAAAAAAAAAACTGAATAAGAAAAATTTTTCCTTTTCACAAAAGACAGATAAACATTAAAAAATTTACAATAGCAATAAGGATACTGTAAAATATTGAATAATCCTACTGTTAAATTGAGTACTTATTTATTCAATAAAAGTAACATAGAAAAAAGTTATTCTATTTATTTCACTTAGCGTGTACTTTTTACATTGAATTCTTGTAAAATAATCAAGTGTTTAAATGTGTTAAAAGTATAAAAAAATATTTTTATCTATGATTATTAATGATGTATGCATTCGAAATAAAGAAAAATTTCCTAATTTAAGTTTTTGTAATTATTAATAACTCTAAATATTAGCTATAATATAGAAATATATTCCAATATATATAAAATATATAATATATACAAATAACAGCTGACATACATTCGAATCAGCTGTAAATAACAAACTACTACTTGTCAATAAACATGGGTTAACAGTATTTACCAAATTTTTGTTAGGAAACAACAACCAGTACTGGTACAACCGAAACTACAAGTAGTAAAACTAATATTTTTTTCTTTTTTAGTGTAACGTGCTTTTTTTTAAAAAAAAAAAATAATAAATAAATAAATAGTGTAATGAGTAGAGCAGTAAAAAAATCCTTAGTAGTTTATAGAAATTCCAGCAACTACTTTTAACGTTAGTTTAGAATTGCAACAATGTTCTAACGTGACCACTTTTTAAAATTTGAGGAGGGCAAATCTTCGCAAATCCGTCCAATAGCAATGAAAATATCCCTGTGGCTGCAGCTGAGCATTAACAAGAATTATGTATTTAGAATCACATATAACTAATATTTATACTAGCCATTATGAATAATAGATAATTTAACAATATGAACATATAATCACGCGTGAATGTACACTTGTGAAAAACATTGAAGTAATTTCAAAAGAAAGGAGCATATTTCGATGTACTTAAATTCTTAAAATTGCAAATATTGGATAACTTCCTAGCATTTTTTTAGCTAAATATTCGCTGGCGAATAAAATTTGAAGATTAAATGAAGGAATTCGAAAAAAAAAAAATGTTTTAGAATAACAAACTGGTTCATGTAAACATGAATAAAGATTTCTTAATAATTTATAATGTTTAGTAAAATGCAATTTTTTATTCAAAAATATTGATTTGTTTTGCGATACTAGAAGCTCTTCTTTGCATATTTACATCAATATATATCATTGCGATGCATTGATTTATTTACTTCCAGAAATTGCTAAAAGATAGAATAGCTCTTTTCGAGGTAGCCAATCAGCTAGGAGTTAGAATCTTTTTCGGAAAAGCTGAACTAGATCTTAGCCTGAGGCGGGGTGCGATTGTCAGCGCCATCTAGTTTTCAAGTTTGAGGCTAGAATCCACTTTAGGACCGCTGTTGCTGGAGAGATTCATTCTTTCACTGTGTGTGATGCGGGCAGATTGTAATGGCTCGGAACAAGTATTTCCAAAACTGCACGACTCGTGGGTTGTTCGCGATCTACAGTTGTTAGTACTTATGCAAAGTGGATGAATGACGGTGAAACCAGCAGGAGACGACATGGTGTTGGACGTCCACACGCTATCAAAGAAAAAGGTCGTCGGAGATTGTCTCGCTTGGTGAAGCAAAACAAGAGCCAGACAGTAGCTCAGCTGACAGACCAATACAACGCAGAGTCAAGTAGAATAGTATCAGAGCACACTGTTGGATATACGCAGTAAACGTCCCACTCGTGTGCCTTTGTTGACCAAGCGCCATCGTCAACTACGCCTGCGCTGGGCCCGGAAACATCGCAGCTGATCCATCGATCAGTGGGAGAGTTGCCTGGTCAGATGAATCAAGGTTTGGCATTCATCACGCCGATGGCCGTGTCAGGATACGCCGTTTTCCAGGCGAACAATTGCTCCTTCAATGTACAGTAGGCATACACAGGCCGGTGATGGCGGTATTATGATTTAGGGGACGTTTTCTTGGGCGTCTCTGAGACCCGTGGTTATGGTAGAGCAGACCATGAATGCTACAGGGTATCTGAACATCATTGCTGACCAGTTGCACACTTACATGGCCTGTTTTTCCAGCTGGAAATGGAATTTTCCAACAAAACAATGCCCCGTGTCACAAGGCTCAAATAGTGTTGGAGTGGTTCCAGGAACATGATGCTGAATTCCAGTTAATGTCCTGGCCGCCTAACTCACCGGATCTCAATCCGATAGAACACATTTGGGAAGTCATGGAACGGCAGCTCAGAGAGCACTAAGTCGCAATATCTCGGATTTGCGTGACCGTTGCTTAAACAATCTGGTACAGTCTGTCCATGCTTGTGGCATCCATGCCAAGGCGGGTTGCAGCTGTGTTACGGGCTAAAGGTGGGCCAACTCGTTATTAAGATGTGATCATAATGTTTTGGCTCTTGAGTGTAAGTTTCTCTAAACTATAAAATTTATATTTAGGATTTCTTTAAATATGATATCACAGGTGTAAAAATTCTGTGCAGTGTTTGAAGTACCTAATTTTGAATGAAAGTTAGAAAAAAAAGGAGCGAAAATTTCAACCAACTAAATTTATTTTAAGTTAATTACATTTGCCTTCCCTTGAGATAATTTGTCAGATTTGAAAAGTTTTTTTTTCTTGTAATTTTTCTGCTTCTTCCCCTATGTTTTAGACTGTTTTGTTTTAATTTTTAATAAGGATTCTAAAAATACACCTTAAAATCGATTTTTTTTCGGGACACCTTGTATAACTGGCTTTATTATCTAAGTATGAGATGCACATTTTTGAGCTATATATAGAAGTACCAAATTAATCCTTATAATTGCGAAAGAAAACAATGTTTTCACAACAAATTTTGACAAACATCCAGATAATCTCTTTTAGCATCAATTTCATGCAGAGATATAACACTGATTAGTCAAATAAAGTTAATTTAGTAGTGTTTACATAAAATTATGTGCGTTTTAGATTATTTAAATTTTATTCATCAAATCTTTCTTTACTTGGAAAAATAATAGTAATTTTTAAAAATTATAAAAACCTAATCCTAAATATTTTGTAATGCATAGGATTGTAAGTCTGCATTATTAACGTAGCAATAAAGGAAACGAAGGAAATAAAAATATGACTACCGAAGCCGACGTCTTCAGGGGGTACCGGCCCCGGTAGCCATAAAACAAAACCTTTTCTATTGAGAGAGAGGCAAATGCCTAAATTAACTCCCTCAGTACCCCGAAGGTTTTGTATAGAAGTCCAGGAAAAAACATGAAATACATAGAACCAAATTCAGAAAAGAAACACAAACAAAATCATTAGAAAAAGAAAATAAAAACTCACTTTAACCAGCTTTTACAGCTCACTAAAACTCACTTTTTCCTTGACTTGTTTTTTTCAATCATTATAATAGAGGGCATTGTTTTCTTTAATTTTACGTGTTTCCTTTTCATTCGGTTTGCTTACGAAATCGCTGTTTGACCTAGTTAAAGTGAGTTTTTATTTTCTTTTTCTGATGTTTGTGTTTTTCTTCTGAATTTGGTTTTATGTATTTCATGTTTTTTCCTGGACTTCTATACAAAACCTTCGGGGTACTGAGGGAGTTAATTTAGGCATTTGCCTCTCATTCAATAGAAAAGGTTTTCTTTTATCGCTAGCGGGGCCGGCACCCCCTTAAGACGTCGGCTTCGGGGGTCATATTTTTATTTTA
The DNA here is from genome assembly GCA_949128135.1 of Parasteatoda lunata. Classification (NCBI taxonomy): domain Eukaryota; kingdom Metazoa; phylum Arthropoda; class Arachnida; order Araneae; family Theridiidae; genus Parasteatoda; species Parasteatoda lunata. The sequence continues at coordinate 95,378,609 of OX421975.1, forward strand.
TTCGTTTCCTTTCTGTTACTTTTAAGCGCGTTTTTTTCAAAGAAGTTTTGTCTATTTAGAATTTTTTTAAAATTTGTTTTCTTTTAGTTCTGTATTATTAATTACAAACTAGTAATAATAAACAATAATCAAAACACAGAGCAATATTGACCAACACACAAATTTATTTCTCAATAAAATTGAATAATACAATGAATTCTTACAAAATAACAATGGACAGAAAAATTAAAAGACATATTTATCTATGCAATACAATTAGCTTTAAAGATATGCAATAAAAAGAAATAAATACATGCAACCTTTATTACATAATTAATATAAAATTCTAATATATATATATATTTTCTTGGTAAATTAATTATCCCCAGTTTCATACTCATCTGTATCAGAATCATTGCCTTGAACTGAAAAAAAAAAGAAGATAGTTTTATAAAAATCAAAGATTTTGATTACAAAAATTTAAAATAAACTTTTAGACTAGGCATTTTTTAGAATCTAAATAATTTAACCACTTGACAGTCATGTTCTTGTATTTCAAGCTATCTTTGTAAAGTAAAAATAATTTTCCCATTTTTATCACATAGAATACAGTGTATGGGAGAGAAACATTCTGCAAAATTCTGTAATTTTTTTAACTGTCAGAAACTTAAAATAAAAATTCATTAAATAAACATTTATTTTCAGTTTTCTCCCTATAAATTCAATCGCAATACAAAACATTGCAATTGCAGATTCAAAAATCAAATTATCGTAACTAATTAGACTAATTAAAATATTTTTTTCTAAAAAATGTAAAATAATTTATTTTTTTATAAATTTAGTAATATATTTTTTAAGAAATTTTATTATTATAGAAATTCAATTATTATAAAATGTTTAAAATACAGAAATGTATACATAAATTTCATTTTTATGTTGTAACAGATTATATACTTAGTGCATAAAAGCCATTTTGATATCATGATTTAAAAAGGAAAGAATAAAATAGCCTGAACAAGACGTGGCCAACAGTGAGCAGCTTAAGTATTAACACTTTTAGAGTTAAAAATCTTCAATCTCTTTACTTTATCACTTTTTGAATCACCCTACTTTAATTTGCACTTTCTTTCTGCAATATTTAAATAAAATTATAATAATATAATATGTAATAAAAATGACTGCAGTTTTGTATTGCTGAATGTTTTAAAATAATTATAATAAGAATTCAAAAACTGAAAATAATTTACTTTTTTACATTTTAAGAAAACAAATTTACACTACAACAATATATTCATAACTGACTTACAATGAATATTAAATTTTGTTAATATAATCATGGAAGTTAGATTACAATGAACAAGAAAACTTACTTTTAATCACATAAAATTAATTTCCAAAAGAAATTATTTAAAAATGTAAACAATAATTTTTAAAGCACAAATAATAATGGTGAAAAACTCACACGGATCACATTTGGTTTTATTTTTTAGCAATTCTTCAATATTCAGTAACAGAGCAGATGTTGAAAATATTAAAAGGTTTTTAAGATTCTCATCAATGATAAACAATATTAATTCTTAACAAAATTCATTACAGAAAAAAAAAGGTAAATTTCTGAGTTGGACAAAGGAGCAAGCTAGCTTTTAAAAAAAAAAAAAAAAAAAAAAAAATAATAATAATATTTTTTTCTTCTTACTATTTTCCTATTCAGAATATCTTTGCATGCTACTTATAATGCTTTTGAGTGCCATTTTGGACATGTGTGCTATTGAACAGCCCCTCCTATCTAAACTCATTTAAAATAAATCTAGAATTTTTTTTTAATTGATAAATACTATATAAATTATAATTTTAACAAATATAATTTTAGAAATACATTTATTAAATCATTTGTAAACTTTTAGCAATAAACTATAATTTATTTTAATTTCCTAACAATTTTATCATCAAAATTTCTACATGAATATTTAGAAATATTGGAAAAGAAATCTTAATTATACTAGTATGTAATTTAAGGATGAAATAATAAATTGTGAATATGGCATTGATAATAATATTATCTTGGGACATATTCAACAATTTAAGAAATTGCTATAATCACTCATGTTTTTTAATGCAAGAACAACCAAGGTCAATATCGAATCAAAAATAATGAAATCACTTAAAAATGTCTGAATTTTTACTTAGCAAAAAAGAAGAAAAAAAACTAAGTGAAATTTTGAAGAAATGGATGTAAAATAACCTTTTTTTAAACTTTTGTAATAAACTAATGAAACATTAAAATTGTTTTCTGTTAAACTGTTCTGCCATAAAGTGTTCGATTTCGCACTCAGGTCAAATGGCTACCAAAGCCGGGAGCCATCTTTTCCGCAGGAGATCAAAATTGATATGGCATGTCTTCAGATTATGCCCAGAGATTTTTCTCAGGCCATGACCAATAGCCCTTTGAGCAGCTCCTAGAGTGACGCAAATAAATTACTACTACCATTTCTTCTTAGATTTAAAAACTTGGTTTATAATATTTTAAAATTCTGTCATTGAGTTTTGAAGTACCACGGATATATAAGACGAGCCATTTTCTTTAAACGGATGATGTGGATCTGCCAGAAATTATTATAATTATCATAGAAACAAGTTTACTTTTTCTAAAACTAATAGTGTAAAAGTAAAACAATGTAACAAAATTTGCGATAAAAAAACATACATTAAAATGGGTAATGTTAAAAATCACATAAATAGTTAATGGAAAAATGAAAACAAGAGTACAAATTTTAAAACCCAGGCTGTTACATAATTTATGCTATATTGAGAAGGTTTACTTTTCATTTTAATTGTTTAACTTTTAGTTTTTGTCTTGGCATTTCCGGCAAAATTAAATTCCTAGTGCACTTCAGCATCCAAATAGAAACTCGGTGCTACCATCTAGTGTGGCAGAAACTAGATGTCCAAAATTAACATGGCCAGCGGTATCTCACCCATTGTGGTGGTCCTGAAAGAGTGAATACCACTTCTGGAGAACGCACTAGGTCTGCTCATCGGGAAGACTGATTGTGCAGCTCATTGGAAATAAAAACTTTTAGTTTTTGACATTTTTTTAAATTTCTCAAAATATAAGAAGATTATGTTGCAACGTTATAGATGTTTAGCTCATGTGATTTTTCATACTCAGAAATAAGGTTTAAAGCTTTCAGAGGTTTGAGGGAACAACAATAAATCACATAATGAAGCAAATATTTTTGAACACCCTATAACAGAAAATCAATCAATAAGCTTGTAACTTGTATCAATTACTTTGGTTGTTATTTGCAATAACTGCATAAAATTTTGTAAACCTAGCTTAAATATGCATGAGGATATTGAAATTTTTATATATGAAAAGAAAAAACTCATTTTTTCGTCCAACATTTTTTTACTATAACTTTAAAAATATTCAATAAAGTTAAACAATATTTTTGACGCAATTTAAAATTATTGATTTAAAACTTGAAAAAAATTCAATTAAAACTGTGCTGAATATAAGTATATAAAGTAGTTCTTAAATGTAGAACTTTTTCTCTTCACAATTTTGAACTGAATCGATGGCGACATATGAAAGATTTTATTTGAATAACATACAAATTTAAAAAGTTTTCAAATAGTTTTTGTATAGTTATAAATAATTTTTGTACTTTTTGAAAGAAAGTTAGAAATGAAAAAGGTTTTTTCCCAAATTACATTTTGAACTACTAAAAAAGATTGATTAAAAACGAGAATGGGATATCGTGGGGGGGGGGGGATCTCCTACTAGAAAAAGTTTGTTTTCTTTCGCATGTTTTCTTTTCTTATACCATACATTTGCATGTACGGACGATTATTGTACGTTATTATTATTTGTTATTAAATTTTGTCTCATGATACAAAATAAAACTTGTGGAAAACCCCTTATCAATTAGACCTTTTTCGAAAAAGTACAAAAACTTCTTAGAAAATTACTAGAGACTTTTTAAATTTTTAAGATATTCAAATCAGACTTTTTTTATTAGTTGCCAAATACTTCACTTCAAAATTATGAAGAAAAAGTTTTAAAATTTTTTCGAGCATGCTTATATCTCGTGTAGTTTAAAATTAATTTTTTTCAAATTTTAAAACAATAATTTTGTCAATAATTTTAAATTGTTTAAAAATATTGTTTAATTTTATTGAATGATTTTAAATTTATAGTAAAAAAAACCTAAGACGAAAAAAAATTTTTTTTTTATGAAAATGTCTATATCTATATAAATATTTAAGCTAGGTTTATGAAATTTTATGCAGTTATCACAAATAAGAACCAAAGTAATTTATACAAGTTACAAGCTTGTAGCTTGACATACTGGCAAAGGGTGTTCAAAAATACTTGCTTTTTTTAATAATTTATTGTCTTTCCCTCAAACCTCTGAAAGCTGTAAATTTTTTTGCTAAGTAAGAAAAACCACATGAACTAAACTTCTCTAAGACAACAAAATAATCCTCTAAGTATATTTTGAGAAATTTAAGAAAATGTCGACAATTGAAAGCGTCACTTCCATTATTATAGGGCAGTGTATATATATATCACAAAAGTTTGCCTAGCAGACATTTAAGGACATTTTCTAAAGGTAGCAAACTTTGAATCCTTAAATAATTGAAAAAAATTGAAAGTAATTAAAAGTAATTGGAAAATTTTTTTAAAATTATTATTTGAGCTGTCTTACTTGCAATATTTACCTTTAGACATTTTGTTTAAGTGCTAAATATCAGTTAAATCAGTTCCATTTACAATTATGAATAAAAAAATTCACTAAAAATATTACATAATTTTAAAATAAAAAACTACCGTTAACTGAACATCAAACAATCTAACAGTTAAAATATTCTTCTAAACATGTAAGAAAAAAAAAAAGGAAAAAAAAAACAGTTGCTATAAACACTATCATAATTAACTGCATAAATGCTTGAACTTTGCAGTTAATTGTCAAAAACAAATGATTTAAAAATTGCTGAAAAATAAGGTGTACCTTTCAATATGCTGCTGTCGCTCTGATTATTAATGACACTGGCATTATCTTCTGCTGGATAAAGTAAAAATATAATTAACATAAAAATAATTTTCAAATTAAAATTAAATAAGCAAACACTATATATTAGCATTTATAAACAGTAAAATTTTAGAGGATTTTTGCTAAATGAACAAACAGGCTCAAATAATTGAGGCACATAAAAGTATTGGTTCAACTTCCATTATTTTTTAAGATAAATATATAAGGAAAATTAAGGATACTCAATGACGTACTTTCAGGTTTGCTCTCACTATGAGTATCATACATTTTATTTTTATCTTCATCATTTTGAGAATTAGCAACTTCTTTCTTTTCTTCTTCAGCACTGGGAGTATCAGCAACTTCTTTCTTTTTTTCTTCAGCACTTGGAGTATCAGCAACTTCTTTCTTTTTTTCTTCAGCACTTGGAGTATCAGCAACTTCTTTCTTTTTTTCTTCAGCACTTGGAGTATCAGCAACTTCTACCTTTTTACCATCAATATGAGCATCAGTAACTTCTTTTTGTACATTTTTAACTAGATGGGGAAAAGTCAATATATAGTAGTACTCCATAATAAATATTAAAAAATGCAGATGTACATAAAACTCCAAGCAAAAACAGTTATGCAATATTTATTACCTTTACAATCTATTTCTACTTCTTCAGTTGCTTTTTCAATTTTTTCCATTTCTGAGGGGGGAAATTTACAAATTAACATATTTAATTGAATACATAAAATATTAAAACTATTTTTTGAAAATAAAAAGAATAATCGTAAACAATAATAATTGTAAAACTACAGAGTGAAGGATAAATAAAATATAAATCTAGAATAAGGCATTTAATCTTCAAAGTACTTCCAGAAATTTTTAAAACAGAATTTTAACTTACCTTTACTAATACTTGGAGATGGAGATGTAGTTATGGTCTTAGAGGTGATGTCTTCTAAATGACAGGAAAGTTCATAATTATAATTATCAATAAAACACAGGAAATTCATAAAAAAATGTAAAATGCTACTGCTGATATTCTATACCTCCTTTTGTTACAGTATTATCAGATCCAGAAAATGTGTGAACTTAATACAAGTATGCCAATCAAATCCACACTTGTACAAATATTATTTGCAAATTTTAGTACGTTCAAGAATGATAGATAAAGTTGGACACATTTCAGAAGCTATTACATCAATGGAAATTTTAAAAAACTATTAACACAGATTATTACTTAATAATTGTACACATACTACATGCTTGTTTTACAATACTATTACAGGAAATAAGTAATCTGCCCCATGGCAAAACTTTTCTGCGACAAACTTCCCTAGCACAAATATTTTGCTTTAAGATAGTTTTAATTATAACAATTACTAATTTAAAGTAACAAAAACGTTGTGTTTTTACAGAAGAAAGAATAGAATAAAAATGTATAAAAAAAATTTTTAACTGTAAAAGTAATACTTTTTTAATTTTAATATAAGCGATATTCTTGCATTTTGTAGGCGGAAAAATGCCCTAATTATTTCCTCTTCTGAATTTTGTAAATCATTACACAAATTAAAATTCACGAATAAATTAAACAATAATAAAAAAAATTTGTACATAAATTAAAAATTGTAAAATCTCTGCAGTAACTTCCAAATCGATGACGAAATCAAGCAAATAGGACTCTTTAAAAAAGAGATATTCAAATAAGTGTATGTAAAACATGGTGTTCTTTAAAGAAAAAAAAAGTGAAAGAAAGAACATCATTTCTTCTTCAATTTTTTATTTTATATTATTAATTTAAAATTCTAGCTGAAGCCAGTCATCACTGATTTTTAAAAAAATTTCAAATGAGAATAGAAAAATCACAATCACTCCTTTCCTCTCTGGTGAGCAAGAAAGACATTTTTCATTTTTGAAAAAAAATTCTGCAAAAAAAGAGAAAATTTTTTGAAAAATTTTGTAGGAAGGAAAACTAAAATGTTTCCATTTCTAAATGAAAAATATTTCCACAAAAACTCTGTAATGTTCTGCAACAATGTCACCACAATTCTGCCACGGGGATAATCTGTTTATATAAATGAAGTGAAACTACTTTTCAGAATTGTTTTCTTAAAGAAGAGTGAACAGTTTTTTTCTTCTAACTAATTTTAACTATTGACAAAAATGCATTCAAATATACGAACAAATTTTCAGAAGAAGAATGTAATTTAATATTAATAATAACTAACAAATTAGTACATTTTAATTTATTTTTTATTTTTTTGATATTTAAATGTTTATATTCAAATATAAATGTGATTCTTGTAAAAATATATACTGTACATAAATAAAACATGACACAGATGATGAATAAAATAAATTTTTAAGGGAAAAAAACTAGGAGTTAAGGTTAGATTTATTATTGTGTATGTATTCTGTTCTCGATATTGTTTGATTAATTTTTTCTAAATAAAATAAATAATAGAATTGTGTTTATGAGCCAGTTTGACTTAAAACTCACAAAATTAAAATAACACATTTAAAAAAATATTTTAAAATATGTTGTAAATTTAACTTAAAATAATACTTGACAATTTTTTTTGTTTTACTCAGTAGCTATATATGCTGAAGTTATATTACGTATATTATAAAAATATCTAAATGGAATGGAAAAGATGAAGCTAATGACCAAGGAACTACTAGGCAGAAAAAAATACCAATTTAGATACATAATTATTGATAATAAAATCTTATACAAAAGTTTGAAGATCAACACAGATAGAACACCTACAAAAGCTTATTTCTGTTAATAAAAAATAATAAAATCTCATTTAAGTTATAACTATTTTCACTTAGACCTAATATTAGTTTTTAAAAAAAATGAACATATGTTTCTCTTAACAGAAAACAATAAATCAAGATGAAAAATAATGAATAGATTTTATGTTTGTTACATGTCAAATATATTAATAATAATAATAATTAAAGAGAAATGATATCATAATAATTAAAAATAAATTATATAATAATTAGAAAATAAACAAAATAAACAGGATTTAAAATATTTAACTACATTACGATAGTTATTTCAAAAAGCAATTCATTTTAATGTTTTTGGTGACTAAAATATCAGAAATTTACATTCTAATAAAAGTTAAATAAACAAATGAAATGAAAGTTTGGTTATAATGGAAATTAGAAGTTTGTATTATCCCTTTGAAATATATTATAAAACATTAGATAGGAAGAAAAAACAAAACAAATAATAAGTACTGAATGTGTCTATAAGTTCAATATTATACACAATTTTATTTCAATTATACAAGAAAATTCATTTATTACGCAAAATATTTGCAGTAAAAAGTTTTGAAACTTAATAAAAATATTCAAATAATTTTTTAATTATTTAAAACATAAAATTTTGAAAAAGAGAATAAAGTAAAGTACTTAAAAATTTTAATTTTTTATTTATTTTGATAAATGACCTACCTGCAATAATGGTAAAATAAGCTAATTCACAAGAAAATATCAACAAACCTGATAAATCTTTATTTTCAGCAAGGAGTTTTTCAGATTCAGTCATAACATTCAATGCTATTTTAAAATACATGTTTAATCAGAAGAATTGTACAATAGAAAAACTCAATAAACAACATAATAGAGGGAAAATAATTTACAAATATAGCCAGTCAATAATCTATCACTATCAGTGATTATTTTTCAAAATTCTTTATTGATCAAAATTCTTTATTGATGAAATTTTCATTTATATATATTTTTTTCTCAGTAGGTCATGATACATGATATGTGTGTGTGTGGTGTAATCAACATACTAGGTTCAAGTACGGAAGTTCATGACCTGGCAAACCTGTAAACTTCAATGTATCATCAATGAATTTTTGTAATCTTCTTCCTGAAGTATAACGAACTGAACTGAATTTCAAGTGAATGAAATGCATATATAACATCATAAAACTTTGTTCTTCCTCTCTTTTTTTTCGCTTTGCTTTACGTCTATTCTTTGCTTCTACGTGTTTGATTATAATCCTAGATGTTTTTAATTTAGTTGTTAAAAGTTATGCTTAAATTTCATATTTCTCCTTTTTTATCTTTGGCGATTGACTTATCTAAAATGCAGAATTTAATACACGCAATCTATCTCGCCAAAGACAGATACAATTATTATGATCAACAAATATACTGGAAATGTTCATTAAAATATTAGTAGTTTTTTGTAACAAAACATTTAACACTTTAATAAAACAGAAGTTAATAATAATTTAGTATGTTTAGGTAAAATTTCAACAATTAAAGCATAAACTGTTTTGAAATAGGTATTTTTTAAAATAGGCATTACTTAAGCATCAAAAATCCAAAAATAAGACTTAGAGTTTTAAGGAAGGACGTATAAGAATTGCGCCCAGTTTTGACGATATTTAATGGAAACGCTTTGTTAAAACACTATTCCAGCATTCTTTACCTTACTTTCACAACTAGCTTTAACATTAAAACTGAACTTTTAAAATTTACTCAAAATTTTCTCTTATTGTTGAAGGGTAGATCAAACAGATTGATACATACAAAACATGTAACTGACAATAAAACCAATATAATAACTATAATTAAAACTAAAGGATAGAAACAGAAATTTTTTAATTTATTATAAAATTACCAGAAAGGATAAAAATGAAAGCTGAAAAACATAATTTTAGAATCTCTTTTAAAAAATAAGTGTATGAAGTTTTTACATTAAAACAGAAATGTCTGGTTCAGATTTTAGTAAAAAGAATTTTGAAACTTGTTGGGAGCTGAGGGTTAAGGGAAAAAAATCTTGAAGAATGTGTTTCAAGTAATGGTATAAAATATAACATAGCACATGTAAACTACAAAAAATATTTTTTTTTACAGTGATAAATAAAACTAATTTAAAATATTTAAAAGACACAATGGGAAAAAAGAGCATAAGTAGTACAATCAGTATTATATTGCACTTACCAATTTTATTTTCAGGCGAAAAATCTGTTGCTTGAAGATTCTCACTCCTAACTTCTAAAGCTGTAATTCAGATATCTTTCAGAACAAATTTTGCAGTCATATTTTTTAAATCAGATAACAATAAATCGAGTACAAATAAAAGTTTTTTTCTGCATTTTAGAATTAATTTTATTTTTAACTAATAAAATAATTTTCATTATATATTACCTTCACATGTATCTGATGTAAGAACGGAAGTGCCTGCAATGGTTAAACATTCCAATTCCACATGCATCGCAGGTGGCATTGCTTCATTATTGCCAGTGTTTACTTCCATATTTACATTAATTTGATCGGAATTCAAAACATCACAAGAAACTTCAGTATCTAATTCCATTGCTTTCGCTTCATCTTTCACTGCTTCACTAGAGGAATCTTCTTTAAAAATTTCCTTAGCATCATCACTCGGATAATTGGGACCTTCACAAATTTTTGCTGTATTATATTCAGTTTCGATAACTTCTTTCAACAAATTTGAGTGTTTCACTGTCGTTTCACTAACTTTACCTGTAAAATTAGATAAATTACGATGGGAAAATTTTATAAATTTAGTTGACTTCTAGAGAAATATTAAAAAATATTTCTAAAGAGTAAAGAATACAGAAGAAATTTAATTTGGAAACAAAAATCAATAAACTGTATAAATGAGTGAAATAAAATTGTTTATCACAAAAAGTTTTAATTAAATTTAAATAAACAAATTGTATACAAAAATTGACAAATAATTTGAAAATTCAAAGCAAGCAGTAATTTGAACTTTAATAGTTCCAATACAAAAATAAAGATTAGACTAAAAATATTCTAATAATTAGTCAAGATAAAATAAGAACTTATTCACTTACTTATATAAATTTTTCTGAAATAGAGTACAATTTCAGTTGTTGATTATTTCATGTAGCAACATTTGAGAAGATTTTTTTTCTCCATTATGTTTTTTCTATTTATTATTTCTGTTAAAAACATTACAGCATTCTGTGAATAAAAGTAATCTTGGAGGTAGAAGTGTCCCCTTTTCCTTCCAATATTTTAACATTAAGAGTATCAACCTTACTGTGTATTCATACTCATAAAAATTTTAAATCTTCAACTGTAACTTAAACTGTAAATCAAATAAAAATCAAGCTATCAAGAGTTGTAAATCCACAATAACTCAAATGTCACAGAATAAAATAAAAAAACTCTTCCCAACCACTCAACAAAACTGGGGGTCAAACCTATCCCTGAAAATCAAATTTTTTGGAAATAATGAAACATTAAAAAGATGTTGTACAAAATATAAATCTAAAAATAGATAAAATATTGATTTTACTACATATAATTTAGACTTCTTGTAATTTGATTTTTAAAATTTAGGTGACAGTTGATTTAAATGAAGAAAAAAATGATGACCATTACCATTATAAAATTTTTACTGCTCTTAATAATTTACCAAACTTTGCTTTAGATGTTTATCGCATGGTAAAACAGAATAATGTAAGGAGAATGGGAAACTTTAAATAGACTGAGAATTACACAACTATTAGTTACAAAAGATAACTATGAAAGACTGCTTCCTTTCTTATTCATACTGTTTGTTTCCTAATACGTTATTATTCATGTATTTCTTTAAATGATTAACTCTCCAATGAGTCTGCTTCTTCATTGTAATTATAAATTTCAGCAAGTTTATTAATATATGGGAAAAGGAGTTTCATTAATAGAAATTATTTCAAACTACAAGTATTTAAGGAAAAGTTAAGATTTTAATTTAATGTAAATTTACAATTTCCATTAAATCCTGATTGTTATTTATACTTTTTGAATATAAGAAAAGAAAACAATGAAATACTTTATACTATTTCATAAAATAAAATACTTAATCTTTATATGATATATAATTTATAAATACTAAGCAAGCTAATTTTTTTTTCTTTGTAAAATACTGTATGAAAAGGTTACAAGAAAAAAAAGTATTTTTTGAAGTCACTAAAAGAATTTTTAGTTACATTATGAAAGTAGAAGCAAAAAGAAAAAAATAGATTTAAATAAATTTTTAAAAATAATTATGACATAAAATAATTTTTGGTTATCAAATCTAAAACTAAATGAAAAAAATATATCTAATTAACGATTCAAATTTAAAATTAAGCAATGAGTTATTGCAATGATGTGCCAGAAAACAAAAATTAGGTTACCTACACCTCTGCTGATTGAACTATTAGCAGGGGTCTGTTATACATTTTATGAAAGGTTCTGTTTTTCTAAAATTGTGAAAAAACCATTCATAATTTGTGAATATAAAATAAGCATTAAGTCACATTCTTTCAACCAGGGTCCTGCTTTTGTGAATTTGTGCAAATAGGGTCCTGCTATTGCAAAAAACCTTTTAAAGAAGTTTTTAAATTGTAAATAGATACAAGATTCTGCTCAACAATTGCTGTGACTAAATTAGAGATGCAACATACAAATATTTGGTATTTAGCCTATACTGCTCAACACAGAGTAGTCACTTCGCACGAATAATGGAAACAAAATCACTCACCTTTTCAATAATTTCAATTAACATATTTTAAATATCACAACTTAGTAATGTATCACTTACGCATTAAGTAAACTTAAACAATTCTTAAATTTATAATATTTTTTTAAAAAAATTGACAGAAGTTAATTTCTATTTGCATAATATTCTATTAATTAATTTTATGAATAAATATAAATTGATCAATTATTTATTTACAAACAAATTATGATTTAATATTAATAACAATGCACACACGATGTTTGTAAAAGTAGAAGTATTTTCTTAGAACACTACATTTGGAATTTAAACTTAGGGAAGCTTAGTTTGTTTTGAACCGTCACCCCCCCCCCCGGGAAGGGTTTATTCAATTGACAAAACAAAAATGAAGATACACAAATTTGTGAAGGGTCCGATTAAAAGATAAAATTATTTTGTGAAGGGTCCGTTTTTATGAAAGGATATTTTGTGAAGAGTCCGTTAACGGACCCAAATTTCTTCTAAACAGACCCCTGATTAGTGAATGCTAAATAAGCAAACCCTGTTATTGATAGACAATAATATAATTATTATCCCGGAGGAAAAAATACATTAACCTCTACTTATTGAATTTACGTGCTAAATACAATAAGTAGATCATAAACAGAAAACTAGTAAAAAATTTTCAGACAAAAGAATCTTTTTTCAGAAGTCATTCTACAGAATTACATTATATAAGTATAGAGCTATCATTTTTCAAATTTATATTCAACAATTTTTATATTGATTTTCCTTTTTCAGTATTAACATGTCCTCTTAATAAGAGGTATAACAATTTTTTGACAATTGATAATCATGAACTGTTTTTATTTACTTATTCTTTTTTTAGTGAAAATAAATATTATATTTCAATCCACAACAGTATAATTTTTAATAGAAATCTGGTTTTGTAATAAAAAAAAAATTGTATGAGTTTTAGAGGAAAATATATTATTTAAATCAATATGATTTAAATATCAAATGAATAATCAATATGAATTTAAATAATAAAAGGGTCAATCTATGGGCAGGGCAGGGATGATGCAGTACATTTGACAAATTTTTTTTGAGAGAATAAAAAGTAGCAAACGATAAGATTTTTTTTAAAAATCTAATTCTTTTGTTGATCTATATTTTTGTCTTCTTAAAATTTAAACTTAACACTTTTAAATTTAAATTCTAACCTCTAAATGAAATAATCTAATATGTTTTAATACCAGTTTTTGTAAAACAATGTGCACAAACTTTTTTTCCTAGTATGGTAAAATAATTTATTAAAGATGCCTTACTTAATAAACTTAAATAAATTTAAAAATGGTAATCATTAAATTTGTCTAAATCAGTTATACTAATGAATTCCTTTTTAGAATTAAATGTTTAAGTTTTAAATTGGTAGCCTAAGCCAGTCTTAGTTTATCTTTCTTTTCCCTTATGCTGTATCTTAAGTCTACACCTATACAGATAAAATGCTATAAACTGATGAGAAAGAACTGATAATAAGTTTGTTGTCCATTGTTTTTAATTTTACAACACTAGACATTCTAAGACATAAGACATGTTAGAAAAAATTTACCATCAGAATAGAAAGAATATAGTTTGCCAACAAATGCTTTTATATGTGCATAGATTTTACATATGCTTTGCCTTTAAAAAACGAAATATAAGATAATTTTTAATATCTAAACTTTTAATAAAATAAAAAATTTTGTGAGTACAAGTGTCAGTAACATATCTTTTAAGTTTAACAAATAAGCTAACAAAATGAGGGAAAAAAAACTAAAGAGATTAATAAAGGAGTTCAAATTATTTTTGGTAGTGTAAGTGCATGTTTGTGCTCAACTTTCAAGAAAAACTGAATGAGTTTTGAAACTTTCTTTTATTACCATCATTCAAAGAAGGATCTTCTGTTGCCGGATTCAAATGTGATTGCATAGCACTTTCATCTAAAACAAACAAAATTATGTCAGTTTTAATAATTTTAAACAATACTGAATAAAATCAGCTGTAACTATTAAAATGCAAAAATAAATAAATAATTCAAATAAATAAAATGAAATAAATAAATGAGAAATAAAATGGAAGCAAGAAAGAATATGTAAAAGAAAAAAAAAATCTTACCTTTCACTGGTGATAAAACTTTAAAATCTTCTGAAACTCGATCAATAGACAATGAATTATCTTTAAATTCTGCTAAATAATTTGTTATATTAAAAACAGATTTTAAAAAGTAAACAAATAGAAACAAAATCATGTCACTTTGATGAAATAGGAATTGAAAATAAATTAAATAAAATACTTTTACAGCCATTTGCATGTGATATACCTTTATTATCTTCTATGTGGTGATCAGATGACAAAATTTCTTTATTGTCTGTAAAAAAAATATCAATTTAAATATTAATAATTTTTCCCATAATTGATTTTTTTTAATTCTACACAAATTCTTCAAAGAAGCTCTCTATCAAATTTACCTTTCCATTACAACAAATAATTCATGAAGTCCAATTTGCTATAGACATATATAACAGGCAAATATTCCCTTTTTTCCAGGAAATTTTATTTCAATTTTTTAAAGTTACTTTGAAATTTATTCTTGATTTAATAAATTTGATGCAAAATGATATTGACCACTGTTGCCACAGCTCGAAATTAATGGTGGAATTAATGGTTAATTTTTCACTTTGTGAAAAATTAAGCAAACTTTAATAAATACATATTACAAATGTAAATTAGTGAATGGCAGTAATTAAATTTTATTAAAATTTGTAACTTGGTTCAGAATTTCGTTAATGAAACAATTAAAAAAAAATTTTCAATAATTTTGAAATGTCAATACCAAGAATATTGAAGCTAAACATTTTTGTCTGAAGTAAATTATTATAGGTCCCTTTATAATCATAATAATTAACAAATCTAAGATTATCGAATTTTTTAATTCAATTGTTTTTAGATCATTTCAATTATTTTTTCAGTTATTTTAATTGTTGAGTAAGAGATGAATTAAACTGTTTTTAGTATGATAAATTTGAATAACACAATTTTTTTTATAGCATTTGCAAACTGTTAAAGTTAAAAGCCCCTCACTTCATACTCTTTTTAAAATCTGGCCTCCAAATATTATTGAGTCTTTTTCCTTAAATAACTTAATAATATTATTTAAAAATTTTTAAAATTATTAATACAATAGTAAAAGTATTAAAAAATAATTAGTAAAAAAATAAAATACAATAGAAAGTTTAAAAAAATCTTTTGCCATTAATGGATAGTCCTTCAAATAAAAAATCCTATGATTAAAAATATCAAGAAATTCTTATCTTTATGAAATTAAATAAAAAAAAAAAGGATGTGGAAATTTTGAGATGATGAAGCTCTGTGATTGTTGACTAGCTCTGGACCCGCATGAAAATATGTAATTAATAAATGATCCCCAAGTCAAGTTTAAGAATTATAGCACAGATCTTAAACAGAACAGTGTGAGAATGTCAGTGGCTTGTCAGCAACGAAGACAATGGAGCTTTACCAGCGATGAAATAAACAAAAAAAGTAAAATTTTTGTTTTGATATTGGGGGAAAAAATCGACTCATTAAGCATCAAAAATTTGAGAGATTTTTCAGTTCGATTTCAAAGGGTGGAAAATGTAACCTGAAATTGTCAATCTCTTGCAAAATGCAGGACAGCTACAGTTGAGATTGCAAGATTCTTTCCCACCATATCCAATTCAGAGTACGGACAGCACATCCAAATCCGTAACATATAAAATAATTGCATCAAACATGTAAAATGACTGAAGCTTTCAAACGCTAGGGACGCCAGACTGGTGGTACACTGAAATAAATTGTGGCTGAATAAATTCAAAACACGTCTACTGCAACAATGCGAAAATTACGCTTTTTTCGCAATCTGTGGCGAAAACCGACATGGTAAAGAAAAAAATATTATTTCGGAAAAGAGAAAAAAAGCACTTTTTAAAAAACACCCAATGACAGAAGCACCTTTAAGGGCTTTTAAAAAATAAAAATTGAAAAAAAAGCACTTTTTAAAAATGCTACGCACCTTGTAAATTCATATTACCTTGTGAGACAGCATCGATTGTTGAATCAGTTCCCAGTTCTGTAGCATACAATAGTTCCTTGAAATCAGACATTTGGTCAGAAGTATTTTTTACATTTGCTGAACAAGGCTCTTCCAGAGGAATTTCAGAAATAGAATCACCAGTCTTATCATCATTATTATCAATATCTTCAATTATAGCATGAACAGAGCTAGAAATGGAAGTATGTGAAGATATGGAATCCTCAAACTTTTCATTTGCAGGTGAATTTGTGTGGGTTAATGTATTAGAAAGTGCAGTTGCTTCAACATTTAACTTTTCATTAACAGCAACAGATGGTGTTTTATTCCCAGTTTCTTGTAGGGCAGACATTTGGCTTGAAGCAGAATTCTCTAACACTGATTGATCACATACTGCTTCAATTGTGGATGTCGGGGTGACTTCAGTTGCCAGGCTTCCATTATCAGCTGAAGAAAAAAAAATTTTTTCCATGGTTTCTTGCATAACTATTACCTTTTCAACACAAGTTTTTTCATTTGGTGGCAAATTCATATCAGCTAATGAAGTAGAAAGTGGATCAGCTTCAATGATTTGAGCTTTATTTTCTTCAATGGAATATATTTCTTTCTCCAGATCATCTCGTAGATTAGAGGCAGTGCTAGAAGATTGCTTGGGAGTTGATTCATCAAATAACATTTGATCATCAACTTTTTCACCTGTAGAAAAACTCGTATTAGAGATGTGGCTATCATTATTGACATCAGCAGATATTGCTCTGCTTACACTGTCCTGTTGATCAGTACGAATAGAGTCTTGCCCAGCTGCAGGGTCACTTACTTCCCTTTTTTCATCAACTTTATCACTTACTACAGAATCTAAATCTATTTCTGTGACAGAAATTGAAGTAACTGTAGTTAGTTGATAATCTTTTTCTTCAGAGATGGGAATTTCTTTTTCCATACTCTTTCCAAGATCAGAGCTAGAAATACAAGAAGATTGTTCAGTGGTAGAATCAAGAAACGCTTGTTCAGACTTTTTCTCCTCTTCAACTGTTTGTATATCAGCAATAAAAGGAGGGGCTTCATCTACCTTACTTTTATTTTCTTCCAAGAAGGTGATTTCTTTCATTTGCTGATCAAATACATCAG
Source organism: Parasteatoda lunata (assembly GCA_949128135.1). Taxonomy (NCBI): domain Eukaryota; kingdom Metazoa; phylum Arthropoda; class Arachnida; order Araneae; family Theridiidae; genus Parasteatoda; species Parasteatoda lunata. Next base: position 95,396,340 of record OX421975.1, read on the forward strand.
CAGTAAGATTATTTTCAGAAAGACTACTGCAAGTTGTCATTGACTCTTTTTCAGTTTCCTTTTCTTGTGTTATAGCTTTTTCAGTATTATTAGGCGATACAATGATGCATTCTGCTTTGGTGTCAGGTGAATTGGTTGATTGAGTTTCAATTAACTCAAATTGAGTGCTAAAATTTGTATCTGATATTAAGTTATCAGTCGATTCCATTGATTTAGTAAGACTGACTTCTTTTCTTTTCACTTCATTTGCCTTAAGTTTAGCTTGATTGCCATCAGTATTTTCAACAACAGTGTCCATTATTGACATTAAAGTCTCACTGCAAGGTTTTGTGTACTTGTTTAATTCTAAATCACTTACAGTGGTTTTAACATTTTCCAAAGTCTTTAATAGAGTTTCAGTAGAACTTAGAACGGAATTTGTTTCAGTTTCCATGTTAGATTTGACTGCCTCAGCAACTGGTGCTTTCAAATTGCTACTAGCCGGCGGTGGTTGATTTACAATAGTTTCGTTACTCTGAGTAGAAATATTCTGTGACTCTGGCCTCACACCTGATAATTTTTTAGACAATCTATGTTCTGAATCTGGTGAAGGAAGCAATGTCTTTTTCCGTTTTAAAGCACCTGTCGGTTTAACAGATAAATTAGTTTCAACTGCTACTTCTGAATTTAAATCTTCAGTGTCAATATCCATGTCAACAACAGCAATTTCATCCTGGTTAACCCTAGAGACAGATGTGGGAAGATAAACAGATGCTGGTTGATTACCTAAAATATGACTTGGTGGTGGAACCTGTAAAGGAGGTGGGAAAGGTGGAATAGTGGTTAAACCGTACTTTTCTGGCGATAAATGAACCTTGGCAATTTGTGTAGGCGGAGGTACAGTTAGAGGTGGAGGAAAAGGTGGAATAACAGGAGTACTTTTAATATCAGGAGGTGGCACTTGAAGTGGAGGTGGAAACTGAAGTGGTGGAGGAAATGGTGGAAGTTGCGCTTTCAATGAAGGTATTTGTTCAGGTGGTAATTTCTTGTCCAATTTGCTTTGTGCAAATGCTTCAGGGCATTGGATCAAAGAAGAAGGGGGTGGGCGTGGTATAACAAGTGGTACCATATCAGCTTTGTTGATACCTAAAAGTAAAAAATCCTTCTCTTCTTCAGACAGAGGTTTTGAAGCCACCTTTGGAGCAGATGCAACTGGAATTTGTTGTGAAGCAGTGGCTGTATTATTTTTTGGAAGTTCAATATATGATAATTGGTATTCATTTATGGTATTTGTAGCACTGTTGGAGTTTTGGGTTTCGCAAGAATTATCCCCCTGCTTAGTAGTGGAAACGCTTGCTTCACTTTTACTCTGACAACCTGATACAGGCAATTTTTTTCGCTTTGATGTTTTTGACTTTTCACTTTCAGATGAATCAGATTCATTTTTTTGAGCAATGTTTTGTTTAAATTCCTCATTGGTGTAAAAAGGAATGTCAAACGAGTCCACTGAAAAAAGACTTTCTTCTTCTTTTTTTGCAGCAGTAATAAGTTCATCATTCTTTTTAAGTTCTGAAGATTTTTTTTCTGCTTTTTCTTTTTCAAGAGCAATTTTTTCATTCAACTTTGCACGCAATAATTTTGCACGTGAGCTAGGCATCTGTCCAATTAATAATTTATTTCTGAGTTTAGTCTCAATTTCTTTTTTTGCATCATTTGCATTATTCAGAGTCAATTTAATATTTGATGCTGCTTTCGCAGGAGAATCGCTTGAGTCCACGCTATTACTTTCCTCCAGCTCAACGACAGATTTTTCTTTATCTATTTCTTCACGAATTTTATCCTTTATCTTTTGGTCAGCAACAGCATCTAGCTTGCGTTTCTTCGCCAAATTCACTTGTTTTTCAATATGTTCCTTTTTCTTTTTGGCTTTTAACATCTGAGTTATTGTTGAAGTTCTCATCAATTCACGCTTCCTTTCATATACAGGATTTTCTTTCAGGAATTGCTATATAAAATTGAATATAAATAAAATTAAAAAAATTTCAATGTCTGTTAAGTTGAAATATTTTTGTGATTATGAAACTAAAGTGAAACTCAATGTAAAATAAGGTAATACTTGCCTATTAAAATTTATCAAAAATAATAAGCAAAACTAATACAATAAGGGACACTCCCTGGGCCATACATTTTGCTCTTTAAAGCGAAGAAAGTACATAAAACTGTAAAAAAGAATTCTACAAGAAATTCAGCACACACAGATTTCATTAAACTTTTTTTTAGCCCATCTGCTACATGTTGTGTGTCTATGGATTTTTCTTCACCACTAATTACTGCTTACCACTATTAGGTAATGTAGTGTCTTTTTTTAAATTTGTCTAAATAAGCATTTGATGCTTTGAAGACCTATTAATCCAGGCTTCGCAAAACTTCTTTTACCTTTCCTTGAAATGGTATTTTACTCACAAAATATTTCTAGTTCTTACAGAATAAATAAAATAATTTAACACTACTGTATCCAGGTCTCGTCTAGTCCTAGTTTTTTTTTTTTTTTTTTAAAAAAAACACCATTATCACCTGGGGATAGATTGTTTTGTTTCCACCTAAATTCTACATGCATACTTATATGAATTAAATATAAAAATAAGAATTTCACTAAAAAAAATATTGCACGATTGTTATCAACGGGATTAATAAAATAAATAGCTCAGAGAATGATTAGTTTTTCTAATAGTTAATGTCTATTTTAGACTTTTTTCTGCTTTTTAAGTGTTGAAACATCTGAAATGATTCCTTAAAAATTTTTATGTTAAGCAGTTGGTTTTAAAATATAAATAAATACATTATAACAGCATGATATGTTTATTCCTATTCAGCAGTTAGTGAATTCTTTGTATGTCTTACAATGTACAAAAAATTATCAACTTTTATCATTATTTTTGCTTTTGAAAAGAGTGAAAAAAAGATCTTAAATTTTAAACATATCTATTTAGCATTTCGAGTACATAATTTAGGAATTAAATGAGTTTGCAGAAATGCTCATTAAACTTAAGTAATAAATTTGATTCAATTTGTTCATAAAAAAAGAAAAGAAAAAAACTATATTTTCAATTATAATTATATAATTCATTATATAATTCAATCCCGCTTTTGTAATTAAAGTTTTTATCAAGTAAAATATTAGCCAACAAAATAAGATATTCAAATGTTAAATAAAATATATTTTTGAAGTTACTCATTAAAATAAAAAATACAAGCTTAATCTCAAGTGTCACAACAATTTTGAACTAAAGATTAAAATAACAGAAATTATCTCTTTATTTTTTATTTAAATATTTAAACATAATAGAAAGTTTTTCCCACTTTTCAGTCCATAAACATGCAAACTAACTGAACTAGGCCTTAAACTAGTTTATTTTATACAGAATTAATGCTGTCTAGTCCAGTTGTCATAGGAGAAGAAGTGAATAGTTTACTAATTTATTTGATGAGTTGTTTTGCCTTTTAATTAATTCTAATTTAATAGTTTTAACCAAAACTATGGGTTCAACATTCAAAATTTTATTTTTAAACATAGATTATTTTAGAAGGGTAAAGTAGTGTTGATGGAAGCAGGTTTAATCTATAGTAAAAAATCTCAAAATGAAATGAAGACAATTTGGTTTCATCTTTTAAAATGCTTATGGATAGAAAATTTACTTCTGCATGCTTTGTCTAAAAATATATATCATAATATGTATCTATTAATGCACTTTAATGTTTATTAAGGTACATTAATAGATACATTAATATTAATTTATTAAGGTACATAAAACTGTTATAATTAAATATAAAAAAAAGTTAGTTCTTTTATACTTAAACATCTTATACTATACTTCCATTCTTTTATCTTTATAATAAAGTTCCATTCTTCTCTTACACTGCTTTTCTTTTAAAGCAGCAATCGCCAAAAGAGAATGATAAATATACTAACAAAGAGTAATTAAATTTTTATTTTGAATTATTTCTACCTCTATTTTAGATTTTGAATTATTTTTTTCTTGCCTCAATAACTAGAGTGTCCTTTATTAAGAAGAAATTAAGGTTCATAATCATAGGAACAAATACCAGCAGAATAGACTAGTATTTGAAGATTTCCCTTATAAAGGTCGTACTGCAAACACCACACAAATAAAGTTGTATTTTACTTTAAACATTTGCCATTAATATTTTATTTGGAAAATTCATTTTCATTTTAGCATTTCAAATAATTTCCTTTATAACAAACGTAATAAACATAACAAATAATCATCAAATATTATTCTGTGCACTAATAAATTTTATTTAGCAACCTGTAATATTTTAAAAGTGAAAAGTTTGTGTCTGCTGAAAAAATTATATAAATATACATAGGAAGCATATTTTTAGGTGGACTTTCATAACTGAAAATATTGTATAAACTGTAAACATAAAGTTGGGTACCCGAAAATGCAATATATTGAAAAGTGCCAATTTCCCAAACCAATTATCAGTATTCAGAAGTACAACAACGCAGAAATATATTTTGTTAGCATTTATGAAATTCAAATCAGTGCAATTTTAAGATGTATTTACTACTCAATTCTATAAAGGTAAATAACTTCCATAAAATTATGCATGAATTTGAATAACATACTAAATAAAAATTATACAACACTGAAATTTAATACATCATCAAAAAACAATAAAATAAAATTGAACACTAAGAATCAATGTTGTAGTTTTTAGTTAATTGAATTTTCAAAATGTGAATGTAAATTCTCAAAAACCGCAATTTTTCTATAACTCAACTGTAGGAGTAATTTAGACCATGAAATTTTTTTATAATTATTGATAAAACTAAATAGTTTGCACCTCCGCTAAGTGAAACATTTCTGAGGGGACATCCACGAAGTTAAAAATAAAAAACTACTAAAGTAAAATATTACTATTTATTATCCTGGTTTTAGTTTTTTGAAAAAACACACACATTTGCATTTAAACAACAGTCTTAATAACCCCATGGAAATATCAACAAAAACAAATTCCATAAAAAGGCATATATATATATATATATATATATACATACACACCCATATTTTGACATTTGTTTACAAGAAAGATCTATTTCACAGGCACTTTATAATGATCAAAATAAACAAAACTCTTGGGCCGGGATAGACTGACCGGTAGGGCGCTGGGCCCACGTCCGAGAGTTCGTGGGTTCGAACCCCGCCGGTCGAAGACTCCCCTTGTAGTAAAGTGACCGATGCACATTAAATCCGTCCAGTCTCAAAAGTCATCCATGTTTCCATAACAAATCAATATTGGATTGGAGATCGGTCGTTCTTTGATTCAGGTCAAAATTACGATTTGTGGATGAATGAATGGATGTAAGAATAGGTCCGCCCTATAAATGGGTATGACGTATGGTGTGGCAGAAGTCGAATTCTTGACCATAGATGGCGCCACTAGAAAACAAGAACAATCGCACCCCCTCTGCCTAAACAGGCATAAGAACAACAACAAACAAAACTCTTTCCTTTATAAAACATGAAACTCAAATTGCTTATTAACTTTTAATGTGTCAATTTCATGGGGTTTTTTTTCTGATTTTTCGGCAGTTATTGCCAATGTTATTAGTTTCCACTTGGGCTTTAAAATTCCAATTATCTCATAGTTGATATTATTCATACTTGAAAATTTGAATCCCGCATTTAAATAACCACTTTTTGATACATTCAATTTATGCAGATTGTATTATAAATTCATGCAGTGCTTGATTGTATTTTCGGCAGTTATTAATAGTGATTTTCACATGCATTTTAAATTTCCTGATTTATTTCAGACAATATGGGAAATTCAAATTGCCCATTTGAGTACTTACTTTTTAATGAAAGATTCAACTGGTTTTTTTTATTTGGCATTGCCAATTCCAAATATCTCGTAGTTGATATTATTCATACTTGAAAATTTGAATCCTGCATTTAAATAACCACTTTTTGATACATTCAATTTATGCAGATAGTATTATAAATTCATGCAGTGCTTGATTGTATTTTTGGCAGTTATTAATAGTGATTTTCACATGCATTTTAAATTTCCCGATGTATTTCAGACAATATGGGAATTCAAATTGCCCATTTGAGTACTTACTTTTTAATGAAAGATTCAACCGATTTTTTTTATTTGGCATTGCGATTGATATCCGCATAGTTTTTAAAATCCGATATTTCTAATATGATATAATTTATTACGAAAGCCGAATCTCCAAGCAAAACACTCATTTTAATAACCCGTTTTTGAAGAATCCATAGCGTGTGATTTCGTCATCGTTCATTTTTTCGGTAGTTACTACTACAGATTTCCTGATTTTTAATTTGTATTTTTTTTTTAATGTGATAATTTGCAAAATGCGAAAAGAAAATAATTAGTACGTTTTTCCCTCTACAATATGGGAGAATATTGCCCATAATTTTAGGGAAAAAATATTACATATTTTGAAAAAATTATAAAAATTCATTTTATTTAAATAAGTTTTTTTTTGCTGTAAACACAATGTTTTTGCTTCTTTAAATAAGTATCATATATATTTGTTATTATCAAAAGTATCTTGCAGAAAGATAATAGTGCTAGAGTTGTTTGTCGCAGAAAGCCTGAAAAAAAATCTGCAACAGGGATCCCACCATCTGCTATTAATAGGAGAGGAATACAGCACATAACCTGATAAATTGTTTTTTAATAATTGAAAAAAGAAATACTAAATTTGTAGAATAAAATTGGTAAAAATGGCAGAAATCGACCAGACCAAAAGTGTCAAATTGGAAAAAAATTAATGTGTATGATTAAAAAAAAAAATTCCTTATCAGTAATTTTTGCATCAACTCTGTCATTAGTAAGAAAAGATTGACTTAAAATGGGATTTCAGAATGCTATTTCATTACAAGTAAAAATAAAACTTAAAATCTTTATAAATGTATCATTATGCATTTTTATATTCAAATATCTATTCTTACCATGTAATTGACAGTATGAGTGTGACTTTTTAAATGTTGTTGAGCATGGCTTTCATTCAGTAAAGATTCATTGCACAAAGAACAGAAAAAAGAGTAATGAGGTTTAACAAATTCAACTCCTAAAAATACAAACAAATTATTAGTACACAGAGTAAATCAGTTTTAAATAGGGTTTCTGATAACTAAGCACTCAAAGCTCTTATAGGGAAACTTATTTTAAATTTGCCATATTTATCAAATGATGTCTTTGTGTAATTAAAATGTAAATTAAGCTCAAAATTAAAATTCTGCTGATGATTTAGTTACTCATCATATAACAAATTTTGAAAATAATGTATAAAAAGTATGTGCAAACAAAGATAGTAAAAACAACATAGTTCCCAACTCTAAAGTAAAGAAAATTAATACAGTTTAAAAAACATTTTAAATTGTGTGGAAACTATTGCATAATTTAAACTTGAGAAATTTTTAGGACCGTTTATGATGAATAACGATGATGTAAATACAAAAAATATAACATCATAATAACATATTACGACGCCCGGTGGTTGAGTGGTAGCGCCTCACGCTCTCGTGCCACAGGTCCTGGGTTCGATCCTCGGGCTGGGCAAGGTTGACTCAGCTTCTCATCCCTTCAGTGGGCCGATAAATGAGTACCAAGCATGCTTGGGAACTAAACACTGGGGGTTCTGCGTTCGGCGGACTACCTGACTGGAACATCTGCTCCTACACCCCAGAGTCCGAGATCAAGAAAACTGAGATGGGCACAGTAGGCCTTGGCCCTCTATGGGCTGTAGCGCCACTGAGTTTAGTTTATTTTAATAACATATTACATTGCATTACAATAAAACTTAAAATTGACTTTAATATTTTGCACATTATTTGCTTATTATTGTCATTTAAGGTGCCATTTTAAACCATAATGTTGCCAGAGGAACTTTGGGCTGTTTTATTTATTGACATTCTAAAAATAAAAAATACATACCTTTAATGTGCCTTAGAATACAGTCACTTGCAACTTCTTCTTTTTTTGGTTCTTTAAAAGTCACTGGATTAAATGGGTCAATATGCTGTAAAAGCAAAGTCAAACTATTCATTAAAATTGAATAGAATGTAGGTTAGCAAAGTCAAAGTAGTACAAAATATGCCTGATCATACACAGAATTAAAAAAAAAAAACCTAGTAGGGTTGGGATTTCTTCCAGGACACTGGAAAGAACCTGAAAAAGTTTATTTTAATCCTATTGCAAGACTCATAGTAAAAATAAATAAATAAACAAATAAAATTTCATAACATGTTTTTTTTTTAAAAAATTGGGATAATTTTTGAAGCAGTTTACATATACCATACTACTTCTAAAAAGAATAAAGTAAAAAAAAAGTATTATATTTTGATTTGCTTAGACATGATAAAGGTAAATTTTAATGCAAAAGAAAAATTATATAAGTTTATATTTAATTTCAGAATTATGTCATCAGAAAAGACAGAAATCTTTAACAGTTTTCAGTATAATTTTTTTAATAGAGCACTTAATAACTCCAAACAGTTTAAGATCAATGCATAAAAACTTTAAACTACAGTTAAAAAATTAGCAGTATCTATTAATATTCTCTCACACCAATATTTAATGAAAAATTTTAATCTAGTTCAAAATATCTTTAATAAAGTAATTTTAAAGTAAGGTATAACAATATCTAAATGAAAATAATGAATATGCATAACACTTTTATACAAAAGTAATTTAGTGGATGATCCCTCAATTTACCATTAAAATATTCTGTAATATATCAACTGCACTTTTAATTTTAATCAACCACTTCTAATAACAGAAAATAAAGTCAAATTAATAATTGTTCACTACAAAATTCCATTCTAAAAGATTTTTATCGCATTTGCTGAAAAGAATAAATAAGCCTATGACTCCCGCAATCATATCTATAAAAATTTGACAATGTAAAATCATTAATAGATTTTTTTTTCAGAGAATGCATGATTTAAAATAATTAATAATGCCTCAGGCAAAGGCTATATGACTGAACCATACATAATCAGTGGATGGCCTTGAGTTTTAACTATTAAATGTTGTAATTTTTTACTATTATTACTAAAAATTTTATTTTTACCATTTTTATTAAAAATACAAAATTTTTGAATCTTCATGTCAATATTCATAGATTATGGGATGTTCTGAATGCATAAAAAGAAAAAAGAATCAGGAATATCAAGACTAAATATTTTTTTATCAGGAAAATCAAGACGACTATGAACTCTGATATTGTTATGTACACATTTGAACATGGGTTTCAAAATATCTAGACAACAAAACTATCCAATAAAGTACATCAAAAAATAAATAAATAAATAAAGGAGATATTTCCGTATCCTGATCTGTGGCAGAATAATCACCCAGTCTTGGCAACTTCCGCACAGCAACACAAGAAACTATTAAGAAAAACATCACAGAAAGGGACCAACTCGAAATGTATAACTTGTAGCCACCCCCGGGCAAACATATACATGTTTTTTTTTTAAAAAATTGCAGTTTAAAATCAATTTGCCACCTTGGCGATTGTAGTTGGCGCAACAGATCAGGATACAGAAATATCCCCTAAATAAACTAAAATATTAGCAAATAAAAATAATAAATAAACACAATTACCTTTAAATGATCAGAGGTATAGTAATGATTCAGGAGGCTGGCAATAGTTGTAAACTCTTTACAGCAGGAATCACACCAGTTATGACCTGAATCAAATCCTGAATATTTAACAAGACTTGATACATTACGGGATTTAAAACTGTTCTCATTTACCTGTTTAAAATAAAACAAATATTGTCATTTCATATAAAATATTTTTTAATCTACTATAGATTTAAAACTGAATAGAAAAAGAGTGAAAAAAGATCAATAACATGAAGGCAAGATAAGAAATTCCTGAGGCATTTAGAATATGCATATACTTTGAAGTCTATACCAAATTCAATACAGACATCATATTTTAAATCATTCATCTAAATCACTTTAAATCATATTTATCTTTCACACTTATGAGAATCGGGATTTTTAAAAAAAATCTTTAATGGGAAAAATTAGCAAGAAGTCTTGCAAGACCCAGGAAATGCAAGCTCAAGGAAGTGGAGTAACACCTAAAAATCCTGAAAGTTAAAAATTATAAAGAAAAACCTGAGGATCAAAAATGTGTGGTGAGTGAGGTCAAGATATCTTTCATAAGTTGTAATGGCAAGAAAAGTAGAGCTTAAGCTAACCAATCCTGAGATATTAAATATGATAAAATCTAAAGAATTTTCCCATTACTTTGATTTATTATTCCATTTTCCTCACTTTGATTTAACCCCTTAACGATCGGTTAATTTTCAAGAAAACGGTCATAACAGTGCCAATTTTGCCAAATACACATATTTAATTAGTGCTGACATCTAGTTTAAAATAAACTAACTATCTACAATTACCTTAAAAATATCCTGGTATTGCCATCTGGTGTGTAATATGAGAAATAAAATGTTTTCCGGGCAAAAGAAAGGAATTAGTTTTATTCTTATTGGCGCGTTACTACTGAACACTCCAGCCCGGAAATTTCACGGGAGCGAGAAATAGATGGTGAAACCTCACCGCGTCATTTTCGCGAGAAAGAAGGGGCTATTAAAGATAACTTGGAAATTTTAACTATCTCGAATATTTAAAGAGTTTTAAATGTTTATATTTCACCCTATGATTATGATTAGTTTAAATGCAATGAAAAGATATAATCTGAACCTAAAAAACATATTTTTTTGTTCATTATTTTATGGTTAATTTATATGGATTAAATCAAATCTCCCTATTTGGCTCTTATTCATAACTTAGACATTAAGAAAAACCAGCCTAAAACATAGGGCATATCTTGCTTGGAGTTTCAACATCTAAAGGGTTAATATAAGATTAAGGGATAAAATAGAAAATGTTACATATTTCAAAAAAAAAAATAATAAAAAACTAATTTATGTATTATTTTATGAGGCATAATATCTTTTAATCTTTTATAATTTACCTGTGTTTCAACTTCTTCTTGTATTAATTTAAGATCTTCCTTTTTAATTTTATTTCCTAATGCACTTAAGTCTATTTGCTTCTGTTTTGCCTCATCAATAAGTGACTTAAGTTCTTCTTGAGCTTTGTCATGCAGATTTCTACATTTCATTATCAGACTAATCATGCCTTTGTCCATCTCCTCAGGTACATTTTTCTTTTCAAGTTCACCCAGAAGATTTCTAATTTCAGAAGTGTCTTTCGATGTATTTTTTAAAGTTTTTTGTAACACATATCTATCATAATAACACTCTTTATATTTTTCTTTATTCAGGGCATCATTTGCATTAACTTGTTTATCTTCAATATGTTTATCTTTATAGAAACTTGAACCTGATTTTTTTATAGGCATTGATATTGGTTGCCACCTTAAAGAAGACTCAGTAGACTTAGTTATAGGTGAATTATTTTTATTAGATGATTTGAAAGTATCCGTAACTTGGGTAGTGTAAGAATTCGTAGTAGAAGTTTTAGTTGTTTGTGTTGATTGAATTACAGAAGTCTTTGATGTAGGAGAAATTTTTACTGAAGACTTTGCACTCTCAATCATTTGATTAATCTGAGAGGTAAGTTTAGCAGAAATATCCATTTGTTTAGAACTTGCTGTGGAGACAGGAATTAAATTCGGAACAGAACTTACTGGAGCAGGTGGAATATCAGATACAGGAACATTTTTCAAATTTATCCTTGAAATTGGGGGTGAAACTAAGGATCTCGGAGCATACATATTGTATGATGTAGTCATAGGCGATGGATAGTTATAAGGCATAGAATTTGGAGCAACAGGAGGAGGATAGTTTGGGGAGTAGGTAAAATTAGAAAAAGAAGATGGTTGCTGCATAGGGTATGAGCTATGAAATGGCAAAGATTGAGGAAAAGGAACAGCTGCAGGTGACAAAACTTGTGGTATAATTTGCTGCGGGGGTAAAGCTTGTTGAAGGGGCATAACTTGCTGTGCATGTAAGACTTGCCTTTGCATATCTGGAGCAGCAGATAATGAGGAATTAATGTTTTGGGAAATGTTCTCATCAAGTTCATTGGTTTTGTCAAATACTTCCTTTTTTGATGGAAATACTTCTAATATTTCCAAATCCTCTTCAACTTTTTTACCATGTTGGTTATCAATTGTAACAGATCTTGTTAGAGTGTCAGACCCTTTTATTTCCAAGGTGTCATGTGATTTACTTCGCAAAGAGGAACTAGTTTCTGAATCTTGATTTGGACCACTGATTTCTTTGAAGTGCTTTTCTATTCTCAAATTCAATTTTTTTTCATTTTTGAAATCAAAACTAGATAGACATTTAGTAGAAACATCAGACAAACTATCAGAATTTTTATCAAATAAGTTTTCTGACTCACTACTTGAAGAACTGTCAGATGAAAATCTCTTTTTACTATAGGAATGTTTATGTGGACTTCTCTCTCTAGAATGTTTGGGACTTCTTGAACGGGAATGCCTACGATATCTAGGGCTTCTAGATCGTCCTCTACCATGCCTACTACGCGACCGCCTTCTAGGAGGTGATACTCCATGTCTATCGCGTGAATGTGGTTTAGGACTTCTGCCTCTAGAATGGTATTTATTTCTGTCAGGATTTTCCCAATGATAAGGAGAACGGGTTTTATAATTAGGAGATCTCTCTCGTGCTCTACGATGTGGGCTGTGATCCCTAGATGAAAAACGTGTATCACGTTCTGAATATTCCTTATGCAAAAAAGCTTTACGGGTAGGAGAAGAGTTTCTAGTTTTTGAATTCTTTTTTGATAGCTTAGATACATTTTCTTTAATCTTCTTGGAACTTTCACTAGAATATCTTTTTGGAAGAGCAGGTCCTTCAACTGCTTTAGAAGGTAAATCAGAAAGAGGCTTAAAAATGCTAGCATCAACTTTCTCTCGAATTACGCGACGAGTTCCAATGCCTTCATTAGAAAAATTATCAATCATTATGGGACTAGCAGATTTGGGTGTTGTACTTGGAGGATTATCCTCACGCACACGAACAATTCGTTTACTAGACATCATATCGTCAGATTTCAAATTTATTTGCAGTTTGGACAATCTTTCAGGACTTTCTCTATTATCAAAACGAGATGTACTAGTGGGATGTCGGGAACTTTGCGAGGAATAATCATTCAAATTAAATTTAGGACTATCCTTTAATTCTTCCTTCTGATTTCGAGGAGTGGGAAAATCTTTTAAATATTGCGGTTTTAAATTAAAAGAACCTTCTCTAGGCTGAGATATAGGTGATGGATATTCTTTATTAGAATGAGTAAAATTAGTCATTTTAGAATATTCTGGTGAAAATTTTGCAAAGTCTGATCTCCATTCAGATTCTAATTTCTGGGAGAGAACATGCTGGGAAGGTGCTTCTAAGTTTTTATTAAAATAAAAATCATCACTCTGTTGCACAGCTTTAACTTTGTCAGAAGTCGTACTACTTTGAGATAAATACTTATTTATGGCTTCTTTAGCATCAGCGGTTAGTGATCTACCCGATAAGGAGGGATTACTGCTTCGAATCAATGAATCTTTAGATTTTCTTTCCATGATTTTCCTTTCGTCTGATCTTTTTGCATAAGGACCTCTATACGGTTGAAATTTACGCAATTCTGAATCCTCATCATCACTCCAATTTGTATCAACTAAACTAGTTTCAGCATTCTTGTTTTGTTCAGTTACTTTTTTAACTGGTTCTTCGGGTAGAGGATTAGAATCTCCATACAAAAATTCATCTTCATCATCTATTGACTGCAGATTGCTAATAATAGGTTTAACACCTGTATATGGACTTGATGCGTCTGATGAAGGGGGTCTTGTGCTTCTTTCATTCGAAGCAACTTTTTCATTTGGATTTGTATAGATAGATGAAAAGTCCGTTTCAGCAGAAGATGCAAATGAAGAATTGTAAAAATTGTAGTCATTTTTATTTGAATAAGCAGGCAAATTTCTGTTCAAGTTATCTCTACTAGGAGAATGATTTGGAGAACTTCCTTGCAGTGTCCCATAGTTACGTAAAGATTCTAAAGCAGATGAGCTTGATTTATTGTCCATTAATCCAAGATTTGATTTAGCAGCTAGAGCTTGAGCATACAACTCAGAATTAATGTTCTTAGATCCAGTAGAGAACCTTGATGGAGATGGGGGAGGATCTTCATCACAGAATATTGGTAAGTTCCCAACACCCTGCAAAAGAATGAAATAATAACTATCAAGAAGAAAGGAAAAAAAATTTAATTTTTAATTAATTATATTTTACATTGCAAAACTGTAATTAAAAAAATTCCAGACAAAACTTTCCATTAAAAACATATATTTTTTAATATTTATGAAAGTACAATTTAAACATAATATATTTTTGTATAATAAAATAAAGATAATTTCTAAAAATCAGAAGCAGTACATTAAAAAAAAAAGTTTTTCAACTTCTTTCAATAAGATATTTTTAAGAATTTCATAACAATATAAACCCTGTTAGTATTGTATATGAGAGAATCATTCATAATTCTTATTTACCAAAAGCACACCTTGATGGGAGCATATTAAGCTTTAAAGCAGTTGCATCTAAACATAAAAATTGGAAAATATAAGTTTGCTGTACTACGACCTATCCATATTTTATGCGTAAATAAAACACTACATGTGTGAACGTGCTATTTATGAAAATGTGAATTTACTATTAAAATCACACATTTGTTTGCCGGATAATTACATAGAATTACAAAAATATAGCCACTCGCAACAATTGCTCAATTGATTGTAAGAAAAATATGTCCTTTTTTAACCCACTGGCGGTTTAGCAAATGGGCGAAATTGGGAGAATGTTTCTCCCCTATACATTATTCCCCTATCTAATAACATGGAAAAACCAGTTTTGCTATACGGAAAAGACTGCAGGTTAAGTTACGACTTTTTACGTGCAGAACCGTCAGTGGGTTAAGCAGTTTGTGAAAATAATTTTTGATCATTAGTTACAAAAGCCTGTAAAGTGGTATCAGTGGAACAAAAATAACATTAGCAAAGAATGTACTAGATTTTTTAATTAAAGCAAACTGTCCGATTTAATTGATGAGCTTGAGGGCCAATTAGAAAAACTCATATTACACTGCTTTGAAAAATCAACACAATCTGAGTATTTTAAGCAGCTTAAACAGAATCCCATTAGTAAGTGTGTTTTACAAGTAAACCTTAGTGATAACTTTACCACCCTCGCTCAAAGATGTAGTATGGGTTCACATGACAGATATTATAGCAGTGCAGCCAACTCTAACAAATGAGATTCACTTTTGACAGTGATATTTCCCTTTAACTAATTGTCAAATTTGTAAGACGTCCCTTCTGTAACATTTCATGTCCTCTCTGTTGCGATGCAATATTTGGAATTATTAAAAATGTGTTTGCAATATTAAAAGTCTTTTAATTTATTTTACCTTGAAATGTGATAATTAAAAAAAATTACAAATAATGTTTAGGATGGTCCAAATTACAGAATTTAGCGTAAATAATAGTGCATGTAAAAAATTTGAGATTTTATATGTCCTCTCTGTTGCAAGTACTTTTAATTAACTTGCAATTTAATTATGAGGCTCTTTTATTGTTTTATGCCAATTAATTGAATTGTATATTCTTGCAGGATTTTTTGTTTTCGGATATATTTAATATATTTTTGAGAAAAAAATACTCGTATGATTTTTCCTCTGTCACGCTTGAAATTCAACAGATACTTAATCATGAACAATACTTGCATTATATGCTACTATGGTTATGATTTATATTATATATCACATATAGAAAATGTAGCCAAAATTATTGAAATCATTGTTTTTCCTAATGGTAATCTTAATACTTTAACCCTTTCACTACTAATTTTTTTTCTTCTGAGAACAAAATGAAATAAGTACTTAAATACATCAGTTACAATGCAAATATCGATAAAATTCTGGAAAGGGGGGGGGGAGAAAGGGAAAGAGGGACATATATGTCCCAGTGGTACTGAAATAATGTCTGAATCACCCCATGCATCATCTGAATCTGTTTCATTCAATATACGCTGTATTTCCCCATCTGACAATCCTCGCCACAGCCTAATCATGATAGTTACAGATCTAAAAAACAAAAGGGCAACTTTGAGAAAGGAGCTTCAGTATAATTTTCATATCCAGTGGGACAATAATGTCCAAGTAGAACATACCACTGGGACACATAGGTCTCGTTATAGTAGTTACAATGAATGAACAAATGAAAATATATTTATTTCAACTAAACTGATAATAATACTGATAAAATACAAATTTTGATAATAATACTTGATATTACAAGCGCTCGAGACTTCACTCTGTAGCACAGTGCTCTAAAATGGCAGCAAGACAGGACAAAATACCGTGAGGGGAAAATGTATTGGGAAAGGGTTGTACTGCTATGTATTGGGCGAAAATTACACTGAATTGTCAGTGATATCAAGGAATACCAGTGGGACATACATTCACAATAATACAAAGCATATTTAGCCCATAGAGTAATTTGAAACTGCCTGCGGGACATATATGTCCCGGTGGTAGCGAATGGGTTAAAACCCATAGCCATGAGTCATTAATTATTATCTATCAAAATATTAATTCTTTTGTGTTACAATTCAAAAAATGTTATTAGATTAAGTAAAAATTAAAGTGTTCAATAATTGTCTGATCTTAATGTATAATTTACTTTATTGATTTTCAATATTTGTTATCATTAATTATATTCAGGGAAACAGAATATGTCTGACTGCACAAACAAGGCTTTGGAGAAAATTCAGGCAGACACAAGGAAAATTTTGGACTAAAAAAAATTTCTAAAAAGTATTTTTGTTAAAAAATGTTTCACTCAGCAAAACTTTTTCTAGTTGAAAAAGCAAATGGCAATTTGTATTTATTAGTTTGAATTCCCTTAGTTAATAAGTGAGAACTTAAATTCAATGTAATAAATTATTACTATTTCAATGTTTTTTTATTTCTTTTATTTTATAACACATATGCTCGTTTATTCAAGAATTGTGTAATATCAAATGAATTTTTTCCTTATATAAACTTTGCTTTCCAAAAATATTTTGAAAAAGTCATTGTACAGAAAAAAAGCTAAAATTTTTGAGAGAAATTTTGATCAAAAAAAAAAAAAAAAAAACTTTGCTCATAACGAATAATATTAGGCTCTGAGAATTTTCAGCACTTCTGCTTATATGTACATGAATATTTCCAATATTAGTGGACTAATGTTAATTATATTTATATATATAATAAGTCCTCTGATTAGTGACCTAAATATAATTTACAAAAAATATAAATGTTTGTTTAAATAAGTTAGTAAATTAAGTTTTAATTAAAAAGTGTTAGTAAAGTTTTAATTAAATTACTACTAATATTTAACATAGTTATTTAGAATAAATTTCCTAGTTACATGTTATTTATAGACTAATCAAAAAATAAATTCAATTTACAAAAGCCAAATTGAAACACTTTATTTTCATTTTTAAAGATTTTACATGTTTCTATTTCTAAATGTTATTTATAGTATAATAGCTTTAGTGTGTCTGCTTTTTTTCTAGCCTATACAGCTCAGCATCAGCTAAAAGAATAGTCTTGATTTTGGGTCTTATTCATACAAAATTGAAAAATAAACTTATATACCAAAAACTTCGATTTTTTGTTTGTTTTTGTAATTGCATATTTTAGGGAAAAGAGTTAAAATGGGAATTAATGAAAA
Organism: Parasteatoda lunata; assembly: GCA_949128135.1. Lineage (NCBI taxonomy): Eukaryota > Metazoa > Arthropoda > Arachnida > Araneae > Theridiidae > Parasteatoda > Parasteatoda lunata. The sequence goes on from OX421975.1 coordinate 95,414,155, forward strand.
CTGATTTTATATATAATGAATAAGCTGATTGTTGAGTGTCTCTTTTTTTATTAAGTTTATTGTTTTTGTATCCTTATTTTCAATAATTTAACAAATACTATTAATGGAGTGGATAAATTTCAATTATACACACTTTTATTTATAATTAATTAATATTTTTTACAACAAAATTTGAATTTTTGACAGCAATTGTCAAAACAAATAGAAAGTACAATATCAAAATATTTCAAGTTCACATAATTGATTAATCAATTATAATTTTATATGTATGTTTATTTATACATATTTCGTATTTATAATAACTAACAATTATCCTTACACCAAAATTTTGACACTTCTCAAAAATGGGTTTTCGACACAATGGTTATAATAGGTTTGTTTTAAATGGGATAAAACCGTCAATTGTCAAAAACTTGCTAACCTTGTTTTAGAAGCCGTAATCTTTCTAATATAGTTAAATTAAATTACAAAAAATCGGTAGTTGCCCTTAAATACATTGGCAATTACAGTTGCTCTAAAACTGGTACTGCTATTCCAGCAGATATCCTCAGATATACTAAAAATACAAATGAAGTTTATTCTTTTCACAATCACAGGAAATTTCCTTAATTGGAACTGCGCAAAAATAATCACCAAGCTTTGGTCATTTTGGGGTAGTGGTATAGAAGAAACTTAAAAACAAATATATATATATATGCACATCACAGCAAGGCATAATTAAAGTAAAGGGTATAACTTGTAGTCGGGCACTGTTCATTTCAGCGACAATCACTTCATCAACAGGACGTTTCATCAATATTACTTCACTGACAGATCATTTTATCAACAAGGTTATTTCATCGAGTGGGTCATAAGTAATTCTGAAACTATTTTTAGGGTTTGTTAGATTAGACGTTACATCACTCAAACTTCTTTGTAATAGTGTATTTATGTTAGCATTTTTTAAACCTTGTCTAAAGCAAACTTTTAGTATATTGTAGTTGCCAGAAAGGGAGCTATTTTTTAATTTGAAATTATCTACTCCTTTTGCTTCACATTATGTTTCAAATTCATTCTTTTTAGCTCCTAAAAGCAGAACCGAGTTAGTTTTAAAAAATCTAGGGTCCATAGGCTTTTAAGCTACTAAAGTGTACAGTTTTGCAAAAGTGTAATTAAAAGAAATTTTTTCAGCTAAAAATTGAGCATTCTCCTTATACACTCAAGCTTTTCATTTTAATACTCCCTCGATCACAAATTAGTTACATTTGAATACTTTAGTACTGATAAATGATACTGATGATTTTATGATTTTGTTTCAGCATTTTTCAAAATGTTATGCTATTGATCCTCCTTTGCTCTTTAAATCAGAACCAAATTAGTTTAAATAATCAAGGATTATTTAAACTAAGCAAGGAACACTCTTAAGCCAGGACGCATTTTATAAGGACTTGTCCATCGATAATGGCATATCTTCAGACTGAAGCAGGGTTGGGGTTTTGGACGCTCTAAACTGGTTTTGGACAGGACATGTGGGTTTAACTGTCCTAAACTGGATAAAACTGTCTTAAAGTGTCCAAAACCTTGAACTTCGGTAAAAGGTAAAAATTTTATAGGTATAACCATTGTACACATAATAATTACATGTATCAATACATATTTGATATTTTTTATACAATTTACTTTAACTTATTAAAGGAAAATATTATAATATAATAGGAAACGGTTTATAATTTTTGAAGGTTCAGAATTCATTGAACAACAAAAGTGAATACCTAATCCTTTAAATATAAATATGTTTTTAATACTGATAAATAATGTTTTTGCATAAGGATAAATAATGCAATATTAAAAAATAATAAGAATTTTTTTAAAAAAAAAAATACTAAATTTGTTTAAGAATTAACCTTTTATTTTTCACAATATTTTTTTAAAAAAAAATTTATGTCTGCATCACAGGATGATAAAAAAGACATATATTTTTAAAAAAATGTTTTTAAATATAAATATATTAGTTTAAATTGGAAATACACAATAACTGAAAAATGTATTAACAGTTTTGGAGGGCATAACATCAGTTTCAGTTACTGACACTGGTGATGTATCACCATTATACTAAAAGAATCGAACATGAATGAAATAAAAGTATTCTTGAATAGTACTATAGATAAATAAACCTGTTTATGACAAACCAAGCACTTTGTCCCTAATAGCTTAACCCAGGGATGAGCAACACGCGGCCCACTTGCGGCTCGCCAAGCATTTCTAAAATTGCATTTATTTTATCGACTTTCTCCCATCGTATTGTTATAAAATTAATTATAATAAAATGGTAGTACATACTAAACCGAAGCAATTTTTGGTGACGAGTTACTCACTTGTCGGCGACTTGTTGATCGGCGCCTTGTTGTTCTGTGCTTGTTTGTGTTTGTTTCTGTCACACAATCAGTCAGACTGGTCAGCTGTTAACTAGCAATTTTAGCAATTCCAGTGTTTTTTGAAAGGCGTGAGTGCAATCCATAATAGCATGTCGGAAAAGCAAACAAAAAAAACGGAAGGTTGCGGATGAGCACAGGCATTTCCAAGAAAATTGAAAATTTGATTAATTTTTCACTTTCGTCAAAGATAAAGCTGTATGCTTAATATGCTCAGAGACTGTGTCGACATTAAAAGAATATAACATAAAAAGGCATTGCGATACAAAACATGAACAATATAAAAACCTAACAGGACAACTCCGGATAGATAAGTTTAATCAAATGGAGAAAAACTTGGGAAACCAACAGGCTATTTTTAAAAATCAAGCTATTTTATCAAATACGGCAGTAAAGGCTAGTTTTGTTGTCAGTCAAATACTGGCAAAAAAAAAAAAAAAATGAAACCCTTCGTGGATGGAGAGATGATAAAAGAATGTCTGACTGCTGTTGCAGAAATAGCATTTCTTGATAAAATAAATATTATTTCAAACATTAGTTTATCAAGATCCACAATTTCAAGGAGAATTGAAGACTTGTTCGAGAACATAGCAACAACGCTTCGTGAATGCATTGCAAAATACGAATACTGTTCTTTGGCACTTGATGAGAGTTGCAATATTAGCGATACAGCATAACTGGCTATATTTTTACGTGGTATTGACACCAAATTTAATATTACCGAAGAATTGTGTTCACTGATTCCAATGCAAGAGACTACAACCGGCAAAGACCTGTACGATGAACTAAAGTCTGTGTTTGAAAATTTTTCAATTTCATTAGAAAAGATTATTGGTATATCGACAGATGGAGCACGAGCAATGTCGAACATGAAGGTAGGAGTATCGGAAAGGCTATTTCAAGACATTAAGAAGGTCACAGGAAGGGAAATATTCGTTAACTACTGCATAATTCACCAGGAAAATTGGTGTGCGAAAAGATTGAGTTTGCTAAATGTCACAGTACCAATAATTAAACTAATCAATTTTATAAAGTCGCTCGCGTTAAATCACCGTGAATTTAAAGAATTCCTGAAAGATTTAGAAACTGAATATGGTGACGTGGTTTTTAATACCGAAGTACGTTGACTTCGTAGAGGTGCAATGCTAAAAAGAGTATACAACTTAAAGAGCGATATACAATTGTTCATGGATAAGCCTTTCCTCATTTTAGTAATAAAGAATGGATGTGCGATTTTGGGTTTCTTATAGATATGACTCAGCATCTCAATGATCTTAATGTAGATCTTCAAGGCAAAGGACAGTTTATTCACAATTTGTATTCACAATTACGATTCCAAATGTTCAAAGCTGATAAGACGGCGGTTTCCATGAAAATGTTTTCCTCACCATTTAATATCGATATGGAAACAGTTCCCGAAGACTTTCAAATGGAAGTGATTGACATGCAAAATAATACCGATTTAAAAAAAAATATTTTTCTCAGTAAACATCGAAAATTTTTATAAATTGATGTGAGCCCTGAGAAATTTCCGCTTTTGACTTAAAATGCAAAGCAAATGATGTTTGTGAACAATTATTTTCAACAATGAAATTAATCAAAAATGACCACCGATCAAGACTGAGTGATGCACGATTAGAAAGCTGCGTACGTGTAGCTACCTCATCAATTCCGGCTGATATTGATCAGCTTGTATCGAGAAAACAGTGCCAAATTTCTCATTAAAAATTTCAAGTAAATTCGTTTTATTGTTCTTTCCTTGTTTGTTTTTATTTTGCATTACAATTTTTATATGAAATCTTTACTCTTTTTTAAATTATATATTTTTTTATTCTAATGTTTATTATAAATAAAGTTTTGTAGATTATTAATAAGTGTTACTTTATGTGCGGCCCGCCAAAAAAAATTAAAATTTTAATTGGCCCGTTGATAAAAAAGGTTGCTCACCCCTGGCTTAACCTGTATGGCAAGGACAAACTTCAGTTATGTACTATTGAACGAGAGGACCAATTGAACTTGATTACTGATTAATCTTCCTTTGTTTAATGTTTAAATTGAAGAGTTAAACAATATTATTAAAACATTTTAGTACTTTTAAAAACAAATATTCTCTAGTAGATTTAATTATCAACATGTTATTAGTTCTATGTTTATTTTACCTTTTAAATATTGTTCAGATAAAATTGTGACATAATTTGAGTAAAAGGGTTTTGGTCAGGACGGTTTAAACCCTGGATTAATCCATTCTGTCCTAAACCTTGCCAACCCTGGACTGAAGAATTGTTAATTTATTGATAATATAGTATACTGTCGGTCTACTAAACTGCATTGGAAAGTACTTATGATTCCAACTACTTGAGATGTAACAACTAATTTGGAACAAAATTTTTGACCCAATTGTAGTAATTAATTTGGGACAGACGGAGCATATATTTTTATTACTCCTAATTCTTTCGAAAACTTATTTGATTTGATATTAAAAATAATTTGATTGTTAATGTCACATTAGACCCACAATGAGCTATTGACAACCATTAGGATATCATGCTTATTAATTATCAGAGGATAATCTTTACTAATCTTAAGAACAAGCATTGTTCTATTACAATTTAGATATGGAAAAAGTAGTTGTTGATACATCAACCGATCTCGTGCTCTGTAAATACCTATCAATTTATATGAAAAAGCAAAATTAAAATACAATTTTAAGTATCAAAATCATTTTAGTATATTCACTAATTATTAATAATCACTGATACAATAATTCCTGTTTTTTTCTTCCTCATACTTTTCTCCCTTCATTCACTTGCTATAATAAGAATTATTCACAGTAGTTATTGTGATTGCCATTGAGATGCTAATCCATAATGATGCACTTATAAAATTAAACAATTTACCTTAGAAATAAATATCTGTATATAATCACTAGAACACACAAAAGTTTTGTTTTTTACAATTGGATGTAAATATAAAGAAGTGGACAATATTTAAAGATAAAATTAAAAAACAATTCTTTCCTGACAAATACATCATACAGTGTTTTCACTACAGCGCGAGAATTTTCTTTCCTCGCATTAAAAAATTATTAATGCGAGAAGTTTGTGCACCCTATTAATGAAGTTCAAAATGCGTGAACCTCGCGAAATTTGGAAAAATTTCGTCTTCCGAATTTCTATTGAAATACGCTTCGTTTTTCTTCTTTGATCTTTCATTATTTTCAATATCGGTCCTAGTTATCTAGCTTCTCTATTTACCAGTATTGTTCAGAACCAGAACACCCCCCTCAAACCCCTTTCAGTACAAATTTTTCTGCAACCACGTGTTCACTGTAGGTAAGGTTTCTTCATGTAAAACGTTTAAATTTTTTGTGCCTGAATGTAAGATGGACAAATACATTGTTAAGACAAATGTAGAAACGGTAAAAACGAAACAAATATGGATATTTAATGGATATGGATCAAATACTGGCATGGAGTATGAACTTGGAAATAACTTCAACGTACTTCGCGATTTTATAGCAGAAATAATTTAAAAGCCTATGCTGGCTGATGTAGAGGATAGGAAAATGTGTGCACAATGCTACAAATTTAATTAGTGTTTTTGAATAATTCAGCATCTCTTGCAAGGTAATTTATCACCCAAAACCGAATTAAGACAAAATATCGCAACAGATTGACTGATGAGCATTTGAGCAACCTAATGAGAATAGCTGATGAAAAAGTAGATATAGAACATTTTACATATGATGATGCAGCAAAAATATTTAATGCTTTAAAAATTAGAAGATGTTAAAAATGTTTTATAAGTAAAGAAATATTTTTTTTTCAAGTCTATTCGTGTTTTTTTTTATTTTTTTTAAATTTTTCATTTTTATTTATTTAGTTTTTAGAAATCTCACGGAATTATTTGAAATCTCACCCTGTTTTTGAGAAAGGGTGAGAAATTCTCACCCATTTTTTTTCTGTAATGAAAACACTGTCATAGTATAAAAATTTTTTTTTTATATAAAATTTCTATAATAATATTGTTAAGAAAAATAGATGTTTAGCGTAAATCTGAATAAAATGAGGGCAAAAAAGCAAACAAAACGGTCGACGAATCGAATCTGTCAGCAAAACTATATTATCTACCCTGTTCCTGAAGCGACAAGCTGACCAAATCAAGAAAAACGACCCTATCGACAAAAATACACAATTTAAACGGTTTGTCGAGGAAATGAACCAGACCCTTTGTAGTCACTCCCAGGCAATCGGAAACATCCCCAAGCCTTGATAACTTCTTGACAGTGACCTGCGAGAAACTAAAAGGAGATATCACAGAAGAGGACTAACTCGTAGGGTATAACTCACAACCACTTCTATATATTTTTTCAAAAACATTTTGCAAGTTTAAAATCTATTTGGCTCCTTGGTGATTGTAGTTGATGCTACAGATCACGATACGAAAATATCACCAGGCAATCATATACATGTTTTTGTTTTAAGAAATATAAAAATCATATAGTGATTGTAGTTAGTATGAACAAGTCGTAAATACTCCCTCATTTTCGAAATAGCATTTTATACAACATAAAATAAGTTTTAATTAGCACAATTTATAATTGTAAATTAATTAATTAAAAACAAATACCGGTCTGTCGAAAGTCCTAGGATCTCTACTAGAATGGAGATCAGCTCTACCAGAGAAAATGTTACTAGAGCTTAAAAAATTAGACAGATTTCTATTAGGATACTGAGACATTGCCGTATTAAACTCGACAGCCTATTCTAGCATTTAGAAGTTGCATAAAATGTTTCCCAAAAATCAAAATAAGAAGCTTTTTAATATTGTTATATAAACTTCAACTCTTCATGTTCATTAAGTAATTAAAATAATAACATTTCATCAAAAATTTAGGATTTTAAAGAGGACAAAAAAAATTTATTTATCACGGCGGTAAGCATTTGACCACTTATTTCTTCATCATTTTATAAAATTTATCTACTAGAACTTTGACTTTCAAAATTATGGTTTCTGTTGTTAGTCTTGAGAACTGCAGAAATAGTCAGTCAGAAGTGGTTTTATAACATATTAATCAAAACAAACCTACAATTTGTTCATACTTGTTGATTGCATTGCTTTCTTTTCAATAAAAAAATAACGGGATTTTTGTTAAAGTATCTTTGTTGTGAATTTCTAAAATATTTGTCATAATTAGTACTTTTTTTATCAGAATCGTAAAGGGCCTGTAATTGACTGAATAAGAAACAGATCACAATCCATAAAAAATGAGATATGCTCAGCTCGTGATTGGACCTGCTGGTTCAGGCAAAGTGATTATTTTGCTATTTTTATTATCTTAATTAAAACTTAGAGTGACCATCCGCAAATTCAGGAAGTCTTTTAAGAATTCTCTCTTCATTACTTTTAGTTTAGTACGCATAGAATCTACTTTATAAACTTATGAATATTCTTGTAACTGTTCCCAAAGTAACACTCACAATTAAAATGTCTATGCAATTTAATATAGTATGTAATTTAGTTAAATACTAAATACAATTACATAAAATGCATCAAATAAAGTATGTATGTATTTTTTTATTTAGTTTCTCTGAATTAAATACAAAGAAAATTCAACTATGCAACTTTAGTGATAAACTTGGATAAAATGGCATTAAAAAGTGATAAAATGCCAGAAAAACATTAAAAAATGCTATTTAAACTTTACATATAGTTCCTGTAGAGATATCAGCTGGTTGAATAACGAAAGGCCGCAAGCTTATTTAGACATGCTGAGGGCAAATGTCATACTTTTTGTATAAACATTTGTGTTCGAATCACTCATTTTTTTATGAATAAACTTAGTATTTATCAGTAATATTTGTAGATAAATAAATACATTAAATTCTTAAAATTTAATCTAAAATGTAAAAACAGATACTTTTTTTAAAGAAAGAGAAATTTTCCTTTTTATCAAAAAATTGATATATTTAAGAAAATATAAATAGTGGGTAAGGAAATGGAGTTTTTCTTGTCATATCACTTAGTTCAATCAATAGTTCATTCGTATTTAAGTTACCACTTTTTAATGTATCCAATTCATGATGATTCCATTTAAATTTTTTGGCCATTTAATGACACTTTTTTTCAAAAGCTATCATTTTTTCGGCCTTTTCTCATGATTTTTTTAATTCAATGTAGTTACGATGTGCAGATTTTGAACTTGTGTTATCACTTTTTGACTTGCTCGATTTATCTCAATTTCACAGCGTTTGATGATGGTAGTAAGTTATTAATAATTTTTTCGGCCTTTTTACATGTTTTTTTTTAGAAATATCGATAGGTTTAATAGGATGTTCGAAATTCAAATTTGAGTTATCACTTTTTGATGTGTTTGATTCATAGCGATTCTATCACAATTTTTCAGTTTATGATTGTTTTGTTTTTTTTGTAGTTATAATACCTTTATAATAAATAAATACATTTTTTTTTTTTAAAAATTATCTTTAAATATTCATTTTCTCATAATTTTTAGTTTAAGCTATAGAAAAAAAGCTTTTTATGTTGTTAATCAATTAATCATTTGTTTGCTAGTTTACTCTTTTTGAAGCAAAAAAATATGCACGCACGGAGATTGCTTTTAAGCATGTCTTATTTTTATAAACTACAAATTTTTCTCTTATTTTGATAATGGGAGAGAATTATCATCTGAAATATATTCATAAAATAGTATGAGAGGATAATTTAAAAATTGTTGAGCACAAAATTCACTTATTACATACTCATTTTGATAAATGTTTACGATATTAAGTGAGTCCTCTCTTGAAACTCAGAGTACTCTTTTTAGAGAGGAAGCGCTTCGCTCCTATTATTCCTATGAAATTCTGCTTTTAAGGCTTTTAGAACTAATAGTTTTGTATGCAAAATGTAAAGAATCATTCTAAGTGTCTCTATGAATAATTATTTTTTAAAAAATCTTATCATTTTGTTGATTTTTGACATTGAATTTTTACATTATTTTCAAGTCCACTTATTGCTCTACTGTTGTGAAGTACTGTTCTGATGCTCAAAGGTTTGTCAAGGTTTTCAATCTTGATCCTGCTGCTGAGTGTTTTACTTATGAACCTATTGCTGGTATGTACATTTGAAATTAATAAAAAGAAATTTTATCAAAGTATCCATATTTACAAGCAGTGTTCAATAGTATTCTTTCTTCTGAATACTGTAATTTTTAAACCTATTGCTTTTATTGTATACCAATTTATTCAACCATAGATATTCAAACCTGATATTATGGTGGAATGTTTTGCTTATGTACCAGAGTTGACTTTTACAACCATTAATATTCTAAAATGTATACTTCGAAAATAAAATAGGTGTAATAACTAACTCATAATATATAAACAACTATACAATTAGTCGCCTATAAATTATATACCCTATTTATTTTCCTAAAAATAGCTTCCATGTCCAGTTAATCTGATCATTATCCACAAACTTCTCAATTTATATTAATTTTACTAACAGCAAGCATTGTTTCAAAGTTGTTCTGAAAATTCCAAAATTTTTTACTCACTTGGTAAAAAAGGCTGATAAAAAAAATACATCTCTTTAACTTTTTACTCTCTTAAAGACATATCAGTGTAGGGAATTCTGGGAAAATGAGTGAAGGTATTATCTGACTATGCCAGTACCATTGCTCTCCCCCCCCCCCCCCATCTCTTCATTTAATTTTTGAAAAACTAAAATTTATATTTATGTTGCTAGATGTAAGAGAATTAATACAATTGGATGATGTTTTGGAAGAGGAAGAATTGCATTATGGGCCAAATGGTGGTCTTATATTTTGTTTAGAGTGAGTATCCTCTCTTTTAATTTTAAGAGATTTCGTCTTCCATTTTTATTGTTATTTGTTTATTTGCATATTTCTTAAAAATTTTATAATTAAAAAAAGCTTTATTGTTGATAACTTAATATTTAAATATTATTTTATTTATTTATTTAAATATAGGTACCTTGCTGATCACTTGGAATGGCTAACTGAACAACTGGGAGATGAACAGGATGATTATATTTTGTTTGATTGCCCAGGTATGGATTGAATTTGTATAAGTTATATTTCAAAATTTTAAATTCATTTATAAAAATCTTTCACTTAAAATGTGTAAATATTTTGAAAAACAAATTTTTATTTTTAGGTCACTTAAACACAAATTCTATTTTCAAGACTTCATTTTAATATTTATAAATATTCAGATCATACTATAAATCATGGTCATGTTATAAGTAGTCAGCTGTGTTGTTATTGTTGATGTATGCCTGTTTAAGCAGAGGGGGTGCGATTGTTCTTGTTTTTCCAGAGACGCCATCTATGACCAAGAATTCGACTTCTGCCACATCATACGTTACACCTGTTTATAGGGCTGACCCATTCATTCATCCACTGATCGTAATTTTAACCTGAATCAGAGAACGATCTCCAATCCCCAAGAGGTATTGATTTGTTATGGGAACATGGAGTCCTTTTGCGACTCGGCAGATTTAACGTGCATCAGTCACTTTAGTACACGGGGAGTCTTCGGCTGGTGGGGTTCGAGCCCACGAACTCTCGAACATGGGCCCGGCGCTCTACCGGCCAGGCTATCCCGGCCTTAATAGTCAGCTTAACTTATGGTTTAACTTTTTTTTTTCTCTAGGTAGTTTTTAAGTCATCCAAATCTCTTCCATGCTTTTTAAATTTTTTTTCTTCTATACTTAGATATAAAGCTATTATTTTATACTTAATGCCTTTCATCACAATACTATAATCTCTTTACGATGACTGCCACATGTAAATTGACAATGAATTGCTCCAAGTAAGGTAAAGTGTTCATGTTTTTTGAATTTTAAGGCTAGTAATTGTAAATCTTAACAGTATTTGTTTAAAATATTTTAAGCTTTGTTTAGTTAATTTTCCTTTTTTTTTTTTTTCTTCCTTTTATAAAGGATTTTTTAACAGTATTTTTGTTCAATATTTTTTTTTAAATCAAACATAGTTAAAAAAAATTCTAATTTAAACATATTATTCTCAATACAAATTATGATCATGCAATGAGTGAAATTTGCAATAAGTGATCTTTGAAAATTTTGTTACTCAAAAGAAAATAGATGAAGATAACTTTTGATTTTTGTGCTTTTTTTTTAATCCTGAACAAAAAAATTTTTTAAAAAAAATCAGAAATTTGAAATTTATCGCATTTAGGTTTTTGATGCACGCAATCTCAATCAATGTAGTTTTTTGATCGCTTTTTTTTAAATGGTTGACACTATGGATTTACGAATAACTTTTAAGATCCCAATATTTTTAATTCATCATTATTACGATACATGAAATTCTAATTTTAGTTATCACTTTTGACACTCTTCGTGTGTGTCGATTTCATCATAAATCTCATGACTTTTCGGTGCTGTCTGAAATCACGATTTTTGAAAGTTATGAGATGCTTTATTTGGGAAAACTTCATAGAAAATCTAAATGACTTTTAATTCTTTTTTCGGCATTTATTGCTACTCATTCCCGCATAGTTTTTAAAATTTCCATATTTTAGCAATATTTTACAAATCGCTAGTAAATAATCACTGATTTAACCATTTTTCGACGTGGTTTATTTGTGCCAATTTTAACGCTAATTAAATTATTTTTCAATCGTTATTTTGGTAATTATTGCTACACATTTCTACCAGGTTTTGAAAGTCCTGATATTTTTTATACTCTATTGCGACACTTTAATTTTGAATCCCGCATTTATATATCACTTTTTGACACACTTTATTTACACCAATTTCATCGTAAATATAAAGAGATTTTGATAGTTTTCTTAGTAGTTATTGCAGCGCTTTTCCTTCTTGTTAAAAAAAATTCTGATATTTTTATTACTGTAGTTTGACAGCATGCGAGTTTTGAATCTCGCATTAAAATAATTATTTTTAACGTGCTTTATTTGTGCCCATTTTAACATAAATATAAGGAGTTGCTCAAACATGTTTTTCTCTTTATTGCTCAATTTTTTCTTGTGATTTTGGATATCCTGATATTTTAATACAATATTACAACTCGTGAAATTTGATTCTGTTTAAAATATTTTTTCGTAACTTAAAAATAAATTACGTATCTTAGCAAAATCAACACCTTCTCGAAGGGAAAAAAAAACGAGATGTGTAAATTTATACTAAACGTGGTCCCTTTTGCAAAAAAAGCAAAGTTAGCAACACACACCCAACTTATTCTTTTTGTTATCACATGATTTAAAAATCAAATATTGCTATTCGTATTTATGCGTTTTAAAAATCATACGTTTTGATTCTTCTCGCAATTTAAAAGTCACGCATCATAATTCGTATTTGCTCGATTTTAAAATTGCACATCGCATTTCGTATTAACATTAACGAAATTAAAAAATCATCCACTGCGATTCGTATTCACGAGGTTTAAAATCGCGATTCGTATTCCAAGATTTAATATCCCATATCATGATTCTTGTTCTGGTGTTTAAAAAATCATACGTTTTTACTCTTCTAACAATTCAAAAATCTTATACCTCGATTCCTACATTTAAAAAACCCATATCTCTATTCATATTCACGCCTTTCAAAAATCATACGTTCTGAGTCTTTACGCAATTAAAAATCATACGTTCTGAGTCTTCACGCATTTAAAAACCACACATATCGATTCGTATTCAATCAATTAAAAAACGCGTACCGCGTTTTTTATTTACGCGACTTAAAAATCGCACAGAGCAATTTGTATTCAAGCAATTAAAAAATAACACATCGCTATTTGTATTCACGCGATTTAAATATCTGGAAAGGAAAACACCATCTGGGACTGATTCAAAACTGATTAAGTTATTTGCCATATGTTTAATACTACTCACAACAACAGCTTCTGTCAAAAGACTGTTCTCCAGAATGAATTTGACATGTTCAAAATAACAGAGCAGTCTTTAAACAAATTCACTAAATTTTCCTTTAATTGCTTTGAAAAAGCTATTGCATAATCAATTATCACAATATTTAAAAATTTTGCAAATTGCAGAATAACCATTAAGAAATTTTTTAAACCATTTTCTACTGATTTGGACGATTTTATGTAATTTCTAATCATTTGCTGGGAAATGATTTGTATAAATCTGTATTGATCTTAAATTTTAACTGTAAAAAAATTTAATCAAGGTAAGTTTCATAATTTAATGTAAATTTTAATTAATTGCTAGCATATATGTGCATTAATTGTAAATAGTAAGTGTCATGTTAAAAAAAGTATGGGTCGTGAGGAATTGTAAACAAGTATCTTAATAGTTTTTTTATTATTATTATTGATTTCTTTCTTTCTTTGTCCTCCCTCTCTTAGCCCCTGCCTCTTATAATTAATTTAAAATAAAAAATAAATGTTTTAAAGTTGTTAAAGTATATTCCTTACTAAATGTTAAATCTCATTTTCTGCTGAAGGAGTTTTGTTTTAATTTTACTCATTTTTAACCCTATAAACTTTCTTTAAATCAAAGTATTTAAACTGCTTTTTGTAGACATTTTATGGACTTTTTATGGATAAAAAAAAAAGCATGAATTTTTTCACAGTTTTTAATTATTTAAATTTATATATAAAAAAAAAATTTGATACATTTATTCTGTTTTTTTTTTTTCCTTCTAAGTAATCAGTTTTGCAGTTTCTGATTACTAATTAAATACTTTTAAACATTTAAAAGTATTTAATTATATACAAATATATTACAAGATTACTTTGCTCTTGGCATTTCTGGCAAAATTAAATTCCTAGTGCACTTTAGCATCCAAATACAGTCTCGGTGCTGCCATCTAGTGTGGCAGAAACTAGACGTCCAGATTAACATGGCCAACGGTATCTCACCCATTGTAGTGTTTCTGAAAGAGTGGATACCACTTCTGGAGAACGCACTAGGTCTGCTCATCGGGAAGACTGATTGAGCAGCTCATAGGAAATATAAAAAAATTATTACAAGATTAATTGACAAAAAGAATTTAGTGCCTACAACAACGATGTTTACATAACAATTGCTGTCAACATGTCTGTCTAAATACTTTAGCATGCGGCCCTTCGTTAGTCAATCTGCTGTGCATGTGGCCCTTCACCCAAAAAGGTTCTGCACCCCTATCCTATTCATATCAGATTAAAAATATTTTTATGTTTCTTAGAATCTTATTTGTTCATACTACAGGTCAGATTGAACTCTACACACATTTAGATGCAATGCCTAAAATTGTTGCTCACCTTCAACAGTTAGATTTTATTGTCTGTGGTGTATTTCTTATTGATTCTCAGTTCATGATTGAACCTTCAAAATTTATATCTGGTCTCATGAGTGCATTGTCAGCAATGGTAACTTTAGAGATACCTCATGTAAATGTGCTTTCCAAAATGGATTTGTTGACAAAGCATACAAGAAAACAAATTGAAAGGTATTATTTATTTACATTCTAAGTTCTCTCATTGCATTGCTTTGTTACTGCCATTAAAAAATTGCACTATGTAGAAACATGTTTCATGGATAACTTCATATTTATTATCTATTTTACTTAGTTGATAGCATGACTTGTGTTCATTGTGTTGAAAATTTAAGCACAATACTAATAAAGCATAAATTCCTCCATTTAAGCAGTGTGTGTCTCAAAATCAACATGCTCTACTTTAGAAATGATTAATTTATTAATTAATAATGTATTCAGGAAGCATTGTTGCTTAATTTCTTAACTAATAATTTCTACAGAAAACATTAATGATTTATTAATAATGTCTTCATTAATGCTTACTTTATTAATTAATATTTCCCTCAGAAATAATTAATATTTAATTTATTAATTAATTATGTATTCAGAAAACAATGCTTAATTCATTAATAAATAATTCATTCCAACAACTTTAATACTTAAATTTGTAATAATGTCTTCAGAAAACTTTAATGCTGTGTACCGAATCAGTCGATAGTTAGACTATACTTTTTAGGATACTGAAAGAACCCCAGTTTTCAGGCAAGGAAAAAAAATACTAATTTTTAAAATACCTGATTACATGCATAAAAGTTTCAATCTTTATGCCTAAGTTTTAAAATGAAGACTCTATATTATTAACAAAAAATATACTTCCATATAAATTATATCTGAATTATAAGATTATAAAAATATGTAGAATATTAAAAAAAAATCAAATACAGTGACGAATGGGGCATAGCACTTTATATCAGCCATATTTTCTAAGCTGTGTAGAATACGAAAATAAATTACAAAAAATTTTAAATATCTTAGAAATAATTCATTATTACAGGCACACTTCTTTTCCCGTTGACTGTGAAATTTTGCTTTGCCTGATTGTTTCACAATAAAAGAAATAATACAGTATTAGGAAGCAGTTTTTTCAGACATAATCGTGTGAGCTGATGACGAGATATCTTTTCTTGTTTCATTTTTCCGTGTTTTTTGTATTTTTTTTAAAATTTATTTTATGAGTTCTATATACTTGCAGCCTATGTGCAGTAAATTGCACTTATTTTTCTTAATTTTCTTTTTTTTTCTTTTTTTTTTAATATCCTTTTTGTCTTTTTGTGTTGTTATTAATATTTATGCAATTGGTAAACATAAATTTTTGGGGCAAATAAATATTTGTATTAATAAATATTGTTTTTCTCCAATTTAGTTATTTATTTTTACTGTTTTTCAGGTATTTGGATCCAGATTTACAATATTTGTTGGAAGATGAAGAATGTGCTTGCAAGTGGGGAAAGAAGTTTTCAAAACTAAACAAAGCAATTTGTAGTCTAGTATGCATACTGTTTTCTAATATACACATATTTTGCATTTGTATATTGTAGCGTAGCTACCACTACAGTTATTCTCAATTCCAATTCACTATTATATAAGGCATGTTAACTCAATTCTATCCAGAGGTACCTTTAGATAGATGAAGGTTGACATTGTCGGTAGCATAGCAACACAATATAACGTTTGAATTTACTAGTTTTCCTGATTAATCAGCTTTTGTCCAATTTTTCTCTATAAAATTTCTACCTAAATGTTTTTTATTTCGAAATTAAAGTCTAGTGCACGATTGATATAAAAAACCTGGAAAAATATTTTTATTTAAAAATCCCAATTTTCAAGATTATAATAATACTATGTTCATTGAAAAGAATTTTAATTACTGTTGATTTAATTTGACAAATTATCTGAGAGTGCTCCTTTTTAGAGCGTACATAAAATGACTGTTTAAAAAAAGAAAAAAATTGATATTCAATACTTATCTATCATTTAGTATGGTGTGTCCTTTTCTGTATTTCTAAGATACACAGTTTAAAGGAAGCGCTAATGTTACACCTCCTGGGGTGCAGCTTTGTGTTAGCTGGCATGATTATATATAAACTGATCATCATGTGAAGAGAAAGGGGAAACTTCGCATAAAAAAATTGACCGAGCAAAATATTGTACATGCATGTGTGTGATAAATGCTCTGCTGTGAATAACAGTAAAGCACTGATTTGTCCAGTTAACTTGGGTAGGGCAATAACCATATGTGTTTTTCACCGCATTCTCTTAAAAACATTATGCAGAAATCTGTCTTTGAATTATCTAAAGAGGGTAGAAAATTGCCTCTTTTGTTGTTTGGTGAACTTAGAGAGGGGTGCCTTGTTAATTCAGGGTTGCCACAGGCGACTATTTGCAACTATTTTCGACCTGAGGCAACTATGCAACTTTTTTTGCTTGAAAAGTCTAAAAAAGCAACTATTTGTAAGAAAAGGACACTATTGGGAGACTTCTCTGTGCTTCTAGCAATGTTTTTTTAGCATAAATTGGGTTGACAACTTGCGGTTCGCAGTAGCTTCTGAACATAAAGAATTTTTTCTTAAGAAATAAAAAAAAAATTTGAGTCATCACTTTTTAATGCGCTCAATTTGCACAGATTCCATTGTGGATCTATTTTGTTTCTCAATCGCCTGTTCAACAGTTATTGCTACAAAATTCCGCATGATTTTAAAGAATCCTATTTTTTATATTATATTATGATTTTTAAATTTTAGTAATAATTTTTCGGTATATATATATATTTGCTAAATCAATTATTGATAAAAGGGAAAATTTTTTAGAAAGAGTATGGTTTTTTTTAACAAAAAATATTTTTCTGAATTAATTCTAGTATTTAAAAGTATTTAATTTTCTGCAAATATACTAATTTTTTTATATAAAAATTTAGTGCTAGAACACTAACGTTTATTTGAAAATTATCATATAGACCATCAACTTGACTAAATGAATCGTGGTATATTACAATGAATTTTAGCAAAAAAGAAAATCGGTGGAAATAAAAATATGGTGCCGAAGCCGACGTCTTCAGGGGGTACCAGCTCCGGAAGCCATGGAACAAAACCTTTTCCATTGAAAGAGCCAGACAAATGTCAAAATTTGCTCCCTCCGTACTCCGAAGGTTTTGCAGAAGTCCAGGAAAAATACATAAAATGAAATCAGAAGAGAAATTTCAAACAAAATCTTGAAAATATTATACAAAAATGAAAAAATGAAAACTCACATTAAACTGGTCAAACAGCAATTTTCTGAAACACACTCAATGTAAAAGAAACATTTAAAATAAAAGAAAGTAACGCCCTCCATTAAAATGCGCAGTAGAAGAGAAAAAGGATAGGGAAGATAAGGATTGCATAACAGATTAATATAATGCTTAACTGGGGCTGCTCAGTTAAAACTTAAATTTCGCCCTGTTAAAAGAAATAATAAAATAATTCCTCAATCCTTTTACTAATCAAAAATTTAACATTACAATAATTATAAGGAAAATCATTATTTCTCAAAACATTATTCGCAGCCTTCTGAAAATATTCAATATTATTGCAAGTTTTTTTAACTCTAAACAAATGAGAAAAAAACTAAGTTTTTGAAAATTTTATTGCACAAATTAGTATTGAAGTTACAGAAAAAAATAACTTTAAATTTAAAAGCCTTTCACTTATCAAAAACACCAATTTTAATTATTTTATCAACAATATAAATTTTCAAATCTAAATATTCAACTCTTAAGCAATTCTCATTAGTTTTTTTTAAAACCAAATCTTTAGGATAAAAACTAAAAATTAAATCATAATTATCACAATTAAACAAAATCAAATCATTAATATATCTAAAAGCATTAAACTCAAGAAATTTATCTTCAAAAAAATATTTGCAAAAGCACCAGAAAATTTCTATTCTTTTACTTATATTACAGTGAAGTCATTTAATAAAATTTTAGTAACATTATTGAAAATTTTTTGTTCTTATTCAGGCAACTATTTTCATGCTTTAGACTACTAGAAGCAACTATTTTGTTCATTTTTTTTCTGTGGCAACCCTGTTAATTATATCAATGTGGGGGAAGACCTATCTTTGCTTGCATCTGGGAGTAGTTAAGATGATTTGGTGCCTGGTAAGACCTTTTGATCTTTAAAGTGAAAGAAACCCTACAGGGAACGACATTTTCCCTTAGAAAAAAAAAGAATAAACCTTTACTGATAGCTTTAATCAAATGAACTTCTATCTATTTGAAATTAAACTTTTCCTGCTTGATTTACGAATAAATTTATTCTAATCACTTTCTTCAAATTTATAAATGTTTATATTTGGTTTTAAAGCATTGGTTATTTAGTTAATGAAAAAATTGTTCCAAAAACTTTTGTTCTATTTGGTATACAAAGCCGATTTGCCAAAAACATCTTTTTTGGAGATCCCGTTGGTGAAAGGCGAGTTTTAATGGAATGAATCTATTAAGTGAGGTATAATATTATTTAAATTAATTTTAAATTTATGTATGTTTATATTTGGTTTTATAGCATCGGTAATTTAAGTAGTAAAATTTTTTTATAAATTATTTAAAAAAACTTTAGTTTAAATCACGGGGAGGAGAGTAGTCGGAAAGTAAAAAAGAGGAAATCCAAGAATATATATATATAAAGAGAGAGAATATGAATCCCGATATGGGGCTTTTAAATCATGTAAATATGAAACTCTGTATCGAATTTAAAAAAGGTGAAAATACAAATCATGATGCATAATTTTTAGATCACGTAAATACGAATCACGGTGCATAATTTTTAAATCGCGCAAATACGAATCCCAATGTCTAATTTTTAAAGCATATAAAGCCAATGTTTGATATTACAACCGCAAAAACGAATCATGGCATAGGATTTCAAACTTGCGTGAATACGAATCGCTACATAAGGTTTTAAAAGCGCTTAAATACAAATCGCGATATTGGATTTTTAAATCTCGTAAATAAGAATCGCAATGTGCGATATTTAAATCGCCTGAATAAGAATCGTAACGTTCAAGTTTTAAATCAAATAAATACGAAAATCGATGTCTGATAATAAAATCGCGATTCTAGAAATGCATAAATACAAAACGCGATATTGGATTTTGAAATCCCGTGAATAAGAATCATAATGTACGATATTTAAATAGCGTAAATAAGAATTCCAATGCGCAACTTTTAAATCAAGTAAATATGAAAATCGATTATTGATATAAGAATCAAGATATTTGCAGAGTTCTGGACTTGGGATTTCTAAAAAGCTTGTTTGTATTGTTTTTGTTTCGACGTAATAAAAAAAAATTTGCAAGATTAGTTGAATGAGCAAATAAATATTTTCACCGAAAAAACAACCTCTTTTTATTTATTTTTTTTCCTCGTACGCCTGAGAACAGTAAGCAGCGACGCCTGAATTACGAAAATACGAACTATCCGGCGGACGGATATCAATACGGAAAATCTTATTTTCTGTGCGTTAAGGTCGAGAAAATAGCTAAAATAAGTAAAAATGCTGAAGGATTAGCAGCTAGGACGTAGTTTGAATTTTATGTTTTTCTTTCAAAATCGTAAATAAATGTAATTATTTTATTTCAACGCCTGAATTATTATTTTTTTTTTTTTTTAAAAAGCTTGATATTTGTAATTAAAAAAAAAACGCAACTTAGGGAATCGGAGTGTTTGATAAAAAGGCTGAAATTCGAGAGACAAAAGCGAAAAAATCTCATCCCTGTATAAAGGTCAACCAGTTTTATCCCAAGGAAATGATTTTTAGAGAAACTTCAAAGGGAGGAATGAGAACTTCAGTACTTTCGCTCCGAGGAAAATTAAATTCCTCATAAAATATTTGAACTTGTGCTAAAAAAAATTTCTGCAGAAATTAGCGGGGAAAATGGGAAAAAAAACGGAAATCCGTGAAAGAATCGCATCCCTGAATTCAGTAAGCGAATTTGACGAAAAAGCATCTTTATTGGACATTTCGTCAGTAAAAGATCAGCTTTAGTAGATTGAATTTACAAAATGAGGTATAATAATATTAAAATTAAATAGGGTAAAATAAGATACATGTTCAAGGTATAGCTGTGTTTATGATAATATAAGAGCTATTGTGATGTTTTCAAACAATATGTAAATTATTTTCTACAAACATGTGACACAATTAGAATAACAAATATTGAATTGGCAAGAAGATGCCTGCTTGTCAGTTTATTTTAAGATATTAATATGCAATTACAAAAAATAAATAAAATACTGAAAAAAATCACTTGCCTCTTTCTAATATAAGTAAAGCAATTAAAAAAAAAATTATTTTAAAAATTGATGCTTTAATTTGATGTACAAAAAGATGATGGCGCAACAATGTTTTTAAATAGAAGGAAAAAAGACCTGAGTCAATATGTTGGCAAATCTTCAATTCATAAATTATATTTATAATGTGGCTGGAAGTATTTTTATGTTAAATTCCTAACAAGTCATATTCTATCTTAAATTTTTACCTGTTTATATAGATAATTATTCTTTTATCTGAATGGTTCTAATATTTTATCTGATTTCTTTTTCAGGTAGAAAATTATAGCATTGTCAAGTTTTTACCGTTAAATATCAAGAATCAGGAAAGCATCGGTGACCTTCTACTCACAATTGACAATGCAATACAATATGGAGAAGATTTAGATGTAAAAGTTAAGGTACCTTTTTTTCTCTCTTTGAATTACTTCATTGGAAACAAAGTACAACATATATTATAATTTAGCAAAAGGAAGCTCTATTTAATCTTAACTAATTTTTTTTCTGGAATGATCTTAAGGCCTTTAATCACAATATGGAGTTCACATTTATTTTAAGCTTTATTGCATGTTTAGTATGTAAGTTAATTAACCATACCTTTGTACCCCATTTTGTGCATTTCATGCACAGTAAATACAATTTTTTATGAAACTAAAGCAAAAACAAAATTCTGTATTCAGCTATTGTAAGATAACTGCACATAAATGTCATAATATCACTTTTTTTTTTATCTGTTTGTATGAAATCTGAAAAAAATCAAAAGCATGCTCTCTGTATACATATTTTTTTTTACTAGTTTAGTTTTTGAACCTATAAAACATAAGTTTCTATCTAAAAATATGTCTGAATAGTTTAGTTTAGTTGGGTCTTTTAATGTTTTTTTTTTATGCTTAGCCATATCAGGGTGAAATAGTTCGTAGAAAAATTACATTTGAAAATATGACCCTTTTAAATTTTTTATTGCTCAGAAACTGTTTGATTGATTTTATTCAAATTTTTGATTCTGTCTTTCAAAATTACTACTTTGTTCAAGCTAGTACAATTAGTTGTCGTTATTTGAGATTATTTGTTTAAAATCAGATTCAAAAATTCAAATTGTTTTTATTGCAATATTAGTAAAAAAGGGACATTATTGTATAAGTGCACTTGACATTCCTTAAAAAAGAAGAAAAAAAATGTGTTCTACATCCATATAATATTCTTTGCAAAATTGAGAATTACAGCTTCCTGAAATCTATGCAAAATAGCTGTGCAATTCTATATCATTTTCTAGTTCGAAATTTAAAAAATCACTGAATAATTCAGCTGAAATGTTAGTAGCAAAATTTATTATCATAATTCAATATCATAATTATTACAGGGTTCCCTCGGGTCAAGGAGAACAGGGAAAACCTAGAATTGTCAGGGAATTTTATTTTAATTCTATAAAGCCAAGAATAGTCAGGGAAAATTACAATTTTTTTACAAAAACCTGAAAAATTCCTATTTCATACCTGAAAAGTAACCAGTCTCAGAACAGTCAGTAACACTAATTAGTTCAGTTATTGAGATTAAAGGTAAATAATTCTAGCATCTATTACAAATATTTGTTGCAAAAATGTCACATTTTAGTGAAACTTTCATGCTTTCATCATTATTCAATGATTTTTTTCCATACAAAATCTAATATTTGACATTACAAATAAAAATTTAAAAAATCAAGGTTTTCGGCTGAAATATTTCAAGGTATATATAAAACATAGTCTTTTTTTTTTTCACTGAAATTTTCTTGATATACCTGGAAAAGTCAGAAATTTTTTTTTTTCTGAAATTGAGTTTTTTGTTTAAAATCATGGTAATGTGTGATACATCAAAATAAAAAATGTTTTGTTTTTAATGTTTTGCAGTATCCTGAAGAAATCGATGACATGGAGGACAATGATATGGATTATACATAGTGTTGTAATTAATTAAGCATAAATGTTTTCAATGCTTCTCTACTTTGTAACATATTTCTCATAAAATCCATTTGTAAATAACTTAAAATTTTTTTAAAATAAATCCCATATTGAAATATTTTTTATTTAAGTAGCATGTTAAATTTATTTATTGTTTATTAATTATTTATTATTAAGATGGAGGATATTATGGAACTTCAGTTGCTATATTAGATCAGCTATTATTTCTGGTACAAATTGTTTATTTTTTGTATTAATTGTTTTCTCAAAATACATGGAATTTTTGGGGGGAGAAATTACACACTACACTTAATTATGAGTGAAATACAAACATTCTTCAATACTTTTTCATAACTTGAACCATCACATACTTTTGTTTTGAGCTGCATTTGATTGAACAATGAATGTTCACTAAATATGTTATAGCACAAATTGCATTTGTTATATTTCTGTAATAACTTATGTACTTAATTTTTAAGTCAGACCAATCAACTTTAGTTAGTAATTTTATCTATAGAAAACTAGGAACACTGCAGATCTAAAAACGGACTTTGCAACTTAGGTATGGATCAGGGCTAAAGAGAATAGAAGGGCTAGTTCACTCGTTTGAAGAAACTCTAGCCACACCAAACCTCTGATTTTCTCCTGTGACGTCAATGTGGCGCAAAGCTTGAGCTTTTACTTCAAGAACGAAGCGTTCGGTCTAACTAGCTTTAACTAATATTTGAGCGTTCCTTTTTGTGACATATTCCAAGACGTTATTTGTTTCCTTTCTCAGTTTTGTGAAGTGAATTACAAAAATTTAAAATTATTTATGAAATGCTACAAAAATTCTGTTAGAAACACAAAAGGAAAAAATATAATTTTTCACATGTTCCCTAAAGTAAATGACCAACTACGTAAAGAATGGATTCAACATTGCAAACGAAATGACCCAGTTAATATTAAATATGAACGAATATGCATTTCTTAAAACAAGATTATGAAGATGATATGGCAAATCGTTTGCTTGGATTGCCGATTAGAATGATTTTAAAATTGCTCTAACTATACCAAGTGCTCTCTTATCTAAGGGAGGACTAATTGCATGGATGGAAGTTTTTCAAGAATTTGAGAACATTTTTCAAAGTGTGCATGGGACAGAAAATCGAAAAGTGTCATCAAAGAATTTATAAGTGAATTACAGGGACGATATCCCGCAGTGAATAAAACAGCAATACGCTTATTTTGCATTTCAGAACTTTTATAAGAGTACCCTATTTAAATTGAAATTGCCCAGCTACTTCCCAAGAAGAAAAAAAAAAGGACAGACAAAAACATTAAAAAATGAATAAGTCAAAGAAAATAAAAACTTAAATCAAAAGTATATATAATTAATAGTTAAAATTCTCCTAGTTTCATAACATAGTTTTTAATGTAGTTATTCTAAATATTTATTATTTTTTTTAATTATAATATAATTATATTCTTTTAAATATCTATAAACTTTAAAATTTCTAATATTTATATGAACCTAAATTATTATTTTGTCATAATAATTAGCGTTTAAGGTTGTTGTTTCCTAATGATTAAGTATAAACAAATTGCCATTAACAGCATATTTTAAAATCAAGTTTCTAAATTTAACCTAACTTTACAAATTATTGTTCTCGAACAATATGTAACTAAAAAAGTATCGATATATGCATTAATTTTTTTAAATAATAAAGTTGAAACTGAGAATTTTAAAATAAAGCATTAATAGCGTCATTTACGACAACTAGTAAAATATTTTTATTAGTTTAAAATGGTTATTTAATATAATATTTTGGCCAAGAAAATTTTTTAAAACTATGTTTTTGAAAGGAAATATGTTAATTGCATTAAGTGTGAAAGCTAATATCAAGAAAAAGTCGAACTTATTTTTACAGAGAGAATGATACAAAGTTTTCCTAATATCTTTGCTTGATCTCCGAGATCTGTGTGCAGCGTGACATCGTGAGGAGAGAAATCGTAGCTTCAGCTCTAGGAGCGGAATGAACTAGCCCTTCTATTCTCTTTAGCCCTGGGTATGGATACTGTCTTTACGAAACTTCTCCTACTACATAATTCACTTGTTTTAAAATTAATTAAATTTTGTTTGAATTAAACAAAATCGAATAAATTCTTGGTAGGTAAATTATTTTACTGCAATGATTTGAAAGTTTTATTCCAAGATGGATGTATATCAGAATAAAAAGAGTATCTGAATGTTTGTAGAAATTTTAGTCCCATGTAATTAAGACACCTCTTCAGTTCAGTTTGTTCAAACATTGTATGCGGATTCGGGATAAATTTAATTAATAATGTGAGATCTGTCACATGTCTTATCATGAATCGTACAACCAGTTGAGAAGCGTTGGAATGATTGTTAAAAATGTGTGGTACTTGCAAATAAAAGTACAGAACTACAGAATTACAATCCTATAAAAATGGATAAAAAAACAATTATATCAACATTACTAGCATTGTATGACATGATGCTAACCAAAAAATTCCTAATTTTTCTGGAATTAACGATTGTAACAATGTATTTTACATAACAAGCTTCCAATACAAAACAGAAAAAAGGCCATTAGATTCTGTGATATAACAAATTTATTTTTAAAGGATTGGGTGAAATACCCATGGCGTAGAGATGTCTCCTGAGGGTGCAGTAACCAGTGAGAAGACCAACGATCTTCCTCATGCCATTCCTGTTTAGCTTGAGAAGCTCCTTTGATGCTCACCGGGCAGTCACGATTTAACTCCTTGTCTTGTGTCTGAGTTGTGCCATTGATCATAGAGCTTAAAAATAGAGGCCCTAAAGGATGTGTGAGAAATTTTCTTTAAGCTGGTTCGAGGACCTTACTATTTCATCAGCCAGCTCATTTCCAGGAATACACATGTGTCCAGACACCCAGTTTATGTATATCTTGTTATAGGTAAAAAGATCACAGAGGACTGAAAAGCAGCCAGACTGTCAGAATAGTTGTGAATAGGTATATTTAGATAAACTCTGTCTAGGCACACCTTGCAGCACAAGATGATAGTATAGACTTCAGTGTGAAAAAAACAGCATTACTGCCAAGAGGGAAGTGAAGTTTGGTGCCATCATTGGAACAGTAAATAGCTTCCCTCCGATTTAAAACCAAGCCAAGCCTTGATCTATTGGTGTACTACACCAGACAATTACATGTTTCCCTAAGCCACCGAGGAGATTTGAGAAGGAAAATGAATTTTGAAAGACTTATGAAAAACATATCTTAATGACATATAATCACTAGGCATAATAAAAGAAGGAAAATAAGTCACCTGCAACACTATGACAAATGCTTAGAGTATTCCATAATCCAAGGTACATAAAACATCTTTTGCATGTCAGAGCTTCAATGTACAAATATAGCTGAAGGAGCCCAAGTAAGCTCTCCACTGCCGTTGGAGTGGTTCTAAGACAACTTGACAAGACTACACAGACCATTTGCAGTCTGTTAAAACCAAACCTGACGAAGCTCAACTTAGTCCTAGACACCAGACAATGGCGCCATAATAGGACTAATGATCATTGAGTTAATCTAGTGAAATATCTTAGGGCATATATACCATGTTTTACCAATAGCATTTCTACAAGACAAAATACCTTAACCGTGCGGACACAGTAATCAAAATGATAACCCCCGTTAAGTTCGGAATCAAAGAAAAAACCTGAGAAACTTTATCAGTAAGTTCAAACCAGTGATCAAGATTGATACACATCACCAATATTAAGACACTTTTCCTAGTGAAGGCAACTAGGCTTATCTTAGAAGGAGGGTTAAGTGATAGGCCAAATTCAGAGTACCATCTAGCAGTTTAGCATGACTTGACAGTACATATAAGCACAACATGAAATTGAAATCTAAGTCTCGTATACTTTTACGTTCAAGTTTAGAGAAGAGTTCCAGTTGGCACATTCATGTTATATAAACTACGAAGCAAAAGTCTGCAAGTACCTGACAATAGTTCCGATTTTATTTATTTTATCTAATAGAAGATAGAGTGTATACTTTGTGCTACACAAAAACAAAGCCAAGTAATATGAATAAAACATAAATAATGGCACAAAAAAAAGACTTACTGCATTTTTAATTCTATAAAAAAAGAAGCTCCTCAAGAGTTAAAAACAGAATGTATTGGATACTGAGGAACATTCTGCGTTTCAACACTAAAAAAACTTTCGGTTTATAGAACCAAAACTAATACATTATGTGTTCTGTTTTATGACATTATGTGCGCTTTATTCATAATTATAAAAACCAACCATAAAATAGAACATTGAGGCTATTTACTACTTTATTAAAAAATTCTACAAATTGTAAATACAAAAAGTTAAAAAAGCAGTATTCAAATACGAGATTCCACTTTAAAGAAATTTTTTTGTAAAATTGATAACAATTTAATTTAACACTATTGTACATGTGATTTTCGATTAACAATCCAAAGCAAAATCGATATAGAGATCTCTGAAAGTTATAAATATAGAAAAGGCAACTTTAGTAAGTCAAATAACAAAATATAAAAGTGCAGATTGAGCTTCATATATAAAAAATATACTTCACATTGGAAGATCTTAAAAATGGTACAGGCACAATCAGAGAAAATGCTATTATGAAATATGTCTTAGCTTCTTCACTAAGCTCGTTATTTTGTTACAAAAACAATATCTTATAGAGAGAAGCTAATGATTAAATTAAGTAACTAACACCTGATATGCAAATTAGAGTATACAATTAACCTGATTAAAATGCTTTATATTTAAAACTTATTTTTCAAAGACATTTGAAGGAATAATGAAAAAGTTATCAAGACACTTACTATTAGTTAGAAAATAAAGAATGTTTACTAAGGGCAAAAATATGTTATTATAAATTACTGAGTAGCAAAATTTTTGGAAGCTTTTATTGAGTCATTAAAATAAAAAATGAGTAGAATTTTCATTTACAATATTTTAAATTTTTATTATAAGAAGTGTCGATTTATTGATTTTTTTAAACATTCTACTAAAGTATTTTTGCATCGCAAAGTGAATTTCACCAATCGGTAGTATTAAGTTATCTGCTTTTTTTATTTATTTACCTGAATTAAAACATAGCTGTTTTAATAATGATTTTTTGCTTTCTTTAAAATTAAAAACTAAAGAATGAATTTCTTGTAATATAAAAGTGATCTAAATTAAACTGAATCTTAACAATAGTTAACTAGTTAAAAAAGAAACTAAGAAATCCAAAATTAAAAAAATAAATGGATATTGTTGAATTAGAACTTTAAATGATATATATCTCATTTGAATTTTTAGAAAATAGTAAATTCCGAAAAAATTTCAATTCTAAGTGAAAGCTCAATAAAATTTTCTTTTAAATTAAATAATTTGGAATTGCACATAAAGTCATTAAAACTTTCAAAAGATAAAAATTCACAAGTTCTATAAATTTTTTGGGGAAACGCATTATTCAGCAGGTTATTAAAGCATTTCAAAAACTAAAATTTCATTAAAAAATTTAGCTTAATTGTTTTTTAAATTATGCTACTCTGTTGCAAATGATTTTATTACACATTTCTAATAATTATGATCAAATTAGGATTTTATACCCATACAAAATTCAGGTAATACACCATAAAATGTGCAGTTATCTTAATCTCCTGTATAGGATAAAAATAATACTAGGCATTTAAAAGGCACAATTAATGTATAATTTAAACATTTAGTGCTACAAAAATGCACACATTGGCACTTTAAAATAGTGTTCCTGTACATATCAACCACACTGTTATGCTTACTAAATAATTTAAGTTACATATGAAATACATATCTAAGAAACACAAGCAATTACTTTTTTCTACACACATAACCATACACACTAGGGTTATATTTACAACTGACATTATCCCATATTTCTGATACATATTTACAGAAATCACAAAATTTAAAGCAATCAAAAATAGATTCAGCAAAAGAGAAGAAATCACATGAATTCACAATAACTTTCTATGAAATGTCCATAAAATTGAGCATCATATTCATAAAGGCTTCATTAAATGTTGTGCCTTTATCTGTCATCAAATATATGGCTTTTTCTTACGATTTCCCACCAATTAAAAAGATAATTAATAAATTAAACAGGTTTTTAATGAAATTGTACATTATAATTAATAATTGTAATTAAATTTTTTTTAATCACTTGTAAATGTTTTCACAAAAATATTGCCACACTTAGTAAAGTTAGTATGAAGTGTCATTAGTTGTATCCCCAATCGTGATGTATGGCAATAAAAAATACTTTCTAGCATAGAATGTTGATACATAAAAATTTTTTGACTACATACCTTGTGTTGTGAAAATTTTTTACCTTACAAAGAATTTTAACTAACTTAAAAAGTTATTTGATATCTAGGTGAGTATTCTGCTCCACAGCAAGTTTATTCAATAAATTTATGTATCAACTCATTATATAATTACTAATTTAAAAATGACTTGATATCTGGAAAGATTAAATACGAGTATTATGTGCTTTAAAGCAAATAATTGTTAAATAAATTTACAAATCAGCATATTATTACTAACTGGCAATATTATTTGATCTAGCCAGATTTAGTATGAATATTCTATGCTCCAAAGCAATTTTATTCAATAAATGCAAGTATCAATTCCCTGTATTATTACTAATTAAAAAAATTGCTTCGTATCTAGCCAAATTTAATATGAGTTTTCTATATTCCAAAACAAGCTAGTTGAATAAATTTAAAGCAAATGTACTTTCATCTCACTTAAAAAAAAGGGGACTTTTTTTTAGGCAAATAGCCTCCCATTCAAGATGAAGAGAAAAATTCACAAGTCATTATCTTATGCTAGAAAGTATTTCTATACAAAAATATGTACTTTACTCTAAACAAAAATAAACAGTAAAAAATGGCAGATACTGTTGAAGCTGATCAATAAAAACCATATCAGTCAAAATTTAAGCTAAACTAATCATGAGTATGTCCATTTTTATCACAAAGCCTTCTAACAAAAGAGAGCTCTAACAGAAAACTTTCCAACGCAGCAACCTTTCTAACAGTGTTTTGCACTCAATGCAAACAGCTACTTTAGTTGGAAAAGTATAAAAATTTTAGTTTTACTGCTGTATCAGAAATACATTTTTAAAATAACAGGTGCTGTTATTCATGAAGCACTAAAATTTTCCATGCAGTGAATAGGCTACACTTCATCAGCTAGTATTTCTGCTGATTCATGATGATTGTTGTTCACTTGATTTTGTTTGCTGCTTTCTTCCGGCAGCGATTCAGGTACACTGAATTTAGATTCTTCCATTTTTTTTTCTAAATCTCTGATTCTTACTTCTTGCTTAAGTATGGTGCTTTTCAACTTCCGTATTTCTTCCATGATTTCATCCAGTTTTTCTTTCTAAAAATATTAATAAAAAAATAAAAAAAACAGATATATCTTATGATACTTTGTCAAAATAAATATCTGATTTTCTAGACATAGCACAGCAAACCATAAATTTTGATTGTTCTATAATTGATCGTTTATCATTTTTGAGAGATTTAGTATTATTTACAAAGTTAAAATATTATTTTTTAACCTTTATATTTTAGCTGTAAAATTTTCAAATACCATTGCTAATATTCAATAAATACAAATCCTTTTGGTCTTTTAAATAGCTTTAAAAAAAGGTTGGCTATCTTCATTTGAACTTAATGATTGTGAATAAATATTTTTGTATTGATAAATCTATTTAAAATGGTGTCTTTTACTGACAAAACAAATTAACATTTTAAATGTGTTGATGAAAAACGCAGTTTAATATATTGAATATTTATTTATATCTTTACTTTTTAATTTTCAAAATAACTGTAGAATAAATAAATAAATAAAATTATATTATACAATTCATTAAACGATTTAAAGAAATGATTTTAAAAAAAGGAAAACATCACGGGGTTAGTTTACTTTTTTTACAATTACTTACAACAAATTTATTACATTTTTCAAAAAATTTTTGATCTATGAATGAACTAAGAATGATTTTTAAACTAAAAAATAAATGATTAAACTTTTATCTGAAGTGGTTGGGGAACTCTAGGATTTAGGAAAAAAGATTTTATTTTCCTTTAAAATATGTTTTAATACTTTAAAAAGGAAATACCAAACATTTTGTAAATAGGAAAAATAATCTAAGTATTATACTTTTTATTTTTTGCAGTCCATCGTGTGCATTCATGAAATTTAAAAAGTGTTTCTCTTAAAGCTACATTTTACATTTATCCATAACTCTCAAAAATCTTCATATGTGGACTTCAAATTAAAATTGAGTAATTAAAATTATGCCATTCACAGAAGTAGATTATTTTATAGCATAGTTTTTTTATTATTATAAACAATTTTATAGCTAATTGTTTTGGAGAATTTTAAAATTTAAAAAAATAATAAAAAGTCTTTCAAAAATTAGATTTAAAAGATCGTAAGTGTGTGTGTTTCAAATGGCTTTATTAGGAATTCAATCCAGAGAATTTGACAGCTCACTGCATCACAAAAGAGCAGAAAAATAGCAAAGAAACAATTTAGATAAAGTGAACAAAAAAGAACAATAAACATTTGAATCAATAAACATTTCAACAATATAAAATTTTAAACATTAACATGAAAAAGGTAAATTTAGTGATAATTCATGAGAGTTCTTGTGTCCCAATACAATTTAGTGACATTCCCATTTTTCTGGGAGTTCCTATCTTGTCCCTTGCACAACAAGAGCTGATCAGAGTTTAATACGCGGGTGACACAAATTGGGCATGCTTTGCTGGGAAGAATTT
The DNA here is from genome assembly GCA_949128135.1 of Parasteatoda lunata. Lineage (NCBI taxonomy): Eukaryota > Metazoa > Arthropoda > Arachnida > Araneae > Theridiidae > Parasteatoda > Parasteatoda lunata. Next base: position 95,445,984 of record OX421975.1, read on the forward strand.
TTATGTTATATAAATGTTCTGATAAGCAATTGTAGCCTGTTTTAAGCCTAAAATGGGTTACTGCTTCTTGACAGTATTAGTAACAGGAAAATTTCCAATTGTCTTGAATATTTTCCCATATTTTGCTTTTATAGTTAAATCATAATTATTTATTTCGTTGAGTTTTTTTCATAACGTATTTTTTTAGAGTTTCAGGTGTGACGGTTGTTATTTCTTGAGGCATAGTTGTTTCGTTTTTTGCCAGATCGTAAGTACTTTATAGCTATTTGCAAAACTGATTCAAAAATTATTTTTCATCCTTATTTAAAAATTGTAGATAGTAAAAAAAAGGTTATATGGAAGGAAAGATTTACAGCAACCATTTTGTATTGAATTGTCTAATTTTTACCATACATCAGTTATTTGATAAAATACATTTTTCAGAATTTCTATCCATTCCATCCTCTTTTTGAAAAAAAAATTATCATACTGTTAGAGTGGACAATTTTTTAACAATATGATACGAAAATAAGACAGTTCAAAGCTTTGTAAAAAAAAAGAAGACAGAATTAAAGCTTTCCTCACAACTGTTTTCTAACAAGAAATAATTTTAAATACAAGTATAAAGGTAGAAACCAAAAAGAACCATAATAACTCAAAACAATACAAACTTTAAGGACAGATGATAGAAAATAAAATAGGCTAATTAATATAATTTTCTACACTTATTCAGAATTTCAAAAAAAAAAATTTCCAGAAATTTTTATTTTATTTTATTGAAGAATGAAAATTAAAAATAAATCTTATAAACAAATGGAAATAGAATGTGAGATGAAAACAGTTTTTCAAATTAAGACCGTCTGCTCTTGCCTCCCAGGACGAAAGTGAATTATTAAATGAAGCATCCTATTCCATCAATAGAAACGTTAACAATATATTTTAAAGCAACCAACTCATTCTCTAGAGTAAAATGGCTTTTTGACAACTAAGGTTTTTTCAATTAAATTTGTTTATAACAAGTTTACTTTACTTACTTTTTAAATAGAATTTATACATGATTTAATGTTTCACTTCGAAAAAAATTAATTTAACAATTATCATTGATTTATTTTCCCAGAGAAATAAGAAGGTTGATCTTCGGATATGTGGTAGTTTTTGAAGTGTTGCGAAATCATTATTTTATCACTTTTATAAATACAATAAAACAATTTTTTTTTTTTTTAAAAACTCAAATAGCAAATTTATTTTTTAAAATTGTAATTAAATATTGCATGATAAATTTCAATTTTAAAATGTTTTATATTGTATGATATTTTTTAACATATAGAGGGATATTTCACCACATTTTGATCATGGAACAAAATAGACTAGACTCAAATAATAAACTATTCATATCCAATCAAAGTATGTAATGGATTAAAGCAAGTTTTAAGAAAAAAATTTAACAAAGAATACTTTAAAGTTTATAAGTCAAAATTTGAAAGCGCTAAAACCAAATTTGTCTTAAGTAAACAATTTAAATAAAAAGTTGGAAACCAAAAACAAGCAAAACAAACTTTTTAAGATATGCATATTAGCAAAAGCAACACTTCATCATGGAACACACTGTCTGCTAACATACTGGAGCCTTTCTGTAGTCAGTCGTAAAACCAACGACCCACTCTGGCCCGAGGCTCCATAAATTATTTGGGTTTGGATTTATTGATGATCTCAATTGGAAATCTTTATTCAAGTGCCTTTGCTAATATTTTCTTACATTTTTATGAACATAAATTTTTACAACATAGTTTATTAAATAGGTTTAGATTTAGTGATTATTTAATTACACTTGATTGTAATAATTTTGATTTAATTAAAGATATTTATCCTAAAGAATTTAATTTAATAAAGACTAATTCAAGGTTAAAGGCGCCAATTTTTAACAAGATTATTAAATTTAACTTCATAACAAAGAATTTTAATTGGATTATACGATAAAAGAAGAAAACTTAAGTTTAATGTTATTCGTTTCATACATTTCAATTCCAATTTATACTTTTAAAATTTTTAAGAATATTTTGATTGGTCAAATTTTTAGGTTTAAATTTATTTGTAATAATAAAATGCATTTTCTTTAAGCTATTAAGAATTTCAAAATTTCCTTAGAGAAATTTTAATTATTGTAATTATAATTTTTTAATTCAAAGTATTTTAGAGAAGCCCACATAAATAGGCCTATGCAGTGAAATTTAGAATTTTTGAATCATTGAATGTTTTTGCTATATTTTTCAAGTTTTTCAAAAGAGGTCAGCACAAATTTTTAAACATTTGGAATTTTATATTTTATTTTGATTTAGTTTATCTAACTGTAACTTTATTTAGATCTCTTATTATATGTATATATATATATATGTATATATATGTATATATATATTATATGTATATATATATTATATGTTACTCTTATAAGAGTACACCGATAAAATACTTAATAGTATTTTCTCAGTGTACTTTTGACTTGTTTTTTTTTTTTTTTTTTTTTTTAATGTATCATTGAATTTTCATCTTTTGTTCAAATATTTGATTTTTTTATTACATTTTATTACTTAGTTTATCAATTATAGGGCCTCAGGGCACAGTCAATATTTTGGTTTTACCACTGACTCCAGTATGTAAGCAGACAGTGTATCCCCTGATGAAATGCTGTTTTTGCTAACATAGATATCTATAAAATTTCGTTTTGCTTGTTTTTAATTTCAAACTTTTTATTTAAATTGTAAACTATTTATATGTCATAACCTAATTCTATAATTGTTCGTTTTTTTTGCAGATAAATAAAAAGATTGATCTTTGGACACGAGATAGTTTTCGAAGCATTAAGAAATCATTATAACTTTAGCCCTTTTTTAATCTGTTTATCATCTTGAGACCATAGCTTTAAAAAAGGGCAATTTTTAATTAGAGATATGTAGCTTAGAAGAAAGTAAACTTATAATTGCGATCAAATATTTTTTTCTTTAAAAAAAATTCAATTAAGAAAAGAAAATTTTAAAATTATATGTAATTATTGCATGAAAAATGAAAAAATTTAGCTTAAAAATCTTTGAATGTATTGTAGAATACTTTTATATTGTATTTCTTCACATTCAGGCCAAGAAACAAAATTCAAAAATAAACTCAAATAAGTTATTTATAACACATCACAAATCAAATTTCTTGCCATTTCTATGAATTTTCATTGTGATTAAAAATTCTCTGTTCAAAGAACATGAATCAAATTATATATTTACAAAGACAATCACTTTGTATAACAAACAAAAAATACATAAAATATTATTCTATAACGGATTAAATTATACCAAATGTTATCCTATATATTGGACCCTGTGGTTCATGAGATTAAAGTGGAATAATTATAAAACTTCTCCATCAATTAAAAATTTAGTTGATTCCATAAACATGAAAGACACAAGGTATTATTATTGATTGAATTTATATAAATCAGAAATTTAATTGTAAAAATGAAGAAAAAATATTAACTTTGGAGAATAAAAAAATATATATAACACAAATTACTACTTTATATAAAAAGTAAAAGCTCAAAAAGTAAATAAATATTATGCCTGTACTTACTGGCACTGTTTCAGACTTTTCACGAGATTTCGCAGGCATTCTATCTAAAATATTGGACTTGCTCTTTGACAATTTAAACTCTTGAACTCTAGGCTTGTACCCATCTTTTAAGCTCATCTAAAAAATAATGTACAAAAATAAGTTAACTGAAAAATAACTAACAATATTCCCGAATTTCGTTAAAATAGTTAAGTCAATTTTATTGTTGTATTACTCAATAATAATTAAGCAAAAAGAAATTTTTATTATTGAAAGAATATAATTATTGATAAAACTTATACAATTGAATCTTTTATAACAAAAATTTTTAAAAGCACAATAATAAATTGATTACAAATTCCTTAAACTTGTCTTGTTTGATAATGACATCTAATAATAGAAAGTTATGGTAATTTCTGTCCTTTTTTCAAGTAAATTAGATATCAACTACTAATGAAGTAAATTTAAAAGAAAATATGTTATTCATCATTACAAAATACTTTTAAAAGTTTTCTTTTTCTTTTTCATTTTTTTTTTATTCATTAAACAGGATTTATTATTTATTTATTAGACAAAACACTTATAAGATATAATGAGTTACAGGCAGAGAAAAGGATTCTGAGCAGTTGAGAGGGAGTTAGGAACCAGAGTAACATAAAATGTACAGCTCAGTACGAGCATAAACCTTTAAGTAATTAAAGAAAAAGGAACAATTTATAGGAAATAGGCCGAATATGAGTGTCAGAACATTTAAATCAAAATTGACATTGAAATTAGATAAAAACAATGTACAGTGCACCAATAAAAAATAGCCCACCCTGAATAACTTTTGATCTAATAACGGATCTTCCTGTTTTAGTAATCAATCTTAATAAATTGAAGGGATGACCTCAAATATGCTAATTAATTAGTAGAGATGATGTTTTAAGTTACGAAATCAGACACGAAAACGTACTTTCTCTGAATAAACATACCTTTTTTTCCGACGGATTCAGATTTCTGATCCCCAAAATAAAAGGGGGAAAGCTGCAATCTGGAAAATATGGCCCTAATTAATTAGTGAGGAGAGCGGTCCAAAGTTTGGACCCCTTTAATGTTAATTTCAGTTTTTGTGAACTTTACCATATTTGGAGAACTTTTTAAGCGTATTTTTTGGCACACAATTATAAAATTTGTTTATCCAAAGATAATGTGATGCAACATTTTTTTTTTTTTGTAAGAAATATTTTTTTAAAATTATTTTACTAAATAATAGTCGAAACTTTTTGAACTGCAAGATATAAAATTTTTTACATCATTTTAAATTTTATAATTTCACAAGGAAAAATACAAAATTAGAACAAACTCTATTGAACAGTTCCTGAGTATTCAAATTTTAAAGAAATTTAAAATTATATATTTAATGTTAGATTTTTTGAGAACTATTCGAACACTTTTGCAATTTGCCATGTAAAATTACGTACTTTAAATTGGTGTAATAAATTGTATACCTTACAGTCCAAAATTTTTCCAACTATTAATAAATAAATAATAAAAAATAGAAACATTTATTAAAAATATTTTTTCCATGGAATTATGTTTGAATAAACAAATTTTATAACTGTGCGCAAAAATTTTTGAATTCGCTTAAAATTTATTAACATTTTATAATGTGGAGTAAGTCCCAAATGAAAAATTTTATGAAAAATTAGAAAATAATATTGAACACTAAAAAATATTCATCAAAGTGTTAAATAGACATAATTTAATGTAATAAAAAAGTTGTGCATATTTTATATATATATTTTTAAGAATTTGGTAAAGAAAGGGTCAAAAATTTAGATAATCTTATAAAATCAAAATATGAGTAATTTACTAACAAGAACAGGTTCAGCATCTTTTCCACCAGCCCATTCTTCAGCTGATAGAGCAGGCGTATCTGCTTGCGTATCAGGATACAAGTCATCTTGAAATAATTCAGACTAAAAATAAATATTAACACGTAAATCATTTGGACATTTCAAAATGAAAATTTTAAAAATATATTTATCATTTAATCAAGAATATTAAAAATGGAATTTTTTTCATTATCACACAATTCCTAAAATTACATGACGCCAAGATTTTTCCTTCTAGCGCTCAGAACTATGCTGTCATAGCTTTACTATTATTTTTGGTATAAGAACTATGCTTTTATAATTTTATTATTATTTCTGGTACTATAAACTAATGAAACTGAATAGAATGCTAAATTTAATGTTATATTAATGTAGTTGACAAACTATAACATGTTATATTTGATAACAAAACTATAACTTAGTATTAATTAATTAAATAATGAAACTGATTAATAAGTCTACAAAATAATCCTCCTTAATATGATCCTTCTGATTATTTTTCTTAATGTTTTTACTTTTTAAAGTTCAACCTAGTTTTATAACCACATAACAAATGAGTTTTCTCACATGTCATTCAATAGAAACTGTCACATAACAGAGAAATATGAATTTGCTTGGACATTCAATAAGTTGACAATTTTAGTGTAAAATAAAACTAATGATTGAAATATATAGAAATCACACAAAATAATTTTTCATAGATAAGTTCAAATAAAAACTGTTATATAAAGAAATTTTTCTACATGGTTTTAAACTGAAATTTAACACATATTTCAGAAACATTTGTTATTGAATTACTACCACTTGAAGCATTTTGAACATCATCAATAGTTACCATTTTGATTATCTTCTACATCCAAATTAAACCAGGATTTAATGGACATGTTGTCCCAGTTTCTCTTTGAGCTTGATTACATGACACAATACAATAAAAGAAATACAAATAAAATCTAATCAAGCTAACAAACCGTATATCTTTGCAATTTTTCAACACTTTTTAGCCATGCTCTTCACTTTTCACGTGCTCTTCAAAATTCTGATTTATTGAATATAACCTCATAATACAAGAAGTTTACACCTTATATTTGAGTTATCACTTCTTTTTATTTCAATGCCAACCTAGGGAATGACCTTTCCTTATACATGCATCTGAAAGGCAGATTTGTTGGCCACTCTTTCAGGGGCACCATATTAGATGGGCCAACATTGCTCCCACATTAAGGACAGATATTACAGAGAATGAAAGAACATCCATGCATTGCCCGGGATTAGAACCCAGAACCTTTGCGATGCAAGGACAGTTCCATGACCCCTTCACTGGCTAGTCGGCTTTAAGTTATCACTGACACGCTTGATTTGTGACAATTCATCGTAAGTCCATTTTGTTTTTTTTCAGTTGCGTTTTAGGTAAAACTGATTGATACAATCTTTTCTGGCTTAAAATCCCGATTTCTCAATCTGATATCATTTGACAAGCAAAATTTAAAACATGTAGAAATATGCTAATTTTACAAAATGTGATAATATAACCAATTTTAAAACTGATTTATAGAATGTGCAACTTTATCATAGTAACAATTTTTTTCAGGTTCAACTTATTTTGTTCAAAAATAAGAATTTTTTAAAAAATAAAATAACCTTTGATATTATGGGTCTTTTTAGGATAACGTCCTTAGTAAAATACAATGCAATTTTTCACTCGAGGGAGCGTTTTGTTTCGATGATATAGTGCCCTTCTCTGTCTACAGCGTTCTGCGCATTTTTTAGCTTGGTTTGATTATTGACATTGCACTACAGCTACAGTACCACACTTTATATTGGGGGGGGGGGGATAGTAATCAATTGGTCTCGATACTACTCGCTGACCACCCAAATGACCTTGAATTTTTAAAGCTCAAAAACTCTTTTTTTCTTTCTTTTTTTTACATAATATTAGAGTGTATTCCAAATGAAACAAGATTTGAGGGAGAGAGAGCAATCCAATCAGTCACTCTGTCTTTTAATATGTAAATCTAAGCCATGGCATGCAAAGGCTAAAACCCACCTTACTGACTTGGTTAAGGTCAAGAATGAAACCAATAAATACGAAACATAGTATTGCTTCCTATTCCAAAAAACATATAGCTTTTTTTTAACTGATTGGTAACTTACACAATTGTAATCGTAAAAAATGTCCTAAGAAAAATTTTTTAAAAAAAGAGAAAAGGTTTGTCTGTGCTCCAAACAAAAATCTAACTGCAGTAATAAGCTGTCAATCTCACCTTTCTAGGTACAGTAAATGTTAGCACTTCACAGAAGCCTTTTGCATGCAATTTGTAGAACCTATAAAATATCACAAAAATATAACTTATTTTTAAAGTATTATATTTTCAATCTTTTTTATTATAAATTTATAAAATAAAAATTTTTTATAAAATTGAATCTTCAATAAACAAATGACACACACATACACACCATATAAAAAATTCTAGAATGTCAGTGATTTTTCTCTGTGTAGTGTCACGGATTCAAGTTTACTATTGTACAACTTCAACAATAACTCTTTTTTTTTATAACAAATTGACAACATTTATTTACCTTGCTATTTCACACTGGTGAATATCACACCCTCTTTTTGGCATATAACCTACACCTCTCTGAGGATCTGAAGACTGATAGGTATTGATATAATGCACAAAAGGAGGCTCATCTGTTATTTCAAAGTATCGAATATTGCTATCACCCTGAAAGATTTGGGCACTATTAGCTTTAACACAATTTACATAATAAACCATTGTTATATGTTATAAACATTATCTTATATATACATGTTATTAACATTATAACCCTGGAAACTTTACACTATTGTTGTTTTAATTCCATTAGTCTTTTGCAAACAGCATAGAATCAAAAAAATTTTTATTTTTACAACTTAAATTCAATATGTATAGGTGTTTCTTTTTTTTTTATATATATGAGCCAAAAACAAACATAGATAATTTAAATATCACATAATTTAATATTATATTATGTATTATTGATACTTACATAAAAAATTATATAAAAAGTAGCTCATATTTAAAAAAAAAATATCTGAATTGATGCTGAGTTTTTTTTTTTTTTTTTTTTTTTTTTTTTTAAGTATCAATAACATTTCTGACTGTAAAAAAAAAAACTTTAATTTCATTACTTAACTTAAGATCTAATTTTAAGTTAGTACAAAATAAAGGCACTAAATTTTTATTCTTATTTTTAAAATTGCATATTAAATAACTAAGAAATACTATATTGATAGTTATTAAAAATTAGAGATATAGGACACCATATTTATCTTGTGATACCAAAGATACACACAAAGTTCACAATTGATCTATTAAATACAACATAACAAAAAATATTTGTTTTTATACATAAAATAAATTTTATTATTGACATTAAGCATTATTTTTCAAAATAAATGAAATAATTTATTCATTTCCCTCTCTGCTAGAAGTTACATTTATATAACTTCAAATAAAAAATAAAATAAAAAAAGACTAATAGAAATAGCTCGAATTTAGAATGGATAGGGCTTTAAATGAAATTCCTAACATTAATAGATAATATACTGAGTGTCTATAAAATGTTGCAACAAACTTTTAAGAGAAATAGGGCACATCATAAGAGTTAAGAATTGCATGGCTGCATCCAATAATTGAAAGGCTGTTTTGCACTTAGCTGAACTGTGTTGGTGTTGATGGTGTCTCTTCCAACACTTACAAGATTTATTGAGCCATGATCTCTTTCTGTAGAGAACTCTCAAAGCAAATCCTGTATCAAAAGCCTGTGGAGTCTGAAACTTATGATGTTGTTGGAATGGCAAGTGTGTGCATGTTTTTACTGCCACAGTTAAAGAAATGGGTGAGTTTAACCATATCCTGCAATAAATGCTCTGCCCGTATCTGGCATGCATAGTGACTAATGAGCTTTGAGCGTTTGTCGTAACATTACAAACTGCCTTCATTTAGTCTTGTACATTTCTCTAGCATTTTATCCACTAACATAAAAGTTTTTCAATTAATCACTCTCGCATATTTTTCTGCTGTGATGGCTCAGGGGATATAGCTTTCGCCTTCCAATGAGGTAAAACTGGTTCGAATCCCAGCAATAGCTGGTCGATACGAATTCCGCATCCGGCTCACACCGGCCACAGTGCTGACGTGAAATGGTCTCAGTGGTAGACAGATAATGGATTAGAGTCCCCTAGCCATCAGGCTAACCGTGGGAGATTTTGTGGTCTTTCTCTCCATGTGACCCAAATGCAGGTTAGTTCCCTCACAAAGTCCTCCACAAAGACAAATTTCTTGCAATACTTGATCCAGGAGTTCCCTTGTGTTCCGAATTGGGTTTAAAATTATAAGGCTACAGAGTTGAACATCAGTAGTCTTAAGCACAAAAAATTCGGTTGGATGTTCAAGGACGGTTATAAAATAAAATAAAATAAAATCACTCTGTGTCCTTTCAAAAGTGATTAGTGTCCTTAAAAAGTGATTTCTTTTTAATTTTTTTTCTTCTCAAGAGTAGATTGATAAGTACCTACCTTTGCACAGAGATATAATAAATTGACATCTGGATCATAAATGGGACTCAATATTCCATTGCTAGTGTCCAACTCCTCTAGAACAAAAGGTTCAGCAATAGCAACCTAAAGCAAAAGAAGAAGAATTAGTATTCCAATGAAAAACCAAGTCTGCCAACTTGATGATTTATTTACTCCATCATTAAGTGCAGTTTAAAATAAAATCTAACATATTACTAATATACTTTTATTAACAAAAAATATTTATAAAATTACTTACATTTATAGCATTAAAAATTTATAATGAAATAAATAAAAGCAGCGATTTTTCAAATAAAAGGTTCATGAAATTTGTGTTAACAATAAATCCTTTCCAGAATGACTTAATAGTATTCAATATTGAATTTGAAAATGGAATTTAAAGAATGATTGTTTGATAATTTATAGAAAAATTTAATTGATAATTACTAACAAATTCCAACAAAAAATTTATTTAAATTAAAAAAAAATTGATTTCAATTGTATTTTTGAATTCAATTCAAGTAAAGTTTTACACCACCCATAAAATAAAGTTAAATTACTCAAAAATTTCTTTAAGATAAACTTACTTCACTCCTTAAAGCATACTGTCGTTCACTCATTCGAGAAAAACCAGTAGTGAAAAGAAGTCCATTTTTTAAAAATATGGCTTTTTGTGGCTTTGCTCCTTCATGACCCATTGCTTCCTAAAAAAAGGTTAAATTCAATAAAATGGTAGCCAATATAATTAAATAATTGATAATAAACTAAAATTATTTACTTGGAGAGAAATGTTAAAAAGTTATATTAAGTTACATAACATGCATAATTTAATAAAACAAATTAGAGCATATCCAGTGTTATACACTGTCGGCTGTTCAACGACAGTTATAATATAAAATAACATATAGTACCAAGAGCCGCGATGGTGCAGAGGATATAGTATAGTACAGGGGATATAATATTTGATATAGAGCGTTCACTTTCCAATAAGGTGAACCGGGTTCGAATTCCCAGCGATGGTTGGTCGAAACGAATCTGCATCTGGTTTGCATTGAACACAGTGCTGACGCGAAATCTCCTCAGTGGTAGACGGATCATGGGTTAGAGTCCCTTTGCCGTCAAGCTAACCATGGGAGGTTGTCCTTGTCTTCCTCTCTATGTAACGCAAATGCGGGTTAGTTCCATCAAAAAGTCCTCCATGAAGACAAATTTCTCCCAATACTTGATCTAGGAGTTCCCTTGTCTTCTGGATTGGGTTCAAAATTACAAGGCTACGGAGTTGAACATTTGTAGTCGTGAACCCAAAATATTGAGTCAGCTGTTCAACAATGATTTTAAAAAAACATATAGTACCAATATCCAAAAAAAAATTTCTCAGTTTTAATTAATATAAAGATGAAAACTTTGCAAACCTATGTTACTGTGTAAGCTAACAAATAAAAAAAATGAAAAAAACTCAAACAGAGCTATTTTTTAAATAAATTACCTGTTCCATATCGCCACTCCTAGGATCGAAAATTCTTATTTTCTTGTCTTTACAGGTGGTGACTAATCGAGTTCCATCCCAGTTCCAGCATACATGCCAAATAAGATCTGGGTGATTTATAGAGAACAAAATCTCAGCAGTGCCAACATTCCAGATATAAATTTTTAAATCAGCACCTGCAAAAGAAAGTGTATATGTTTTTATTTCTCAATAAAATATCAAAGAAAAATATACCATAAAAAAATATGGTTTAATACTGGCTAAGACAACCAAGAAATTATGAGTTTATCATTTTGTAGATTATTTACCTTCCAAAGAGAATTTTCTCAGTAAATTTAACAAGCAAGGAATTTCTATGACTTCAATTTTATAAAAACATTTCACCTAAGTCTATACTCTATAACTGAGTTTAATTTTTTTTTTTTTTAATCCTACCCCCGGGGCTAATCAGCCAATGTCTTACTGTTGAATTAGACAGCATATCTTACTGCTCAATACAGATGCAAAAAAACCAAAAGGAGAAGTATCTCCAGAGTTAATATCTTTCAATTTGGATTACACAAAGAGATGTCCAATCATGAAAACACCCCCACAGAGTGCATGAGGCCTGCTATAATGATTCTATTGGGATGCTGCTGAAGGCAATGGTGGAGACAGCTGGATGACATGTCAAAATTCAAAAACAAACAACACCTACCTTCCTTAAAAAATTAATACTACTGGAAAATTAATAATCTCCATGAGCAGTGGTTAATTCTGCTCTATAGAGATGTTTAAGCTGGCATCTTTTTTTATACTTTCTCACTAGTCATGTATCAATGACCAGCCTGTTAGCAATAGCAACCATTGATCAAATACTGATAATCAATTGTATCAATTATGATACCACAGCTATCTTTTACCTATATGGTGATGCTTTAGATGCTATCTTTTGTCCAGTTATCATATTATTTCTGAAATTGAATTGCTTATTTTTTAAAAGAAATAGAGCATTCTGATTACCTGCTTCAATACGATTAAATTTCTCAAATCAAACAAAGTGAGAAATCAAAATTTCAAGAGAATAATAATTTTACATAAATAATATTTTATTATATTCAATGTCACCTTTTTTTCCATTGACTATCATAAAAGTATAACAATCGAGTAATTGATAATATGCAAGTAATCAAGCTAAACCATTAGAATAAGAAAATTCTGCATGTGCTTAAAAAAGTTAGTCAAAATTCCTGTAATTTACAATGCCATCATTGAATAAAAAATATTTTTTAATTATTTTTTTTACAAATTAATACTTTTTTTTTTTCAGAATAAAGGTGAGCATTTTCAAACTTACCAGCACTCAAGAGTACATTATTAGCAACTGGGTGCCATGTAATCAGACCAACTCTTCTTTGATGACCAATTAGTTCAACAATTGGTTCCGTTGAAGGTCGCACTAATCCTCCATCTGGAATATTCCAAACTCTAACAATGCAGTCTTCAGAACCACTTGCTATAATATTGTCATTAAAGGGGCACCAAGCTATATCTAAAACAGGTCCTCTGTGCCCTGATACTAAAGGATAATTTGGCTCAATTCTTCCAGTCTAAAGAAAAATAAAATGTTACTAAATAATAAAACAAAATTTTTTTTAAATAAATCTTTCAATTGAAATCAGCCAATTCAAACATAACAAGAAATTAAATTTGCTGCCAAGTCTCAGCATCTTTATCCTCCTCAATTCCATGTTGATAATAAATTGTTCTCAACTGCTTCAATCAATTCAATTCAATTCAATTTTTAAAATCTGGAGTAAGATAAGCATCGATAATACAAGACATCAAAGTATTGTAACATCTACATCACAGTGTTTCATAACATGGAATCAAATTCTCACAATTGAAAACGAGTATTTAACTCAATGAAACCAAGATTTATTAATCATGTCAATGTACTGCTGAAAATAAAATAGTTTTCAACCGTATACTTTCACTTTATGACCAGTGTTGAATACCTGATTTTTTTTTTCTTTTTGAATTTATTACGAGCTATGTTCAAATTGGTATCTTTGCAATTTTGAACCCAATGAGAAGACAAGGAAACTCCTGGATGAAGTATTGGAACAAACTCGGATTCATGGGGAACTTTTTGATTTAATTATCCACATCTGCATTACATAGAGAGAAAAAGCACTCTTGGTAAGCCTGGCAAAAAAAAGAATTCTTACCCATGAGCATGACTGGTCTATCACTGGGGTAAATTTGCATAAGCATTGTGGATAGCAATTGCTGAAAAGCTCTATATCTTTCTGTTAACTAAGTTTGTTATTTGTTGGAGACTAGCAAATGAGCAAAAATAAAACAAGAGTTATTTTCTTTAACAAATCAAATCTATGAGAAAAAAAGAATTTGAAGATTTGACTTAGATTTGAAAACTTGTAGATTTGAAATAATGGAAACTATCATTGAAATTTCAAGATTGATTTGTTATTGAAAGAACTATCAGTCAAATTTCAAATAGGTGTCTATTCTAGATCAACCACAAATTTCAAAGACTTCAGCATACCAACAACATACAATTTTCAAGGAGTCTAACAGTTGATTTCTCTTATAAATATACTATTAAAAGATATAAAATATGTTCTTGTATTTCATACATATTTTTTATCAATTTATTCTAACCTTTTTCTATTTTTTTAAATTTACTATAATCAAATCCTAATAAGACAGTATTCTTCTTCACTTTAAAAACCAAAGATAAATAAATAAAATAAATAAAAACAAAATAAAAGTACTCAGTTTCAAAAATAGTAATGCTAGCCGCTGAGTAAAGAAAATAATTTTAACTCCAATAATTTAAAGAAAACAATTTCAGTCCTACCCCTCAAGCAAAAGGAGATAAGGATTGGAGATAATTTATAGTTGAAATCCCTTCAGTTACAATGACCACTTGAAGTGAGCTAAAATAATTCCTTACATGAAAGAATAATAAAAATATTTTCTTATAGTGGATTTTTGAAATTTTTTTTTAACCAGAACTTGTTGGGTGGGACTTTTAAAATTTCACTGACACTTTCAGGTTATCTAAGCACCTAGATACCCTATTTCAAGTGTAGCAAAAAAATAGAAGAAAAAAACTCTTATAAAGAATACAGCGTGAGATTTCATTCTAAGATAGGCAAATAAATAACACCTTACTTTGTGTAGAGGAAGAACCATAAAGGCACCACCACCAGCAGCTTCTATGACTATTGCTAAAAACTTTGGATTGACAGCACAAAAACTAGAATCCCAGGAGTTGGATGTAATTCGAATATTGTCATAACATTGCTCACGCTTCAATGGTTGTCCAAATATATGGCGAAATTTACTGCTCCGTACTATTCGGAAAGACATCTGAAAAACAAATGTAAAACAATCAAGCCTTAAAGTCTATAAATCAACAGCATAATATTTTAAAATTTAGTAAATCTTTTTTTTTTTTTTTAAGAACTGACCTCTTAATCTTTGGAATACAAACATAAATGTTAATTGAAAGTTTAAAGATTTCTATGCAATCACATTAACATTGAATAAACATAATGTGTTTAGACTGAATAACTTAATTGTGCACCACCTTCCTTTACATCTACAAAATAGCTAGTACTCATTGATCTGAAGCTGGATAGGCTTCAGCATAGAATCCCAGCCCTATACAACAGCTTAGTGCTTTAATAACCATTCCATCGCAACTCCTGTATATCAACCCATAAATATCCTGTATATCTTAAAACTATCAACAAAAGAATAAAAACACAATAATTTTGCCACATATTAAACCTCATACACTATCTCATTTTTTCTTATTTGATCTATTTTCAGACATCTTGCACAGTGATCAGCGATATCGGAATTTCAATATCGCGAAAATTTTATTTACATTATTTTGGCATGAGTCTATATTTTCGCTGCCAAAATGAAATTTATCAGCATTTCCGATAATATCGAATTCTATAATTATCGTCATCGATGTTACTCGCGATATCATTTACCTAGCTTAGTATAGAGATATCGCCTACCTCCAATCTTGAATGTAATGTTGTTTTTCGATGGATCCGTCGTAATATGCTGTTTTTATTACTGCTGTGAGTTCGCAACTGTTACTCGTGACAAGTAGATCAGGTTTAGCCCATCTAAGGCAGGTACTTACGCTTATTTTGAAAATAGCGCAAAACGTCAGTATGGAGAAAAGCCATAGTTTTGTGAAAATGAAAATTTTTTATGGTCTAATTTTTTAATATTTAAAAAATTACACCAATGCTACATTACCTGGCCTCATAAACATTTGCAAAAACTGAGAATAAGGCAGTTATTTTGATAATTTTCATCTAGGTGAAAAAATGTGGCCTAGTTGGCGGTATTTAAAAAAGTTTAATAACTTTCAAAATGTATAAGTTATTTGTCCGTTCAAAAGCAAAGATACGGCAAGATTATATATATAGTTAAAAATCATCGCTTTGCTTCATTAATAAACATTGAAAGTTTCATATTATAAACGATCTTTAAATTTGTTTAAATGAAATATAAAAATGAAAAAAACTTTGAAAAAATGTTTTGCACACAATTATAAAATTCGTTTGGCCAAAGTTAATTTCATGCAAAAAATAACTTTTAGTAAATATTTATAATTTTTTTATTATTTTATTTAATAATAGTCGGCAAAATTTTGAATTGCAAAGTATACAATACTTTGCATCATTTAATACAACTTTTTACTTAATTTTCATCGGCAAAATACAAAATTTGAGCAAAATCGTTCGAATAATTCCAGAGAAATCGAATCTTAAAAAAGCGACTTTTTCGAAATTCGATTTCTGAGAAACTATTCGACCGATTTCGCTGAAATTTTGTTTTTTGCCCTCGAAAATTACATTCCTTAAAATTATTTAAAAATTGTATACCTTACAATTCAATTTTTTTACTATTATTTAATAATATAATAAAAACTAATGAATATTTACTGAATGTTATTTTTTGCATGTAATTAACTTCGGCTAAACGAATGTTATAATTTTCAATTCGTTTAAAAAGTTTTCGATATACTGGGAAAGACGAAAAAAGTAAAATTAACATTATGAGGTCCAAACGTAGGACCGTTCTCCTCACCAAACTATTTGGACCATATTTCCCGAATTGCGGCTATTCCCTATACTTTGGGGATCAGAAATCGTCGAAAAAAAGGTATGTCAATTCAGAGAAAGTACTTTTTTTGTGTCTGATTTCGTATTTTAAGATATCGTCTGCACTTAATTTCCATATTTGAGGTGACCCCCTTGGACCATTAAGATAAGAGTCCTAGAATATGAAGATCTGATCATTAATTCAAAAGTTATTCAGGGTAGTCAGTTTATTTATTCATTTCTTTTATTTCTTACAGTACAGACCAGGGAGTCCTTGACAGTTCTGTGCCTAGCCCCAACCCCTCCCATATTTCTAGATTAGATTGTCCTTGTTCTTTCGTTCTTATGATAGAGTTCGATTGAATGTAGGTCTGTTCTAGGCTATTATTAAATCATATTTTAAAGCACCCATAAGTTCATCTCACTATCGTAAGTGATAAAAGCAAACCCTTGGAAAATGCTAAAACAAAATGATAAAGAGAAAGAGGCGGGGACATAAAATTACTAACCTACTTTGGGACAGATAATTTATAATCCAAAATAATCTTATTCATTGAAAGTCAACAAAGAAACGGAAAAGAGACTTCAAAAAGGAAAAGGAAGCATGCAGCTACTGCAAAAAAAATATCTAAAAGGAAATAAACATCTTTCGAAAATATCGTTAAGGTGGAATTAAGATTAGATAAATGTTGCATGTGCTACCTAACTTCATTATTGAAAGAATATATATATATATATATAAAAAAATTTTTTTTTTTAAAGGTTATTTTTCTAACTGATATTTTGTCACTAGACTGCATAAGAAATTACAAAAAAAAAAAAAAAAAAAAAAAAAAAAATGACGACTTTAACGACTTGCTCTGTCTTATGAAGATTTTTCTCTTGGCTAAAGTTGGTAGCAATAATATTGCATGCATTTATTTCTTTTGAAATTTGTCACCTAAACTAAAAAATAAAGTCAAGAGTCAAGTTTTCTTTTCTTTATTTATTTACGAAAATGCCAAATTGGAAAATTGCTACCCGGACGAGGCCTATTTCACAGTGCCGGGCTACACTGATTTATATTAGACACAACCATATTCAGAATTATATTACATCCGCCGTTGAACTGCCAACTCAATTTTGGGTTAACGACTGCTTTTGTTCAACTCCGTAGCCTTGTAATTTTGAACCAATCCAAAAGACCAGGAAACTCCTGTATCAGTACCGGAAGTATGATTTGTTATGGGAACATGGAACACACAATATATATATATATATATATATATATATATATATATAACAAAAATTTGATACATTTTTTTAAGGTAGCCTATAAATAATAATTTTATTTTTGCATAACTCGACAAGACTTATTTGGAAACATATTACATTTTCAGCAGTATAAGTTGTTTTACGTTTAATATTGAAAAAAATAAATATGCATTGCAAATTGGTCATTGGCAACTTTATAAATCTAATTACTCATATATTACGTTTATTGTTAACAGATTAATAAAAATTAAACTCCGATGGTTAAACCATTTTTCGTTAATTATATACCGTCATTTTGTTAAAATGTTTTTAAAATACACTTCGCTTAACAAATGCTATTGAAAATTAAAATAATTATCAAGTCCACTGATAGCAGATATCTCCACTTCATAGCAAAGTTTTACGTTAGTAATTATACATCTGAACTGTAAATTAAACTTAAAATTTATTTTAACTAAATCTTAAAATTAAAACGCATACTTTAATTTATATAGGCGCACAATAAATTTTCTTGAACTACATAACGTAAAATGTAATGTTTCCTTGAACTATATAATATTGTCTATATTCTATGAATAATTATTTTAATTTTATTTTGTAGCCGTCGTTGAACAGCTGACCCAATTTTAAGTTTACGACTAGCAGTCTTCGACGTCATTGCTTTGTAATCTTGAACCCAATCCAGAAGACAAGGGAACTCCTGGATCGAGTATTGGGAGAAATTTGCCTTCGAGGAGTACTTTTTGATGGAGCTAACCCGCATTTGCATTACATGGAGAGGAAGACCAAGAGAACCTCCCACGGTTGGCCTGAAGGCAAGGGACTTTAACCCATGATCCGTCCACTACTGAGGAAATATCACATCGACACTGTGGTCGGTGCAAGCCGGATGCGGAATTCGTATAGACTGGGATTCGAACCCGGTTCGCCTCATTGGAAGGTGAACTCTCTATCCCCAGAACCATAGCGGCTCTGGATCAAGTATTTTATTTTATAACCGTCGTTGAACAGCCGACCCAACTTAATGGGTTTACGGCTACTAATGTTCAACTCCGTAGCCTTGTAATTTTGAACCCAATCCAGAAGACAAGGGAACTCCTGGATCGAGTATTGGGAGAAATTTGCCTTCGTGGAGGACTTTTTGATGGAGCTAACCCGCATTTGCGTTACATGGAGAGGAAGACCACGAGAACCTCCCACGGTTAGCCTGACGGCAAGGGGACTCTAACCCATGATCCGTCTACCACTGAGGATATTTCACGTCAGCACTGTGGTCAGTGCAAGCCGGATGCGGAATTCGTATCGACTGGGATTCGAACCCGGTTCGCCTCATCATAATCCGCATTTACGTTATATGGAGAGGAAAACATTTCACGGTTACGCCGACCTGAACGGATTTTAACCTATGATCCGTCTACCACACTGTTTCCCCCGACAACCACTGAGGATATTTTAAGTCAGCAGCAGCACTGTGGTCGGTGCGAGCTAGGAGCAGAATTCATATCAACCAGCCGCAGCTGGGTTTCGAACCTGAGACACCTCCCAATGAGGCTCTATCACCTGAGCCACAACGGTTCCCTTGAAAATAACTTGAAATTATATGATTTTTATGCTGTTTTGCAAAATGTTACAATAGCTGTTAAATGTTACAATACGGGTAACCGAACCTTGCAGGACGATAAATACAAATTTTACCAGGTACCCAGAACCGTGTAAAAGATTCAATTTTCCCTGGGCAGCAGGACCCGGAAAAACTTTAGGACCTTGTGCATCTCGAGTAATAAGCATTTTGTACTCAATCTAGAACGTTTTTGGTTCAAGATTACATTCAACGGCATTTCTGTGTCTAAATCCTCAGAATTTCCGAATCCGGCTCAAATTTGATATATCTACGAGTATACTACGAGTATAAGTTCCTTTTAAAAGGTTGTAGAAAGAAGACATTTACAGAAATTTGTACCGCAGGGAAAAAAGGCGATTAATAAGAAGCTTTTGGAAGAAAAGTATATAAAGTTATAAATTATAAAAAAAATTTATAAGTTAATACTAAATTAAAAAATTTCCAAGTACGGGATATTTAAACATAATTATCCCCTCCATTTTCATTGGAAACTTAATTTACTGATTGCTTTGAACCTCAACTAGTTCGGAACTACTAGACTTTTAATAAATTCTACTAATTGCCCCTTTATAAAAGAGCTAAATCCTGATCCAAAGATAAATCTTTATAGAACTGAGGTTCAATACTCAGTGGCCACCCTTCTTCAGATCAATGGGTACCAGCTTGTTCGGGAAGTAAAGGCGGCCTTTGCGCAGTACTGACCCCATTGCCATAATTAGTGTGCTTTAACTTCCATAACCCCCTGATCAAAAAAGGGCTAATATTATTCTTATAGACAGAACTATCTTGTTTTTGCATAATAAATCCTAATAAATACTTTTACTACCACTTTAAAATAAATAGATTTAAAAAAATATTTTTTCGAAAGAATTCTAAGCGCACGATAATTCTTATTTAGACAAAATCTCAATGATTACAATCATTCTTGACTTACAAGACTAATAACAACTACAAATTTTTTGTTAAGGAATAAAATTTATAATCCTATTTCAGTAATTTCATATTCGGTTATCAGTAAATTGAAGTATCAAGAATCACAGCAGTCCAAAATTCCAAAAAGCATCGGGAAAAAAACAATTGCTGTATCCTGAGAAATTTGCTCCTTTTGACCGCAAAACTGATTATCATCATTTCTTCAGAACTGTGTACAAATGATTCAAATGCAAGCAAATATCAGTTGCATTATATACTGATTACTTAATAAATGATATCTCGAAATCCACATTTTCGCAACCAAAGTTGTATTTTTTAAATTTCTAAATGATTTCACTTTCCCTTTGTGATAAGCCGTAACCCTTGATAATACACATTATCTCTTTCAGAAATGTTGCATATTCCATGACTAACTTTAAATTTATCGTACGTAAGCATACTTTTGAATAAAAGTCATTACAAAATCAAAAACAAAATTTAAAAAAAAGTAAGCTATAACTTATTTCTAAACACAATGTTCAATGGAAACCAATGGAATTATTATATTTGATTTTTTTTATAAAATCTTAATTAAAATTTTTTAAAGGAGTGGTTTTTCTTAGAAATATTCGACAAATCGGTATTTGCACTTCAAGAAGATCACGCACCAGCTGATCGTTTTTAAGCAAAATGGAGTTTTAAGCTAAGTTTCTCCACTTAAGTTAGAATGTTAATTAAAGTAAAGTTAATTAAATACAACACCGTATCGCACATACGTCTTTTATTTACCTTAGATTTATAATTTATGCATTTTATTGTTACCGTGATATATTTTTGTTTTGTGACCTAGCAACTTCGATGAATAATTAGTTTGTTTATGTTCTATATGGCTTCGTGTCTGTCTTTGTGTTAAGAAATATATAGTGGAAGAATTGAAATCTTTGTGTAAGAATAAAGAATGTGTCACCAATGAGAATTGATACTTGACGAACTTGGCTTAGTCGAAATAGAAGGGAAGGAACAGTTGTTAACGTAAATAAATTGCCTCGTTTCAACAACCAATCAGGATTGAGATACCCACACTACGTAATTTGCAGGTGTTCCATTCTAACTTTTCCTTGTTGCACAAAATTTGCCTTTTCGTAACGACTTTGGACTACAAATTTAAAAAAAAAAAAGAAAGAAAACGGAAAAAATTGCCTACAATCGTTCAGGGCTTATATAAATTTAGTACTATTAAACCTACACGAGTCGTGATGACTTAATTAAGGTATTGAACTGGTATTGTAAGGACACGCGTTCTATCCGTGATGCAGGCCTGAGAAGTAAAAGCGGTCTGTGCGCAATGCCATTGTCACATCATGAATCTCAGAAAATTGTGGGACACAAACTACCATGTCACAAAGAGATGTTGCGGGAATACTATATCATAATTTATAAATAACACAAGTAATAGGTAAGATTGACTTTACAAATAATTTTGAAACTAAAAATATCAAATAACCAGGCCTATGTAGTTAGAATAAAAAATAATTTGCACGAGTAGGAAAAATTGGCTTGCCTCCGGCTAGTGAAAAAGTAGGTCCTGTAGATCAGCGATTACCTATTTTTTCTGGCTATATAACCATAATTGATCGATCTTCTTTTGGCGGAAACCCGAGACTTAACGAATAAATTTCATTAGTAATTGTGAATATATTTATTGATTGAAATTTTATTGATTGAAATTTTATAAATTATTTTGAAAATGTTTAAGAAAGGTATGATAAATGAAATTTTCTCATATCGTTTTATCAATATTAATCTTAAAATCGGAGTTTTTTTTTTTTTTTTCTTGACAGAAAGTTGAATTTACAGCTCGGGACCTGCACTTAGTCTAGTTTATAATTTCATTTTAGTATGTGCATAAACTGAAAATGAATGAGCTGAAATATGGTTTTAGTTGAAATAAAAACGGAAAATGGCGAAAAATATAAACGGATAAACATACTTCATTATTATTTTTATTTGATGGGAAATACTAATGCAATTTTTCATAAATGCATATCCTTTTCGTTATTCATTCAATTCATTGTTATTAGAAAACGCATTTTCTTAATTTTACTTTTCTTTTTTCACGAATGTTTTAATTAAATAATTTCATAAAAATAACGGAAATGTTGTTGTTGTTACTTATTCCACTTGGCCCAGAACAAGGCTAGACCAAGTCCAGAAGACCGTTCACCGACAGAAAATCATACACCATCGCCGGATCCTCCAAGATAAAATTCTTCTCTAGCCCTATACAGGACAGCAAATGATCAGCTAGGTGCACATTACATTTTAGGCATACAGGGAAAGTCTTTTGACCCTGAACAAATGTTAGTCCCCGGGTATGACCACTGATTAGTCTTGTGATAGCTGACTACAGTTTCCTATCACCTTTCAGTTCCAGGACTATTTTGTTGATACCATAACGACTAGGTGGAATCCTCCAAGTCTTGTTATTGTCGGCCTTTACTTTTGCATAGATTTCATTGTATGTTAGAAGGCAATTACTTTCCATAGGATCATTAGAGCCCTCCTTGGCCAGTTCATCGGCCGATACGGAAATGTAAAATAATTAATCGATAATCGCAGCTGATTAAAAATGTCCCACTTCTCGGAACCCTTGAGTTCCGAGTACCATTTGGGCACTGCTGCTGTAGATTAAAGAAAAAAAACTTTGTTCTCGTGAAAATTATTTAGACAAATATAAATAATTATGTAAACAACAATATTACTTTAATTTATTTAAATTAACATTTAAATAACATTGAATTTAATTAACATTGAATTTATTTAAAAACATTTCTTAAAATTAGCATTTGTTTAAATTAGCATTTTTTTTTTTTTTTAAATCATTACTTATCACAAACTTAATCACATTTGAGCGTTTTTGGGTCGATGTTTAAGAAAACTATTTTTATAACACTTTAGTTAAGACACAAGATGGCAAAAAATATTCTATGGGAAAAAATTATAAGTTCTGGATTGGAATTTTAATGTCAAACGTAACTATAACAGTACTTGAAGAGTATGCACAGAAATAAAATCTTGGTTCTCCAGTCATTTCTTTTGAGCGATGTAATACATGTTGAGTAAGCCTAAAAAGAATTTTCTTGGGAGTACTTTTTCTTGATAACAGCATTTGGACTGCTAGATAAGATAATTGATACTAAACTGCACAGTTTTCGGCAATCCAGGCTAAATTTTAAAAATTAAGTTTCCTTCCAAATACAGCTGGAAAATTATTTTTAAAACTATAATCATTTTTAAAAATTAATTTTGAAATCACTAAATTTTTGTTTAAATTTATACCTTATCTCAGAAAAACGTATTCGAATAAAATAGGTTTCTGTATCACTGAAACAGAACAAAATGATTTTTTTTTCTTTTACCAATGTGAATGTTGTTTGAATCTACATAAACCTCAAAAGGGGCAACCAATGTGAATGGTTGTAATTTTAAATGTGAAAAACTCAGGAATTTTTAACTAAGTAGCTTAGGGGAAATTGAGAAAATTAAAAACTTTTCAACTTTAATTATTTATATAGTAACAACTTTTAGTTGGCTAATCAGGCATTTGAACCCTATAAAATTTTACTTTTATAATATGAAAAATATTTATTAGGTCTATTTTAGAATTTTATAACGATCAACGAAAGACTTTATTCCACTATAATGAATTTTTTGTTTATATTTAAATTATACACATTAATACGGATGATTTTGAAGGAAAAAAAATATTTCAAATAAAATTGTTTGCATAAATCATACACAAGATTAAAGTTTAGAGTAGAGTATAATAATATAAAAATGAATATAAAAAGATTATAATTTGATTAAAATTTCACATTTAAAATAAAATATTGTGAAGGAATTAAAAAACATTAGAATATTGATTTTTACCCATGAAACATTTCTTAAATAATGAAATACTACCCCCATTCAAGCTTTTGAACTCAGTGACGAAACTAGGGAAGTTTGAAAACTAGTTTAATTTCCAATGTATGGTAAGCTTTTAAAATTCTCCTGTCTAAAAATTTTAATTTATTTCAGCCTGTGAAATACTACATTGTTCACCCATTTTTATCACTTGGATTTAATATAAATAAAATCGTTAATTTTCATTTTAAAATTTTTCAATTTTATAACTAATTATTCTTTTGTGTAAAATTTAATACAACTTAAACTTACAACTATATAAAATAAAATCTGTGTCTAGGTTTACAGATTTTTTAGATGGGAAGCTTTTTACAAATTTCTTTTGCTCAACAGCAATAAAATACGTTTCTTACCCTGTATTCTATTTCAGCAGCATCAAAACTGTTCTTCACAACATACAATAAATAAATAAAATAAATTTCACTTTTTATTACGCAACAACCAAGAAATAAAACCACCATTTTTTAGCGTATTTGATTGATATACATTTCTGAGGTAAAAATTAAATGAATAGGAAATGAAATTAATTAAAGAAAGCTTTTGACTAATCTAAAAAGAAATATAACTTTATGAAATTCATAGCTAGGGCAGATCCTTGCTGTATCTTTTTGAGGAAGGTATTGCATTTAAAATGTTGTTCATGAGAAATTCAAATCTTTACTTATCCTCATCGACACTAAAGTCCAGGGTGGGACCTGGCCTTCACTTGAACATTTTCACATGCCATTCTTCTTGTAGCCAGATCTTACCAGTTCAATACCTCTACTGTTTTAAAATCTGTTTCAATGGAGTTAAACCATCATAAAATTTTTACCAGGTAATAGAAAAAAAAAACGTTGCTTACTAATGGGAAAGTAAGCAACAGAAGTAACTCTGGAAAAGTTTTTTTTAATTATTGTTGTTTTCTGTGCACGACTTAGTTTAATGCACTCAAAAATTAGAAATAAATTATGAACTAAAAAGGCAAAAAAGTAATATTTTTACATAAAGTACAAGACTTAATTATTTAAATAAAATTTAATTTATATTCTAGTATTATTTGAAGTACTTGACTGTTTTTCCTTTTAAGTTTCAATTTTATCCATTTTATAAAAGCTTATGTATACATCTTCCACGATGTTTTCAGAAGAAATATTTTTTGTTGTGGTAAATATCCCATCTAACTGTGCAATTTTACTCATTTCATTTATATTTTATGTTTCTGAATGTGTGCGGCTTAAACTTTTTATAAAAAGATAAAACTAATAAATTTGTATGTTTTCTCATAAATTGAACAATAATTTATTTTACCAGATAGTTAATATTACAATGTGATATTTAATTAGTATTATTATATGCATATTTGAAAGAAATCTTAGGTATTTCTAAAGACTTTAGGTAATATTTAAAATTTTATTCAAGTATTTATTTTAATTAGTAGATTTTAACATTTTTAAAATGTATTCGTTCCTATTTATTACTTTACATTTAAATTACACGCTTTATGTCAAAAAAATGAAATATTCCTAAAAAGTTACTAGTCATCTAATAAAAAAACTGATAAAAAAAAATCTGCTTTAAATCAAAAATACTGCTTAAATGAAAAAAAAAAACTACTTTTTTTTAAATATAATTTTTTTAAACTTTGAAAAACACAACAAAATGAGATGATAAACTGAATTTATCTTTCTTTTGCCCGAATTCAGTACAATATCCTAAAAATTATCTTACAGGTATTTATATAATTTTTTGCTGCATTCACTTTTGATTCAGCTCACAAATTCAGCATAGATAATTGATTAAGTTAAATAATTTGACTCTCAAATGTTATAAACAATTTGAATTGTTTCCTTGGTAATGATTGATTTATAAACCATTAACTAAAGCT
The DNA here is from genome assembly GCA_949128135.1 of Parasteatoda lunata. Taxonomy (NCBI): domain Eukaryota; kingdom Metazoa; phylum Arthropoda; class Arachnida; order Araneae; family Theridiidae; genus Parasteatoda; species Parasteatoda lunata. The sequence goes on from OX421975.1 coordinate 95,472,236, forward strand.
AAAATTTAAAGTACATTTGCGATTACTTTTTACTATGCTGGTGGTTCAAAATTAAGAACTAAAAAATGTGAAATACATAAAGTAAATGTGACAAAAAAAAATGGCTAATGAAAAATAGTTGCACATAATTAATACTTTAAATGTTAATGACTAACCATTCCTTTCATAAATGCTTTGCTAGTGCAGGGGTCTGTTTAGAGGAAATTTGAGTCCGTTAACGGACCCTTCACAAAATATCTTTTCATAAAAACGGATCCTTCACAAAATATTTTAACTTAAAAACGGCTTCACAAAATAATTTATCTTTTAATCGGACCCTTCACAAATTTGTTTATCTTCATTATTGTTTTGTTAATCGAATAAACCCTTCCCAGGAAAGGGCGGGGAAGACAGATGTAAACGAACTAAATTTTGTCTACGGCAGGCGCTTTATCCTTTATTCGTCCGAAATGAATATTCTGCATTCAGCAGTATAGGCTAAATACCAAATATTTGTATGTTGCATCGTTAATTTAGTAGCTGCATTTGCTGTTTATTTTTTAAAATTTAATTTTTTTAATTATAATTTTACAGTGTCGAGCATAATCTTGTATATGTCTTTACAATTTAAAAACCCTTTAAAAAAGTTTTTTTGCAATAACGGACCCTATTTGCACAAATTCACAAAAGCGGACCCTGGTTGAAAGAATGTGACTTAACGTTTATTTTATATTCATAAATTACGAGTAATTTTTTCACAATTTTACAAAAACGGACCTTTCACAAAATATCTGTACAGACCCCATGAAACCATTATAGATTCCACAGACTACAATGATGTTATTTGTAACAAAAGTATAAGTACTTGTAAATTATCAATCTAATTTTGATATAAAATAATGAATAAATTTTAAAAATACTTAATAATGTCAATTTGCCAATAGAAATTTTAATTAAGATCTTCTAACTGTGTGTCTTTAAATTGTTCACATTTTTACAATTGATAATTTGAATCTTCAAATTCATGTTGTCAATTGTCAACATTTTTTTCAAAAAATGTTTATTTAAGGGCAAATTTTTAAATGTTACATACAAAATTTATTTAAAATTAAGTTAAATGTAGAGTTTAAAAGTAACCATAGCAATATTATGCACTCTATGTTAGCAGATAAAATAATGTTCAAAATTATGTCTGACACAAAAAAATAATAAATAAATGAATAAAGATTATAAGGGCGCGTACCGTCATGGAATCTGTGTTTACAAATAATAGTGTAACAAATATGTATTTACAAATAACAGTGTGCCAAATTGTGTAACAAATATCAACCCCACCTTCAAGTGTTTATTATGTGTTAAGCCATGAATTTTTCTTTTACTGCAAGATAAATTTCTTGTGTTGTGTTCCAATTTTTTTCTTTTTTTTTTTTAAGTTTAAGTGCTTCTAACTATCTATGTTTCTAACAAAAAAATTTATGTTTTGCTGCAATAAGTAGACAATATAACTGCCTTAATAGTTTTATGTAACATTGCATTCTATTCTTTTGATACGTTGCATTCTATTCTTTTCATACGTAGACCGACAGTATTAATTATAAAAGCATAATTTAAATCATAAACTATTCACATTTCTCAGTAAAATTTTAAATATAAAAGTGCAAAAATGTAGTAAAAATTAAAATAAAAAATTGAAGATGAAAAAAATATTATAAAAATAAAACGTTTTATTTTATCTTCGATACATTAACTACAACTAAATTCCATTATAATTATTTTGAAAATCATTGAATGGATATGACTGACAAAAATAATTTCTAATGTTTCACGATATAATTAATTATTTTTTGATACACAAGTTTTGTTAATTGCTCCACCGGCACACTAGAATATATTTTATGAAAATAATTTTTAAAATTTTTCAATAACATGAAAAAATATTAGAATTGACATCATTCGTTATGTTTAACAGCAGCACTGTATTTCACACATTTTTCTTTAACAGATTGAAAAGATTAAACCAAATAAGACATAAGTCTCAAATCGTGAAGACTCGATTAATATAATAACAAGCAATAACAAAGAGTTTTCTGAAACTCATCAATAATTATAAAATGTAATAAAACACAAATAAGCACTTAACATATTTTAAAAATGTATATTATATTCCCTCGTGTACTTAAATGTTACATTTGCTTATTATATAAACAATGTCAACACAAAATAGTTGTACTTACCACTTGTTGAATTGTAAATATTTCCTTTTTTTAAGTCCTTATGCGTTCTTGTTATTATTATTTACCTAAATTTATTAAAACTTTTCATAAACAGTGAAGCACGAGAAACACAGACAAAGTAGCGCATGCGTTGTTTAAACTTCGGCACACCCGCGCTGTTTACCATGTAAGGATTACTGAGATAGCAAAGACTCAAAATTAGCATCTATGTATCACATACGTATTAAAATACGTACAGTTTGGCATTTTTCCACAATTTTTTGAAATTCTGTCCAAAAGAAAGGTGCAGAGGTCCGAATAATTAGAAGTTCCACTTTGATAAGAAAGTCAGCTTTTGTTTACCATTTTTCTTTTTTGATAGTATGACCTCATACACATAAAAAAAAAAAAATGACAGGTATTCCTGATATTCAATAAGTGAGTCCACATGCAAACATTTATATTGATTATTATGATAGTTTTGGTGAAATATCAATTTAATTTGAGTATTCTTAAATTAAATTGTATAATAAATTTATATATGTGCATAACGAAGGTTTTATAATAATTGCTAAATATAGTTTTGTTTTCGAAATAGTATTTTATTTTTTATTAACAGACGACACATAGTAGCCAGTTAACTGACATGCTTTTGCTTATTTTTTTTTTCAATTACTAAAACAGTTTTATATGCATATTGTATTAAAATTAAATTCAGACAAATATTTTAAAAATCAAAAAACAAACAAATAAAAAAAGGGGATTTTTGGCGCATCTGCATCAACAATACATTCAAACTGTTGTGTCAAAATATACGCAATTCCATTCGTTTATTTTTAGAATATGACTTTAGTAAGTAATAAAAATTTAAATTTTAAGGGTCAAAACTAATATATTTTTTAAGAGGCAAAGTTAGCTTTTCTAAGATCAATACTATGATCTTAGACATATTTAAGGGCCGTTTTTGCTGTATGCGGTTCCCGCAACACTAATTACCGTTATCAGAAAATGAAAATCTAATTGGTGAAAAATATATTCTCGCGGAAGACCCGCCAATCAGATTCTCCTTTTCTCTGGACAGCTATCGTTTATGCGTGAATCGCATGCAGTAAGAGTAGCCCTTAGCATTGCATTAATGTTGCATTGATTGGTTATTGGCAAACATCTAAAATTCTTCTTTAATGACCATTCGAAGACAATACATGCATAATCAGGTTCAACACTTCTACATATTTGATGGGAAAGTGGGTGGTCATAGTAATCACATGGCCTCCGCACCTCGCTCCCAAACCATGGTTGACTTTTTGGTCCCTAAAACCATAAAGAACCTTAAATTGGATTTCAATTCACTAGGCACGATCGAAGAAATCAAACAGTAGAGGTCAAAATGGAAAAACATTATTTCCTTCACATCGACTAGGGTGTTGGATGCAATGCGATGTACGTTAGTTTCTATCATGATTGTCAGATAGAATAATAATTTTAAGTGAGGAAACTACATGAAACTGAAAACTACATTCAACATAGTTCTGAAATAAAGCATCGTGGAAATTAAAAAAATATCATAGTACATTCCTATAAAACTGAAAAGAGGACGAGAGGGGAAGGGAACCGATTGATTATGATAGATTTCATGATTGTTATTAAAGATAATATCCCCAATATAATTAATAATACTTTTTTCAGGGCAGGATTCAGAAATTTTTCCTGGGGGGGGGGGCGTCATAGACTCAGCTCCCCCTCCCCACAATTATTTTTTTTAAAAATATTTTTTGAAAAAAAAAAAAAAAAAACTGGGGTTTTTAATGCTAGTCTTCTCATTTTTTTTTTTCATAATGAACAATACATAAATAATTCAAGTATTCAAAATCTTTAAATAATAAATGTAATGTGTTTTTTAGAAACTTGGGCACATCTGTCAATGATTTTTTCAACATCCAAATCAATTTCTCGATTAATGTTTAATAATGCGACTCCATTTAATCGTTCTTGATTTTGGGTAGCTCTAAGCCAAGTTTTGAGACGTCGAAGAGTTGAAAAAGAACGTTCTGCTGATGCTACACTAACTACAGGCAGATTTATTAAAATTCTCAACAACATATTGATTGATGGGTACAAATCGATGTCACAGGCATTAATAATCTTGGAAAGATCGTAGGACACTTCAAGTCCGGCTTCTGTTTCACGCTGCCAAGACGAAAGACGAAATTCTGTTTCGACAACTTTTACGGAAGCATTTAAGAGATTCTTATAAAACTAGGTATAGTTTCACGAACGCTATAAGATCTTCAGTCACAGTTTGACGAAGTAAAAAAACTAGTAGATTAAAAAGTTTCATCACATCTGGTGAAAGTCTTGTGCTTTCTGTTAAAATATTATCCAATAAAGGAATATAAATAGCCTTCCGAAAATATTCTTCTGGGGTCTGGCTTGGCTGATTATTATTTCTTTGTGTTTGTCCAGAAACTAAACATTTTGGTCGCAGCTCTACATTTCATTGTTCAACAACATCTCGAGCTTCAGAATCCGACCTACCTAGGTGTATATGTCCCCTTAAGTAATTTTCAAAATATTTTATTTCTTTGGTAAACTATTAAAAACATTATTATTTTTTCAATTTGGGGGGGGGGGGGTGGTCATGACCCCTGGATACGCCACTAGCTGGATTACCCATCAGGCCATGGCCTGGGGCCCCCTTAAAAAAATCTTTTTTGAAAAAAAATTTTTTTTTTTTTAAATTAAGAAAAACAATGATTTAAAAAAAAAAAACCCATTTTGAAATATATATTAATAAAATACGATAATTGTTTTAGTTCTAATTTAACAAAATAAAGTAAAATTTAATTTATTATAAATATGCTTTCTTAAATGAAAAGATATATACTTTTATATTTGAATAAATAAAAAATATACGAAAACAAAATTTAATTAAGGGCCCCAGAAATTTGAATGGCTTAAGGCCCCGCGTACGCTTAATCCAGCCCTGCTTTTATTATAGATATCTTATGAAAAATTTAAAAAACAAATCTTACGACTCATGTCTTCAGGCAAGTCACTCATGGGTAGGTTGTTCAAAGCCGATTATAAAATAAAATAAAAAATTGCTTGTTGATAAAATATTATTTTAACCTTAATTTAAAGACTTATCTTTACCATTTTGTAATTTTTAAACCATAATTAAATGGTACCTAATTTTATAAGCACTCAAGACAATGAACACAAAATTAAAAAACATTACTTTTCCTTACTAAATTATCTCCTAAACAAAAAAAAACATTAAAAAAGTTTTTATAGCAGCCAAAAATTAAAATTGCAAAACTGTGGATGCTGTGTATAATAACGCGTAGTAGCCGAGAAAATATGTTATAACGATAGAACTTTATTTTTAAATGTTTAATGTAAAATGATTATCAAATAAATAATTAGAAAAGATTTCTGCATTTTGCACTAAAACAGTCGACAAATTTAGGTGTTAATAGGGCAGTGGTGTGCGAGAAACTAAAATCACAGAAGGAAATTAACTCAAAGGATATAACTAGTAGCCAACATGGGACAAACCACTACATTTAAAAAAATGTAGGTATGTACAAAAAAACCTTCGGCGCCTTGAGGATGGCAGGAACAGGTAAGGAAACAGGAATATTCCAAATGATCTATATTCACAAATAGATCTTAACAGAATCATAAAAGAAATTTTAGAACATAGTAAGCTTAAGTGTGAGCTAATAGATACTTTTTAACAGATTAATTTTAAGTGAATAGTTTCAACTTTTAAAGAGAAGAAAATTGCTTTGTGTCAAAAACAAAAATATTGCCAACGTTCATGGGAGTTAATAAGCAGCAACAAACAGGGGCCTCTGCCCCCTTGTATTACTATATTTATCACCATAAGTCGAAACGGTAATGCAACAAACAACCATTTTACAATTCAACAACCACATCTTGTTGATTGAAAATTAATACTAAATTCTGAATTATTTGGATAACATTTAAAAAATAACCAAACAAAATTTAATTCTAAGCTGGCAAAGCACATATTACAACATTTAAGCAATAAAGTATCAAGATTTTTCTTCCATGTAAAAATAACTTGCAATATTAGCTATTCTAATTCAATGCAAGTCATTTCTTTAAGCTTTTAAAACTTTAATAAATAAAACTTCATTAATATCAAGATAGGCAATGTCTTTTACTATGTTTATTAGTTTTTTAAACTTTAAAAAAAAAATTTTTTTTTTGAAATGCTTCTTTATTCTAACAAGTTCACATAAATTAAAAAAAAAATTTTTTTTTTGGTATTTTAAAATGAGATCTATTTATTTCCCAAATAGATTTAAATATGTTTGTTTGAATACGTTAGCTCCAAGTTAAAGATTGAATGTAAAGATCTTTAATGGATGATGCTCAAGTTATCGTTAACTATACATATATATAATTCAAATAAATATGAAATATTTAATTCGCATTAATTATCTCTATTTGTTCAAAAACATTTTACTCAGACGGGTACATAGTTTATTCTACATTCAAAATTTTTTTGAAAATTTAATTCAACAATAATTTATTTAATAAACATTTTATAAATAGTTAAATAATAAACTAAAATATCTCATAATAGCCAGTTCTTGGAAAAGGATTAGGTCTCAAAATTTTGAGACCAACAGCATGTTGGTTGACAGTGCATACTAGCCAGTTTTACTTTATGGACAAGCTAGTATGAATCAATCTTCAGTTTGAATTAAACTGTATATTTAACTAACAGTATAATAAATTTAGCTATCATGTGTGATAAATCTTAAAATTTACTTAATATTAGCATAATTTTATTAATTGAAAACAAGGTGCGTAGTCACAATTTTCCACAAAAAAGAAGCACCTTTTAAGCACTAAAAAAATATTTTTAAGCCCTATAAAAAAAATCTCATATTTAAGATATACAACACTTATAAAAAAAATTTCTGCTTATTATAGAAAGTTTTTCATAACATATATTAACGAAAGGCAAATTAATTATTAAAGACTTTTACATGGTCATGATAAAATAACTAGTTTCTGAAAAAGAACTTTTCTTGATTATATTAGCCACCATAAAGGCAATTTAATTATTGAGTGGCTCATTCTATTTTTTAAATTGATAATTACTTTACTTACTTATATAAAAAATCCAAATTTATAATTAATTCAACTAATATTTAAAAAGTTATCGAGTGCATTTTTTAGATAAAAGTTATTTAAAATAAAAGCTATTTATAAAAGCATATTCAACAAAATATCAACAAGATTAATATTACTGATCATACTGAGTTTATAAAGATATGTAAAGAATTAAGCAAACTGAGAAAACTTGAATACATTCATATCGGTCCCTAATAAATATTTATTAAATTTGCTACTTGGTTCAGTATTTCTTTAATGAAATGATTAAAAAAAGGCAAATAATTTTGAAATGTGAATACAATGAGTATTGAAGCTAACATTTTAGTCAGAAATAATTATTATATGGTCCCTACACTAATATTTAACAAATCTGAGATAACTGAATTTTTTTTATTTCAATTGTTTCCCTAAATAATTTGTTAAAACCAAATCATTGGGAAATGAATTATAGTTTTTTAGAATGACAAATCTGAATAACATAAAATTTTTTGCTGTATTTAAAATAGTGAAAGCCCCTCACTTCATACTTTTTTAAAATCCAGCCTGCAGATATTATTTAGTTTTTTCATAAAACAACTGCAGAAAAATTTATAATAATACAATAATAAAAAGTAATAAGTAAAAAAAAAAAAAAAAAAAAAAATTAAAATTTATTAAGTCCACTATAAAAGTTTTTTTATACATTAGTGGAGGGTTCCTCAAGTAAAAAATCTTACAATTAAAAAACTCAATTCTTTTCTTTATCAAATGGAATAAATAAAAAGAGATGGATATTTTGAGGAAATTTAGCTTTGTGGCTATAACTGCCCTGGGAGCCCTCATGATAAAGAATAATCTCCAAGTCAAGTGCAAGGATTATGGTACTAATCTATAAATAGCATGAGAAGGCCATTGCCAGTGACAAAGAACGATAAAAGTAACAAAGAGAAATAAAATTTTCTTTTGAGATTAGGAAAAATAAATTTTTGGCAATGTTTAGTTGGTCTCCGTGATCATCTAAATTGCGAGAGATTTTCGGTTTGATTCCAGAGAGCGGAAAATGAGAATTTCTTGAAAATTGCAGCATAGTTGCACATGAAGGGCAAGAATTCTTCCCTTCCTGCAGAGTTCAGCTCAGAATACGCACATGCGAACCCGCAGGTATTTCATCAATCGTGTAAATGAAATGTGCAAATAAAGTTCTTTTATACGCTAAGGATGATGGTACGTCGAAATGGATTGTGAAAACGTTGAATAGAACAATGTGAAATCCATGCTTATTGCATCATTCCAGGCAAAAATCGACATGCTAAAGAAAAAAATCTCTCATTTTGGAAAAGGAGAAATAAAGCACTTCTTAAAAACACCCAATGAAAAATGTACCTTTAAAGGCTTTTAAAAAACGAAAATAAGCACTTTCAAAAAACGCTACGCACCTTGTAAACAATATTAAATAACTTTTGAATTTATATTTTTAATAAAAATGCAGCATATAAACCTAGTCATTAGATGTGATAAAATTTGTCAATCAGAATGACTACAACTCGATCAAAAGGAACTGATTTTTTACACATCTCCTTAATAAATAATAAAATTTCAACATGAGTCTCTAAACCTATAAGAAATAGCAAGTAGAAAATTTGCATAAAGTGTGGAAAAGCTTTATTCAAATTATACAGTCAGGCATTTTTCTCACATTTTGGACTAATATTTTATATTTTTATGTACAATATTATGAAAAATAATATAATGAAAATATTATTTCATACTTTTTTTTTTGAAGATCCAAATTTAATTTGTTTTTCTTCACGGAAATATAGTACATTTTGCAGGAAAACTTTTACAATTTAAGGAGCAACCATTCTCCAATTCTTTCCAGAGATACAATCACTAAAAACTACAATCCTATAGAACTTTACCAGTTTCAAAACATATTAGGTGCCACTCCGAATTTTTTTTTTTCTAAATAAAAATAGCTTGTATTACAGGCTTAACAGCTTTTCTCTTTTTCTGTTCAGTTTTGAGTTTATTTCAGGAATTGAAAATAACCCCAATTCAAAAGATGTTTTCAATTAAAAAAAAAAAAAAATTCTGGGTGAAATCTAAAATAAGTTTTGTAACTGGATGATTCATATAAGGTAAACAATATGCATAAATAAGAAATATAAATTTACATACATTCACAAGAAAGGATCATAAATTGAGTTTATTTCAAAAATATTGAGAGACTAAATAAAATAAAAATTTTGAGTATAACATAAAGATAAAACTTTTCTAATCACTACACGTAAATGATAGATCGGTTAAGTCAACCAATATATACATCTAAATAAGAAGTCTCTTGTTTATTTTATACAAATTAAGGTAAAATAACGTTTTATAAGTCAGTAAAAAAAAATAGAGCTTCATAATCTATATAGTAGCAAATATTTTCCCTCTCAATTTGAATTTAATTTTTAATATGTATATATACATACTTTTCAAAATGAAGGAAATAACATTTATTTAAGTAAGATAAAAACTATTCATAAACAGTAACAGCACAACTGTCTTTCCCGTAATTCAAAGTTTTTATACATGCTCTTAAAAGGTAAGAGGTTTGTCCTAAATTAAAAGCAGTAGTTTAAAATTTAATATTTGTTAGAACACCATAAAGTGCACTTCATATATTTTAGACTTATTTAGTTAGTAATAATCAAGAACAATGGCTTCAACCTTTAACAATTGTGACCCCCCCCCAAAAAAAAAACATTTTAGAGAAATAGTTCACTAGGTAGAATTAATTGTTAAGAAATTTTAAGTTTGGGTTAGTAGAACATTAATTATTTAAATAAATATAATTTGTGTTGTTCCGGTGTCTGCTTAATTTACTTATAGTCGACTTTTTGCACAAAATTTTTATTAATCATAAAGAGGAAATGCTTGAACGTTAATAAGGAGTCATAAAAATTTTTTTATAGGCTTGTAATTCTTTATCAAAAGGTAACCATAATAGAAATTGCCTTTTATGTCTGAACAGCCAAAGATAATCCACTCATTTAAAACTTTCCAGGATTTTAGATATCTCAAAGACTTTCTGGTTGAAAACAAGTGTTTGGCGACTACTCAATCACTCAATCAAGTCAAATTGGAAAAGTTACGATTAAATATTTAGATTTAGTAATCTGGCAAAAAAATAGTACACATATTGTTTTTAAAAATTTATAAAGAAATTTCTTTTTATTTAAAATAAAAGTTTTTTTTAAAAACAATTTCGCAATTTAAAAATAATCTGATAAAATAGTAAAAGAACAATAATGTCTCACTATTATTATGCGGTAAAGTTTCCAATTCGGTAAAGAAACTTTTAAGACAAAAACTTCAATCACTACATAGATTTGTGTATGTAAATAGTATTTATATTACAAATTAATTTCAAACAATAAACATAGGTGTACATTTGTATAAGCAATACAACACAATTTAAAAACATAAATAAAGTGACTTTTAATTTAGTAAAAATAACTTGAATATATTAGAACTAGAAAAAAGATAAAAGATTTTAAGTCATCCAGTAATGAGATACAAGTAGGTATCATCTTTTTCTTAGTAAATATTTTCAATGTAGTAGGAACCCAGATTAGTTAAAGAAGATGATTGTTTTTGTTGAACAAAATCTAAAATCTTGAACACTGTTTCCAGTCATGCTGAAATGTTTTCAGGAACAAAACTAAAATAATAAAATAAATAAAAATTACAACAAAAGAAAAGTTTGAAACCTTAGTGAAAATACTCAATGAAGCGATTGGGTGAATTAACACATTATAGAAAAAACAGTATTTATAATTTTTTTGTTACGTTTTGCAAGCGTAACTTTTTGAAATATTCATTGCGAACAATTTCATAACTCTTGGTATTAACTACCAAAAAATTTTTTTTAATTTTTTTATTTATTATTTTTTAACTTAATTTAAGATTTGTCAATTTGTCAAGATTCTCAAAGAATGTAATTTTTATTACTTGGCTGTAATCTTACTACGAAATCGTTATAATTATGGACAAATCATTAGTTGGCACTGCTGTACAACATTCTTTTTTATTTAAAAAGGCACTATAATTTTCAGATTAAAAAAATAAAGCCCTATAACATTTTCATTAAATATAAAGATTTTTCCCTCTCATTTTATGTAATGTCACAAAAAAATTATAAGAAAAAAAAAAAGAGAGTAAGTTCTACAGCACTGAGCCAGTGCAACACGCTTTTAAAAACTTGCTAGATATTACGAGTTCAAAAAGTTTAATTTGTTAAAATGCTTGAGAGTGGAGCTATCCCACCTTTCCTTCTTTTTATGTAAACATATAATTTAGAGTTAAACAAAATATTTATTATACTTTGGGAGAAGGCAGATTCTTTATTTTAAACTATAACAAGACAGGATAGAATATTGTAAGATGACTGCAGTTTTTTTTTTTTTTTTTTTTTTTTTTAAAGTTAAAAAAAAAAAAAAAAAAAAAAAAAAAAAAAAAAAAAAAAAAAAAAAAACTCAATTTTTTCCTACTTTGTTTTGGCACAACTGAATTAATATCAATTTTAAAGAAATCTAACCTATAAGAATAGGCTACTAAAAACTATACCTAAATTTGATAATTAAGAAGAAATCACATTTTCACTGTGACATTAGCTGCAGCATGATCTGGTGACCACAACATATCCCAGCTACTTTCGGATCCATTACTTTCTGGAAGGGGATCACCACTAGAAGCAGAATCGGCCAAAGAGGGCTAAATAAAATAAATAAATATTCAAATGTACCATGATTGAGGAATCGTTGAAATATACCAAAAAATTTAAATATAAATGCATATTTAAAAAAAAAAAAATAAACTAATTAACAATTTTTTTTAAAGATCTAATTTTGCCAATACAGCCAATATCAGTATAGATAACTTTCATACATTTTAAATTTTAACGAAACCTGAACATGCTTAAATAAATTTGGTGCAATTCTTTAATCACGATAATCATAAAAATAATTATAATAAATTTATAAAAATATAAGTTAAACATAAAATTAAGTTTTCTAAAATGTATACTTTTTCTAGAAAAATAGAAAAAGTAATCAATATTTTTATATAGATATTTAAAAACAAAGAGTAAGAAATATGTCTATTTTCACAATGCATTTAAATGAAATCTGTTAACACATAGAAATTTAAAGTTATAAAGATAATTTAGTCAGGCTTACAGCTTCATCACCATCTAAGCATCTGCCTTCCTTGCTCTGATAATAATGGCATATATGTTGCAAAAATTCACATCTTGCTGCTGATAACTCCATATGAAGATTCCCCACTTTATTCTACAGAATAAGTTAATAACACATTTAATTAAATTAATATTTTCTCCTGATTTATTAATTTTTAAGGGAATATATTATTTATTTAAAACAGAAAACATAAATAAAAAAAATCAATATTTAAATATGTAAGAGTCATCTGGATAAAAATACATATCAGTGAAATTGTGCAATAGAAGTTAATCATCAATTTGCAAGATAACTAAGTAACTTATAATAACTGATAATAATTAATACAATCTTGACAAGGCTTTTGGATGTTGTAAAATTAAAAATCATAATAAAGCCATTAAAAACGATTATTATAATCAAGATGCACAACTGTTAAAAGTTTTTTTTTAATAAGAAAAATTAAACAATAAATGCATTAACAAAAAGGCTTTCAAAGTTGAATTACTGAATCAAACCCAAATATAAACCAAATTGCTAACAGTCAGGCTTTAGCTATTAACTTTAAAGAAAGGGACAAAGAATTTGATACATTAAAAGGTATAACTACTATCATCCACACATACTTTTAGATGCAGATTTCAACAGAATTACAAAATAAAATTAAAGGTTGAAATACAAATGAGTAGTTATGTAAGGTCTTAATTAAAAATATTAAGACCAAATAAAAAATAAATGTAGGAGTTTGTGGAACAAGAGAGGAAAAAAGACAATAGTTTAATAATGAAACTTAACATTTAATAAAAAGAAAAGGAAATAAGTTTAACAGGAACAGCGATATCATGACCAGTGAGAGCCGTCTACACGCAAAGTTGGATCAAGAATGAAGGCTAAATTAGATTGTTCTATAGAAAAGAGTAAGAGTTATTAATTTATTCGGAACTTCTCCAGTCTGGATTCTATGGCACTGTTCCCTTCTGGACGGGTTGGCGCCTTTCAATGAGGAAGTAGATGATGCAATTTGCCCAACTGTTACAAGATAAGATAATTAAATAATAGATAGGGGATATAATTTTTTATATGAATCAAAAACTTCTAGCAAATGATAAACCTTATACATTTAAAACAATTTAATAAAAAGAAAAGCTAATGATGACAATAGCTCAAAATTAAATAGCGTATTGATTTTTAGTAACTGTATACAACTATTCTATACCAGTATTTATTTCCTTTCAATTTTAGGAATATACACTAATGAAAGAGAGAATTCAAAATACTGAATTGGTTAAACTATCTCGGCTGAGTTTCAACTATTTAAAATAGAAGTTTAAAAAAGGTGAACTAAAGGCAAATAGGAGGAATTGTATTAGTTATAATAAAAATATTGCTAAGCCACTGTAAAAAAGTTAAGACCAATCATCAAACCCAGTGGTTCTAAACTAATGTTTTGCTATTTCATGGATGAAATATTAAATTAACAACCAGTATTCACAACTTTGAACTGTTCACTCCACCATAGCTATCAAAATAAATTTTCCTCCTATTTTTTTTCCTTTCCATGAAAATTACAATCAAGCATTTTTACACATTCAAAGTTAAAAAAAGAAAGAAAAGCTTTCACTGACTTGAATTAGCAAAAGTTTCGAAGAATATACTTTCAATACTATTACCTGTGATCTCACTATAACAGGGAAACTACAGGTCCTCAGGACCCTGGACTTTCAAAAGTGGTCCCCATTAAAAACAGTATAGATATCTACATTAAATATACACATAAAGACTAACTATTTTGTGTTTTAATTTTTAATGATGGAATTTTCACTAAAAATTAAAACCATGCAAATCTTTATAAATTACAAAATTTTAGGTGAAATAAAATAAAGCAATGCAATTTTTTTTTTTAAAATTAAAAAATAGAGAAAGGGGGATTCAAGAGGATTTAAAGAAAAAAGATACAATATTCAAAGATTTGTGATATTGAGTGGACATTAAACAGACCTCTTTATCATCTAATAAGTATGCACATTTATAAGTACTCAATCTATTGATAGACAATAACAAGAAAAGAGTTATATTTGAAGAATTAAGGTTTTAAGTTATATACCACTAATCCAATACCTGCCTCAAGGAAAAAATTATTTTATCTTCCTGGTGCTAATGAATAGAAATTTTTTTCTTCTGTTCTCTTCAAAAATTTGGTTAATTTTTCCCCACACTAAAATTAGTCGGCGGATGGTCCTGTTTTCTTTTTTTTTCTGCAGAAGTAAAATTATGTATTCCAGGGCATGCATCATAGCTTTATTTTTCCATTCCGCCTGTTACTTTTAGTGTTTTCGACACACTACAGCAAGAGGAGTAACTGATTATTTTTGATGTCATCATACATAAAATGTTAAACATGTCATAGACATGGTTTACAAGTTTCTTATTCTAGGTGGTCATGAGTAATCAAAAAGTTGGATATTTATGGTTTCTTCACCCTGATAATCAAAAGTGTATACTGCATAGTCATGCAGAAATAAGTATAAGTCCCATATTCACTCATTAGGTTAAAAGAAAAGATGCCTTCACAATCTTAGTATATTAGCTTTGAAGGGTAGATTAATTTTAATATACACATACCTGAAGTTTCACTGTATTAGCAGATTTTTTTTTTTTTCTACTCTAAAAAAATTTAAAATTTTAGGTTTGTGAAAAAAACAAGATTAGTTTTTATTAAAATTTTTGGTGCCATATATGATTTTTTTGGCTTAGTTGCACTAGGGATTTGTAGACATACAGTTTATTTATGAGTTAAAACAAGTAGTGTTCACATTTTATTTACTGGATTATGCTTTTATTTAGACCTTGCAGTTATCTAGATGTATGTAATTTATTGCAATTGGCTGCCCAGAATCAGGGTATTATTTTTTACTATGTCTTCAACTCAAATTGCAATTTTACTTAATATTAACATAAAAAAACAAGTTGCATTATTATTAATTATTCTATTAGTTTTCAAACTCTTATAAATTTGTAGCACTGTTTCGTCAAAATTTAGTATTTGTTAATCACAAGTAGATACTTATGACAAATAGAAGTAGACAACAGAATTAAAATGGCAAACAAGTGTTTCTTTGGACAAAGAAAGCAATTAAGATCAGTCTAAAAACTAAAATCAAAATTTATAAGATTCTTATTCTACCTGTATTGCTCTATGCAAGTGAAATATGGACACTAAACGCAGACACTCAGCGTACTCTTGGTGTTTTTGAAAGGAAAATCCTTAGAAATATTTTTTTGCGCAGTACAGGAAAGAGGCTGTTGACGAATCAGATACAACTTTGAATTATATAGACTCTATGGGCAGCCACAGATAGTACAGGTCATCTGAAGCAATAGATTAAGATGGCTTGGCCATATCTGGAGAGGTCCAGAAAATGCAGTCCGAATCGCCACCTTTAAAAATCCCTCGGGATCTCGGGCTAGAGGAAGACCTCCAACTAGATGGCTGGATGACACTGCTAAAGATCTAAAAGTGTTAAAGATAAACAACTCGGAAAAAGTCGCTATGGACGGGAGGTGTTGGAGGCTACGTGTGGTTGAAGCAGCAAAGACCTGTAAGGGACTGTCGAGCTGAAGAAGAAACTTTGACATGATTAAGCAGGGTTGCCAATTATAACTGGAAAAAAAATTCCATGTGCTTTTATTACACATATTATACAAAATATATTAAAAGGAAACACAGATTTATTGTGCTCTTATGTGAAATATTTTAGGATAACGATAATAGTTTTAATTGCTGGAAAAACTTAGAGAAATAAGAAACAGCTCACCATACTTAAAACAAATAATGCTATGCTAAATGAAATAACATAGTATTTAAACTATGATCTTTAAATATGGCGCTTTGAGAGGTCGGCAATTTCAGAAATAAGAAATAAAATTCCCTGTATTTCCCCAGTTATAAAGTAAAAATTCAAAATTTCCTTGTATTTTAGACGAATTTTAAATCTCTTATATCTTCCCTGTAGAGTAGTAACTGCGTCAAGAATTTGGTTAAAATCACAAAAATAGCAGATAAATTTAAACTTTATACTAACCTTGTAGTGCAAAATAAGTTTTTTAATTCTTTCTTGAACAAAATTTGGTACAAGGTTTAAGCCATCAAAGTCCATTGTCTGGCAAACTATATCTTTTTTTAAATTTGGCATTTCGCTAGGATCATCACAAGGTGTAGCAGGAAAACCTGAGCTCGGAGTTCGAGAGTGATTAGGAGTGGTATAACTGCAGCTACAAGAATTGGTTGAGCCATTCCTTTTACTACAAATATATGCCCCTATAACATTTTGACACCAGCTAGGTAATCTAGAGTCCATATAGTTACCATTTAAAGTGATAGATTGTAAGATGTCTTCAATTGATAAGGATAAGTCACTAGTATCGGTACCAACACTTGACACTTGTTTGAAGTCAGAAGACACGCCCTGCCTATCTTTATTCTCACTTTTACTAAGTTCTGATACAAGGACTCCACTTTCACTGACTAGAGTATCAGTAGAGCCATTGATACCTGGTTTTTGTAAAACTAAATTTGAACTGGAAGCCATCTCTTTAAAATTAGTCCTACTGTCTAACTGGTCACCACTTTTTTCTACCAAACTATTTTCATTTTCAGATTCGCTATTAGAGATAATTCCATTCGTAACTTTTTGGCTTGAAGAGCAAGTTGATACATCACCTTCATTGAAATCAGGAACTTTAGGATAAAGCATCGGAGGCTCAGGAAATGTGTTCTCCACTAATGATGGGTCACTGTTACGTCGGTACAAAATTTGAGAATGCTCAGAGCTATGGATATTATCACAAGACTTAGTTTTTACAAGATTAGTTTTTTCGACATTTTCAATCAATGGAGGAGGTTCTTCAACAGGTAGAATAGTTGATTTCCCTAAATTAGCAGAACAGTTAGGAAGGTATACATCATTCCAAAATGACAAGCTCCTAATTTGGTAAGATGGCCTTAAAATCTGTAACAAAAATTAAACCAATATTTATCACATGTTTCTAATAATACTTTTTTACATTAAATACTTTTCTTAAAAAACTTATATTTTGGGAAAATAAGTACCATTTCAAATATAAAAAAAATTCTTTGATAAGACATACCATTTTGTTTTTATACAGTTAGCATCAAATTTAAAAAAAAAATATATCAATTTATAGCAAATATACATTTTTGTCAATGAATTAAAATATTTTAGAACAATATAATGATGATTTTAATCAAAAAAAAAAAAAAAAAAAAAAAAAAAACTGAACACTGAAAAAAGTTTAATCGTAAAAAAATAATGTTTGTATTTTGTTTACTCTAAATTCATAAAGAGCACTTTTAAAATGAAAAAAATAATAAATAAATACAAATATACAGTGGTGGCCAAAAGTGTGGATATTTCTTGAAAGTTTCATGTTTTTTAAACTTTGTGTGCTAGTAGAATATATTCATTTTCACTTAAATACAAACGTTTATATATCAAATTGAAGGTAATTTAATGTAGAATTTAATAACAAAAACAGAATTAAAATATCTGTATTACAAAAAAAGTTATGCTCATTTTAGTAGAACAAACACACATCGTTTTGAATAAGGGCGTGTTTTGTAATAAATGCGTACTAGCCAATCACAAACACTGTTTTTAGGACCAATCAAATGTCTGTAACTATAGTTTAGGTTATTTGGATGGTAAAAGAGTTATTGTTATATTTTGTGGAATGATGCATACTAGTACAATTAAATAGAGTATTGCTGTTTTTGAATATTTAAAGTCCTTTTTTTTTCTAATTTTAAACAATGTCATCAACAAGAACTAATTGGACATCTACAAAAAGAAGCCGAGTTGACATATTGAGAGAAAATGGCCTCTCTTATGCTGAAATTGCAAGACAAATTGGTGGTTCAGTGACTTGTTCTGGTGTACGAAAGTTCTGTTTATGCTATGAAAAACAAAATCAGTGGAAAATAAAGCCAAAAAAGGCCGGAAAAAAATGCACAAGTGCTACTGCCGATCGAAAAATTAAACGACTATGCCTTCAAGATAGAAAAATTTCATCAGGTGCCATTAGATGTGAAATTAATGCAGTAAGTTCAAGAACAATAAGAAGGTTATCAGGATTTGGACTACAAGCTAGAATTCCAAGGAAAAAACTATATTTAAATCAAAAGCAACGCAAAAAACGAGGTAAGCGGGCAAAAGAACACAGTAAATGGTCAGAAAATCAATGGAAGTAAGTAATCTGGAGCGATGAGAGTAAAATATCGCTCTTTGGTAGTGATGGTAGAAAATACATGAGATGTAGAGTAGGTGAAGCACTTCATCCTGGTTGCATTGTAGCATCTACTAAAAACCCAAAAAATGTCATGATTTGGGCATGTATGTCTGCAGATGGTGTGGACCGAATTCAAGTGATTGATGGCATCCTGAATGCCAAAAAAAAATACATCGAAGCTGTCCTGAAACCTAAATTGATACCTTCCATCAGGGATCTTTTCCCCAATAACGCACCATTTATTTTTCAGCAGGATTCAACTCCATGCCACACAGCAAAAGTATGCAAAACATGGTTTCAAAATAAAGGCATGGATATATTACCATGGCCAGGAAACAGCCCTGATCTCAATCCAATTGAAAATTTGTGGCGACGTTTGAAAATTCTTGTACGAAAAAAACGTCCATCCAATAAAAGACAATTTATTGAAGCTATAATTGATTCTTGGCACCATGTGATTGCGAAAGATGAACTCCAAAGACTCATTCACTCGATGAAAAGAAGCCGTGAAGCTGTCTTAAAAAATAAGGGTTAGCCTACTAAGTATTGATTGTGTAATTATCTCTTTTAAAAAAATGCAAATCTAAGATAGATCTTACTATTAGTTGCATAACTTTTCTTGTAATACAGATATTGCAATACTGTATTTATTATTAAATTCTAAATTAAATTACCTTTAATTTGATATATAAACGTTTGTATTTAAGTTAAAATTAATATATTCTACAAGCACATAAAATTGAAAAACATGAAACTTTCAAGAAATGTCCACACTTTTGGCCACCACTGTATATATATATATATACAGTGGTTATATCTTAATTTTAAAGATTTCATATTCATTCTGACTGTTAATAAAAATAGCAGCTTTTACCTACTATATTTTAACACACATTATTGCTTAAAATGACATTTTATGCAATTTTCTCCCTAAAACATTAGATAAATACAGCAAAACCTGGGTTACATGGATACTCTTGGGACCGAAAAAATTGTCCGCTTACAAGAGTCGCCGTTTATGGGAAGGGTACCCTAATAATGAAATTTATCACCGTCAATTGTTTTTAGAATATTTTCAGTGGTATAGAAATAATTAGATAATCTGCAATAACTATTTACAAGGATATTTATTTAAACTTTAAAAAATATTTTTTCCTATACAAAAAGAATGTATGAAAAAGTAGAATAAAAATAATTATCTTATTAACACAAATATTCTAGTTAGTCATATGATACCGAATATGAGTCCTCAGTTGGCTTCAGTTATTACGTTTACACTCCCTTACATCTACCCATCACTTGAAAGGAAACATGGTTAATACCTCCTTGAAATTAAACCTCCAGCGATTCACAGAAAACAAAAGAAATCAATGTTTACCTGTAAGATATGAGGACCTATAGAGTTGATATATTCACAATTAATCATCTGTCAAGTGTCTGAATAAATGTTTAATTTATATGAATACCTCAAAGATTATCTTCTGTTATTTTTTTTTTATATCCCAGTTGTGTTAAATATAGTCTTTCAAATTTATAAGAAAATAAAGAACACAAAAATTTTCAGCGGGGAATGTGAGCATGTGAGTTTGTCTCCTTTCTTTGCAAAAATACGGCAAGGTGACAGGAGAAAGATTGATTCTTTAGTAGAAAAATAGCTTAATAATATTTTAGTTATGGATAAGGCAAAAATTTAACATGCTTTAAAAATCATGAAAAGTTGCATTTTTTTCCCTTGCAATTTAAAACAGAAAAGACTTACTTCTTTTTTCAAATTTAGAAAAAATAGTGTCCAGTTTAAAGAGATAAAAAATAATGTTTCAGGGCAAAGATGACTGTTCACAATGGTTTATTCATAGAAGATTCATGGGGAAGTAAAAATATATCCGTAGTGAGAGGCGTCCATTTCGCAGGAGTGCCCATAACAGGAGGTTTCACTGTATTTAAATTGAATTTTTTTATAAATTTTTCATTACAAATATATTAAAGAAAGGATTATAAAATGTTCTTTTCCCTTCTTTTTAAATATTTTAGTCAAAAAATGATTTTTAATATTGAATAACACATATTTTTTGGTATCGCTCCAAAATCTTAAAAAAATTTATCAACTTTGAGAAAATTAAATTTCTAGACATCATAAATGAAGGTAGGAACTAACAACAAATGGAAGTATTAAAGTGTATATTACTGTTAATGCTAGACAATCTAAACAAACAAAAGAGAGAATTTGTAAATGATAATAAAAAAAAGCACACCTCATTACTATGACTGTATAAATAATTATGAAATTGACTTTTTTCATTCAGCACAGGCCATATTGAAAACGTTCTAAGAGGAACACTATAAGTTCGTCTTCTACTTTCATCAGTGTTGCAAAGGAAAGTTCCAAACAAACAGGAATAGGTATGAATAGCTAGGCGTGCCTTTAAAAGAAAAAAAAGAAGACATATTTAGTAAAAGTAATATTGACTTATTAATTTTTATTTAAAAATACAAGTAGAATAACAAACAGTTTTTAATTTTTCATTTTATTCTCAAAACTATTTATTTTCTTCAGGAAAAAAAAAAAAAATGTTTTTTCACTATAGCCATCAGTTTAATGCTTTTTTTTTTTCTTTCAGAATTCCTCAGCTATAATTATGAACATTTCCTTTGAGCTTACAAACCTAGTACAGTCGAACCTTGTTATCTCGAATCTCACGGGGAAAAGCGAAAAATCCGAGATAAAGAGGTTTCGAGTTATACAGGTACTTTAAAAAATTAATTTTAATTAAGAAATTCTATTAAAAGTGCTTTAATTGTTTTTAGTAGAAAAATATAGACATTTCTTTAAATTAATTATACCACATACTTCTATTTACGTAAGTTTTTTAACATTCATTAAACACTTAAAAAATTTTTTTTTGAAGATTTTTGACGTTAACCTTACTTGTTCCGATTATTATTTGAGGTTAGAAAGATCGCAAATTCCTCATAGTCAACATTTTCCTGGAATTCAAGAGTAGTTTATAAGAATTCTACAGCTTTTTCTACTTCTTTTGCATTCACTTTTGATTCATGAATATGATTTTCAGTTTCTTCCTTTTCATCTGATATTCCTTTGACATTATCTATGATTTTCGCAACTGCCAATGTTCTGCATGTTGCCAGGCAGTCGTCCACTTGTAAAAATCATCAAAATTAATGTCAATAATTAATCCAGATTTTATTGCATTCCATTCTGGCAAATCTGCCACTGCATTTTCAGTGTTAACAGTTTCTTCTTCTTTACTGATGCCTTCACCCTCTTATTCATCATCTTCACAGCTATTCTTAAAACCAGCTTTTTAAAACCCTTTTGGATAGTTTTTAGAGACACATTTCTCCAGACAAAACAGCGATTCTGATAGTGTCTAACTTGTTTCATCCATGGCATCTACAAGTTTGCATACCAACTGTTTTCTATAGCTTTCTTATCTATGTTGAAAAGCTAACCCCTGATGGTCACTATTCATTAACCCCTCACTTACTGCCAGAATCATTGTATTGCTTTCTAGTTAAGGAAGCGCAGGGATAGTAATTGAAATTCTAAGAAACACCTCCTACCTGTTCATCCCTACTTCCTGTGGATTCACGGAATTCATCTCTGTCTAGGAGTTCTACTGAGAAAGAAAGTTTTGACATTTGTGCTCTATTATTAGAAATTCGAGAAACAGAGTTTTGAAGGAAAAAAAAAAATTCGACATAAACATAGAAAATACATTGATTTTAGACAGTAAATGTAGGGAATTTTAGAAATTTTGAGATAAAAAGGTTTTTGAGATAAAGAGGTTCGAGATAAACAGGTTCAACTGTATTCAGTTCAAAGCACAACTTGTATTTTTCTCTGTCTTTAAGCTTAAGTTATGTAACAAGTTTTTGTACAGATTCATTTGCTTCTGAACAGCAAAATAAATTTTTTTTTTTTACATAAAAAAGAAAGGATTAATTTATAAAAGGAAGATAAAAGATTCTCATAAAAATACATTAAATCTTAAATTAACTCTTAGTCCCTGTTCTTCCATTTTTTCACTGCATTAACCAATTAAGATAGAAATAATAAGAGATAAAAGAGCATAATTGTTTTTGTTTTTTTTGACATCACATTAATTTATAACTTTATGCAACTCAACTTAGATTTTAGAATATTTTGAAAAAACTTGCTGCATAGTTTTGCTCTTGTAATTTTTCATTGATTAATTTTTTGCAGTATGGGTTTTAAAACAAAAAGTTAAATGAAATATGAAACAAATTAAAATTTAATCTCCATAAAAATGAAATATTAGGGTTAGAAAATATATTTGATGACTACAGAAAGAGAATCATAAATTTTGATGTTACATTCTGTCAATTGAAATATATTTTACAATTGTTTTATACTAATTTGAGTTGAATGAGAATGTAATTTTGTACAAAATAACTTTAAAGTACTGACAATTTCAAAAGTAATAATACAATAATAAAAAGCAATAAGTAAAAAAAACAGTAATTAAGTACAATAAAATTTTATGTAATTAGTGGAAAGTCCCTCAAGTAAAAAAAATTTATGAATAAAACTCTCAACTAATTCTACCTTTATGAAATTAAATGATTAAAAGGGAGATGGAAATTTTGAGATGAAGTTTTGTGATTCCTTACTGCTCTGCCCATAAGCAGAATATTTTCTGCAAGCATTTCAGAGCAAAAAAAAAAGCCACCTTTACCTTAAAATACTATATTTTCATTTATTAAAATACAGGATCATACTATATTTTCATTTATTAAAATACAGGATCATACACAGATTCACTACTTATGTTTTAAACCAAGGCAAACATTCTTGATTTCTTACTTTTTCAATCACTTTTGAAGTACAAAATTTTGTTAATGACAGTGATGATGATGAATTATTAATAAAATGCCTATGATATGAAGGTCTGAACATTAAAATAAAGACTGCCTTAAAAATCTTTTGAAGGGACAAGTGCCTAGGTGGTGCACTATTTGCAAACACAAACATTCGCTGGTCTGTTGTTCCAACAACTCATTTATCTCCATCAAAAGCATTTGGTCTTTTAGAAACAATTCTGCCATCTCCACGATTCACAAATTGCTTCTGAAATGGGAATGGAAAATATAAAAGTCATAAACTTCATGAAATTGGAAATCTCGGAATTTAATTCTTTTACGGCTTGCTTTAGAAGCTCTCTTGATAAAAATGATGATCGATTTCTCCTGCTATCTGCTAAAAACTGATACACCCATTTATAAAAATGTTATAGCCAAAAGCTAATTCATTAATTTCCTCCTAGGAATGGCAAAGATATGGGAGTGGGAGATTACTGATAAATGTGCTGAAATTTGTGCAGGGTGTCAAATGTTCCTCTTCTAAAGCATCATCATTCCTGGGAAACAGTAAGTGGCCAAAGCTAATGAGAATTTTATTCAAGATACAAATTGTTCTGCAGGACTTCATTTGTTCTGCAACGTACGTCAGTTTTGGGGATTTTCTGCTTCTGAGCTGCTGTGGAGACCCATATGAAAACACATAATTAATGAATGATCCCCAAGTCAAGTTTAAGGATTATAGCAGCGATCGATAAATAGAAAAGTACGAGAATGCCATTAGCCAGCCAGTGGCGCTTCAACATTGTTAACTGTCTTGTGTTAATTTCACCAACGATAAAATTAGCATGAGAAATAAAATTTTCCTTTGGTATTAAGGAAAACAAATGGGCAATAAAAAAGTTGGTCCCTGTGATCAGCAGAAATTCGAGAACTTTTGGTTCGATTATAGAGGGCGGAAAGTGAAGCCTCAAACTGAGAATATCTTGCAAACAGTGGCAGAGTTGCACATGAGAGTGTAAGAATCCTTCCCACCAAATCCAGCTCAGTATACGCACTTGCAGACACATAAATATTTCATCCAACATGTAAATTGATTAGCCCTTCCAAACGCTATAGACAGACGGTATATCAAAATGGAATGTGGAAGAATGAATAGTGAAAACGTTGAATAGAAGGATGTGAAAACCACGCTTTTTGCATAATTCGAGACAAAATTTTATACGGTAAAGAAAAAATATCTCATTTTGGAAACAGGAAAATAAAACTTTTTAAAAACAAAAATGGAAATTAAGCACCTTTAAGTATTTTTTTTAAAAACACTATGCACCCTGAAAATTCCATACTTTAAAATGATGCAAAAAATTTTGCACCTTTTCAAAATTTTTCGATTGTTACTAAATAAAATAATAAGAAATATTTAATTAGTAAAATATTTTTTTTTCATGTAATTTTATATTTGGATAAACAAATTTTATGATTATGTGCAAAAAATTTTCAATTTGCTTTAAAAATTCTAGAGATATGACAAAATACGCAAAAAAGTAAAATTAACATTAAGGGGTACAAACTTAGGATTGCTCTCCTGAATAACTTATTGGGACCATATTTCCCAGATTATAGTTACCACTTATATTTAGAAATCAGAATCCTTTGAAAAAAAAAAAAAAAGCATACTTATTCAGAGCAGGAACGTTTTTGTGTTTGATTTCAAAACTTAAAGCATCGCCTGCACTAATTAATTAGCATATTGAGGTCACCCTTTCGAACCATTAAGAATGAGTCTTAGAACTTGAAGATCTGATCATTAAATTAAAAGTAATTTAGGTTAGTTGTTTTCTTTTTTTGGTGTACAGCACATGCTCCATAATATTTAATATATGTTGTACTATATAAGATATGTTTACTAACTATGTTAAGATATGTTTACTTTACTATATTTAGATTTTTCTTTCTTTTATTTAACTTTTCACAATTATTGATTTTGCAATTTTTTTGTTGAAATTTTTATAAAATTTTTGTCTTTTTAAAACTATATTTTAATATATATAAATTGGCACAGCCAGATCGGTGTTTGGATTTAATTTTGTAAAAGTCAGAAGGGATTTGGCAGACCTCTGAAAACTTTTGTTATTGACAATATGAATATATTCAAAACTCACGAACTGTTTAATTTTCAGCATACTTCTGCATCTAAATACAATTGAAATTAATAAGAATCTAAAGCAATGTTTGGCACAGAGATAAAAGTAAAAAGTTGTGCTTTGTACTCAAACTATTAAACAAATAGTACCTTCTACATGAAATTCAACAATAGAAAAAAATGCAACATGATAAAAATGAACTACATAAAAATGCTTATAAAATGAACATTCAAAGACTTTATATTTTTTTGAAAGAATTCTAATTGTTTATTTTACTTTACTTTAATAAATAGAAAAAAAGTTCTATTCTTAATAATATATGGCAAGCATATAAAGAAAGAGTTATAAAAATTTAGTTGAATAATATAATAAAAGTTTGATTTTAAAGAAATTATTTATTTATTTTATTTTGCTATTTTTAAAATAAAGGATTTATTTCTGGTATCAAGGTTTGCCAATTGGTCTCGTTCCTGCTAACTTCAAAAATTAAGTTTAAAGAAAACTTCTTACCAAATATTGTTCATTGAATTCAAAATGGCATTGGAATTGCTGTAAAAGTTGATATATACAATCCAACCACTGTAAAAATACAGGACTCCTCTCATTTCTATCATCAGTACCATCTGGATGACCACAGCGATCACCAAACTTATGTCCAAATTCTAACCATTCTCGCTCCACTAGCACTTGAAAACCCTACAAAAAAAAAAAAAGCATATTTAGAAATAGTGCAAAAAGTAAATTTTTAATATGGATTTAGAATTTGATATTATTATTAGATAGTTAGAATGAGATAGTTAATAATTTTTTTTAATGTAGACAGTGACAAGTTTTTTACAAAATCTATTTTAAAAGTATAAATTAATTAAAAATGAAATAAATTATTTAACGTTTATTTAGATAAATTATGACAAAAATATCTGAAATGATCAAATAAGTTAAATATAAATAGTATAGTAGTTTAAAGCTTAAAGATAACTTATAATATTGAATATCTTTATAATCATAGGAGAATAGAATAAAATGACCACTAAATAAGGTATAAGTAATTTACAGGTAACTTTTATTAATTTTAAGTTGATGGCAACCAAACAATGAGTTAACATAGTCCTTTATTCAAGAATAACCATTTTAAGATGCAATTTTCTATTTTTAGAAATTACCTTTTTAGTTCTGTAATATGGATCTAACATAATTTCTGCCAGGGCCACAATTTGAGGTGTTCTGTCCCAACCATCAGAGCAATGTACTAAAACAGGTCTCTCCTCAACATCAACTGCATTAACTACTAATAGAGCAGCTCTTAATAATCCTGAGATGTGATGCAACCATTTTGTATTTTCCAAAGAAGAAAGCCAACTTTAAAAAAAAGAAAGGAAACATTGTTAATTTAACAGAGTGGTATTGGTAACAAACAAAATTACAGAAGTTAAATAAAAACAATGAAAAAATTTCAAAACAAAATATAAAAATAAATTTAATTAATCAGAGTTTGCGTGGAGAATAAATTGTGGAAAAATGTTGTTCAAGCAATTTTAAAAAGAAACTAACAATTGAAGGGCTAAGAGCCACACTTTTTCAAACTCTACACTTGAAAATCAAACTTTTTCTAAGTATAGTTTCCAGATAAGGATTTCTAAAAAATTCCAGCACAATGAACAGAAACAACATAGCGCATGTCTTACATCAAAAACATTCGCTTGACATTTTTTTAACTGTAGCTTTTCATTATACTTCAAGCTCTCCAAATATTATAATAAGAGTTTAGTTAAGTTTTTTAGTTAACTAAGTATTTAACTAAGATGTTCATTAACACTTAGTATTTACTAAAGGCGTTCAATAATTTAATATACTTACTTTGTAAGCTATAATAATAAAAAATATTAGAAGAAAAATAATTATTACATAGCTATAACTCCAGCAGTTAATAAATATCTTTATAAGAAAACTATAAGACTCCTATAGGTTCCACTATTTTAATTATTTACGAAAAACGTCTTAGTGACAAATCATGAAAATTGGAAACTATAAAGTAACTTTTTTTGGTAATAATAACTTTATGGCATATTTAATTTTCTTTCATCAATTCAAAAACTCTATGAGCTCAGTTTTTCTGAAAGTATACTTTCTACAAAATTATCATTATAGCTAAATAATAATAAATGTATTATCAAAGTACAAAATCATAACAAATTCAATAAGTAATTTTGAAAGTAAGCCTTAGACAATGTAAATAAATTATGAAGTATAACACAAAATTAGTGGATTAGTGCATCTTTCAAGTTTGATAAAATCTGTATTAATGAAAAAAAAGAAGAAAAAAAGGTGACAATAGAATAGAGCCAGCTGAATTTTTTTTTACCAATGTATACATTTAACTCATAATGTTATAACACTATATAATTTCAATGTTGTAGCTCATGTCAAAAAAAAAAAAAAAAAATTTTGTTAGTTTTTTTCTTATAAAAATAAATTTAATCAGCAATTATGAATATAAGTAAAAATAGATATTTTAGGTGATTAAAGACAGGGTGAAACAAATATATGATCTCAGTATTTGGTACAGGGTTCGTGATGTTTTTGATTTTTATTTTATTTAAATCAGATTTTTTTTATTTTTATTCAAATACACTATAAGAGCTTTAATTTATGATTAAAAAAACTTTATAAATGTTTATCAAAATTAAATTAATATTAAAACTATATTATAACAATATTTTAGAAGCTCTAACTTACTACAATAATTTTTCATTATAATGCATAGCAACCATTTTGATACAAAGGCATGATCGAAAGACAAGATAAAATAGATAATTTAAAGAATACTACTTTAACTAGTAACACAAAGTTTCAATTAGCACACCATAATTTTAATTTAAAATTGTGATCTCTTTTTTCCCCCTCATGATTTATAAAATGGCAAAATAAATGCAACAGAATGTGTTTATAAATGTTGTCATTCATCAAAAAATAAATATTCAATCTATATATTTTTACGATGAAATATTCATTTTTAATCCTATATCAAAATACATAAGTTAAGCTAAAACACATTTAGAAAAAATCTATGTACTCATTGGAATTTTTTTTCACAAAAGAAAATCTGATAATTTCAAAGGTACCGTAGACATATTATGAGAGAGAAAAAAAAAAAAAAAAACAGTTAATAACCCTACTGCTTCCAATAGACTTTGAAAGGGAAGAATGACACTATATCAGGAAAAAAATATCTGAACTCAGCTTCTTTTTTTTTCTTTCTATTTTTGGCATATTAAGGTAATTTCTTTTTAATATACAGCAGAACTCCATTTATCCGAACTCCAACTATCCGAATCGCCGATTATCCGAATCGCTTTCAGAATTCCTATGGAAATTTTTTCTTTTTTCCTATGGAAATTTTTTCTTTTTTCCCATGGAAATTATTTTTAAGTTCACTCCGGCATTTAATGTGGCTTCTAAAAGAAAACATGTTGTGTTATCCTTAGCGGATAAGCTAAAAATCATAGAACAGTCAGATAAAGGAATTACGGGCAAACAGTTGGCTGAGATATATGGTGTTGGACAAGCTACAATTTCTGACATTAAAAAGAGCAAATCTACTCTAATAAATTTTATGTCAGTTCTTGAAAATGAGGATGGATGTTCTTTGAGAAAATCAATGAAGGCCGCCACAAACAAAGATTTGGAAAATGCCGTTTTTATGTGGTTTTTACAGCAACGTTCTTTAGGGAACCTAATTTCAGGTCCCATTCTTTGCAAAAGCTAAGATCTTAGCTGAAAAGCTGGGTTATTTATCTTTCAAAGCAAGTAACGGCTGGCTAAGGAATTTTAAGTCTAGACACGGTATTCGTTAACTAGATTTAAGTGGTGAAAAGTTATCTGCAGACTCCAAAGCTGCTGAAGAGTTTATTGAAAAATTTTAAAGTTATAGCAGCCTCTTACGATTCCGACTTCTTATACAACGCCGATGAGACTGGTCTAATATGGAAAGCTTTACCCAAAACCACTTTAGCCTCTTAAAGAGAGTGCAGTGCTCCAGGGCATAAAGCTAGTAAAGACCGTGTTACTGTGCTTAACTGCGCGAACTCTACTGGGAGCCATAAAATACCCCTTCTGTTAACAGGGAAGTCAAAACGCCCAAGAGCATTTAAAAATGTCAAAAAACTTCCCCTATTTTATAAAAACCAATGCAAAGCTTGGATGACTGCAGCACTGTTTACAGAGTGGTATGATGAAATTTTCATTCCTGAAGTGAAAAAACGCCAAAACTCTCTTGGAAAAGAAGGAAGTCCTGTGCTTTTGATTTTTGATAATGCACCAACTCATCCCACAGAAGAATTGTTGGAAAGAGGAAATGGCCAATTTAAAACAATCTTTTTGCCACCAAACGTAACAAGCTTGTTGCAACCAATGGACCAATCTGTTATTGAAACAATGAAGCGTCTTTACCGAAGACAACTTTTAATGAAGCTTTTAGTAGAGGGAAAGGATGAAGAAGGTGTGTTGGATAACCACAAAAAGATAAATTTGAAAGATCGCGTGTACATGGTTGCGGAAGCTTGGAATTTGGTTAAAGATGTCTCATTAAGACGTGCATGGAACAAGTTAAAAGACGTATCAACTAAAGAAGAGAAGGAAAAAGAGAAAAGGGAAAAAGAAGTTAAAGAAAAAAAAAAGGGAAGAGACATGTCCGCGCCGCCCTCATTGGCTTTAATTGGCGAGATTGTAGAGCGCCAAGCTTAACTTCCCAGCATTCTTTTCATTCAATAAAAAATTATTAAACGATACAGTCCACTCTGACTCTATTAGCTCCGACATCTTTGGTCCTTAGCGACCCGGAGCAGAACTAGCCTCAATATGAGCACAATTAATTCATTAACAAATCTTAATCGCCAACGTGGTGCATTAAAAACAAAAATAAACAAATTTCAAAAATTTCTGGAAGAATATGATTCAACGCAGCAAGATGCAAGCGCCGCTATTATCCTGAAAAAGAAACTGAAAGTGGCGATGGAGTTACAAACATCGCTATCTGAACTAATAAAAGCGTATACGCTCCTTCCAGAAGAAACAGATCTCAAAGACAACTTAGATGTAGCTTTAGAGATAGAAGATGAAATCGAAGAAATAGAGGTAAAGATTAATATTTTACTCTCTAAAATTGATAATAATAAACCTAATGAAACGGAATCAAATGCTTCATGTACCAATATATATAAAATTCCTGATTTACCATTACCTTTCTTTTCCGGAAAATATGAAGAATTTCAAAATTTTAAAATTCAATTTAATTCTATTATTGGAAGTAATAAAGAGTTGAGCGACACACAGCGACTGTGCTATCTTAAAAGCTGCCTCAAGGGCGAAGCAAAACGCCTTGAGTCAGCCCAAGATACATTTGAGTCTTTATGGTCTTCCCTTGAAGATAGATACGAAAACAAACGAGCAGTTATCGATTGCCATATTAATAAATTATTAAATTTTTCAAGAGTCCTTGACTCTCCTAATCAGCTCATGCAATTAATCGATAACACTAAATGTAGCTTGCGAGCTTTAAACTTGCTCGAGTTTAAATCAAATGAGCTAACAGATGCACTGATCATGAACATTTTGTTTCAAAAACTCGATCCGGAAATTAGAAAAGGTTTTGAAATGAAATGGTCGAAAAACGAAATACCAAAATTAGACAATTTTTTAAATTTTTTGGAAGAACGTTCAAGAATTATGCAAGGTCTAAATATTAAAGAGGAAAGAAAGAAGCCCCATTTTAGTTCAAGGCCAAATACAGAGAAAATGTATTTAATTAAATCGAAAGTGAATAAGCCATGTTTACTAGGTTGTAGGGAAAGTCATAATCTTTATAAATGCGATAAATTCAAACGAATGACCGTAAATCAGAGAATTGAAATAGTAAAAACTCATAATTTGTGTTTTGCATGCCTAAATAAGCACTTTCCTAATCCTTGCATGTCAAAATATACTTGCTTTTGTAAAAGCAAAGATCATCATTCTTTACTTCATGAAAATATAAGAAATGAGTCATTTACATTTGATACACCAGTAGAAGAGAAAAGGGAGACAGACATCTTGTCACCCCTCTCCCCTCCTTTCACTCCTTCGAACACTTTGTTTACGAATGAAAACGAAAATGCTAATTGCGTGATTTTAAATACAGCGGTTGTTTATATTAAAGATGGGCAGGGCATATTTAGACCATTAATAGCCACTTTAGATAGCTGTTCAAGTTCGAATTTAATAAGCAGTAGAGCTGCTAATTTATTGGGTTTAAAGAAACAAAAAACAAATGTTCCGATTTCTGGTGTTAATGACTCGTGCATTACAGCTAAATCATTTGTTAGTACCGAGTTAACAAATGAAGAAAATAATAAATCTTATTATTTAGACTTGTTAATAGTTCCAAAAATTGCGGTTCTTCCACCTACATTTGTAAACATATCGAATTTAAGTTTACCTGAAAAAATAAAGCTTGCCGATAATAATTGGAATAAACCTAAACGAATTGATGCGCTTTTAGGAGCGGAATTATTCTTTGAACTATTGGGTACGAATAAAATTAAAATCAAAAATTCCCAATTAATATTAATTGAAACGGTTTTTGGTCATGTTGTATCGGGAATTGCGAACAACTTAAAATCTAATTTAGAGAAAATTAACGATTCGTGTTTTTTACTTGTTGAAACCGAAAATCTTGATAAGGCGTTAACTTCCTTTTGGGAAATAGAACACGTAAACGAAATAAAACCATTGGTTGATGACGAATTAAACTATTGTAATGAGCATTTTTTAAATACTCACTACCGAAAAACAGATGGTAGATACGTGGTTGAATTGCCGATTAAACAACAATATTCAGCTAATATTTCATTAGGTGATTCAAAACTAATTGCGTCTAAGAGATTAAAACAATTATGGAATCGCTTAGATCGTGATCCTAAATTAAAAGAATTGTACATTAGCTTTATTCGCGAGTACGAATCTTTAGGACACATGGAAGAAATTTGCGATGATTCAATTCCGGACGAAGGATATTTTTTACCCCATCATGGTGTATTGCGGCCGTCCAGCACTTCAACTAAATTAAGGGTTGTTTTTGATGGGAGTTGTAAAACTACGAATGGAATGTCCTTAAATGATTTTTTATGTAAAGGCGGAATCATACAGGACGATCTTTTTACAATTATGGTTCGTTTTAGAAAGCATATTTTCGCATTTACTGCCGATATAAATAAAATGTTTCGAGAAATCGAAATAAATCCGTTGCAAACTAAGTATCAAAAAATTTTGTGGAAAGAGGGGAGGGAGGAACCTCTCAAGGTGTACAGTTTGAAAACCGTTACCTATGGTTGTGCATCCAGTCCCTATCTTGCTACAAGAGTTCTGCATCAAATTGCAACCGATGAAGAAAAGGATTTTCCTAATGCCTCCAAGGTTTTAATGAACGATTTTTATATCGATGACTGCCTTTCGGGGTCAAGCAGTATTGAGGAATTTAATGAACTAAGACAACAACTAACTAAGCTCCTTCAAAGGGGACAAATGAACTTACATAAATGGCGTTCCAATGCCATTGATACTTCAACGGAATCATCTCAATCTTTTCCCTTCAAACAAGATTGTGCAGATACTACCATAAAAACTCTGGGAATACTGTGGAATAGTAGTAAGGATACTTTTCACTTCAATGTCACAGCAGCTTTAAGCTTGAATTACACTAAACGTGAAGTGCTAAGCCAAATTGCTAAAATCTTTGACCCATTGGGCCTACTTGGTCCTGTTATCTGCAGTGCTAAAATATTCATGCAGCAACTGTGGCTTTTAAAATGTGAATGGAACGAAATGATTCCACCTCACGTTTACCAAAAATGGGACAAATTTTTACGATCTCTTTCTTACTTAGAAACTTTGCATATCCCAAGATGCATTATGATCCTGGAACCAACGATTATTCTTCTTCATGGCTTTGCAGACGCCAGTGAAAAGGCCTACGGTGCTTGCATCTACATACAAACTGTTTCCAATTCCAATGTGCCTGCCAGTCAGCTAATCTGCAGCAGAAGCAGAGTGGCTCCTATTAAGACCATAAGTATCCCCAGACTTGAACTTTCAGCTTGCTTACTATTGTGTCAACTCGTGCATCGAGTTATTTCATCTCTAAAAATTAAAATTGCTCAAGTCATCTTGTACTCCGATTCCACGATCGCTTTAGCTTGGATCAAGACCTCACCCCATCTCCTTAAGACTTTCGTCTGCAATCGAGTGGTACAAATACAAGAACTGTCCAAGGACTTTTGCTGGAAACACATTGCATCAGAATTTAACCCGGCAGATGCCTTGTCCAGAGGTCAAGATGCCTTTGTTTTTTCTACCAATAAGCTTTGGTGGGAAGGCCCTATGTTCCTGAGCGAGAACATAATTAAAAACAATGAACCTGAACTAGATTTAATTCCTGATTGTGAACCTTTTCAGAAAGAGCTGAAACCAGTTCTGCTAGTGACTTCAATCACCAGCAATGACTTTATTGATGACCTTTTAAATCTTTCAAATAATTACATGAAACTAATAAGAATTTTAGCATTTATTTTTAGGTTTCTTTCAAATTGTAGAAATGTTAATAAATTTAGGGGTCCTCTCAATGTAAAAGAATTAGATAAAGCCAGAAATGTTATTATAAAACAGGTGCAAGGTGAGTACTTTGTTGCAGACATCTCAGCCTTAAAAAAAGGTAAGCCTGTTCCTGTAAATAGTAAATTGAAATTTTTGAATCCATTTTTAGATCAGGATGGGTTGCTTAGAGTTGGTGGTCGGTTGACCAATTCTAATTTAAATTATAATTCTGTTCATCAAATAATATTACCTCCTGGTCATAAACTTTCTAAGATTATTTTTTCTTATTTTCATTTGAGAGATTTGCATGTTGGTCCTCAAGGACTATTAAATACGGTACGACAAATTTTTTGGCCAATCAGTGGCAGAAAATTAACTCGCCAAGTTGTGCACGATTGTGTGCAGTGTTTTAAAGTAAGGCCAATTGTCTCTTCTCAAATAATGGGTGATCTCCCTCCTGAGAGGGTGATTCCTAGCCCACCCTTCTCGAACGCAGGACTTGACCTGTGTGGTCCATTTTGGATTAAATATCGTAACCAGAGAAAGGGGTTATATAATAAAGTATATGTAGCTATTTTTATATGCATGGTCACTAAAGCTGTACATTTTGAATTATTGTTTGATTTAACAACTAGTGCATTAATAGCTACACTTAAACGGTTTTTTGCCCGCAGGGGTAAAAGTTGTACTATATCTTGTGACAATGCGTCCAATTTTGTTGGCGCTTCGGCTGAGATAAGCAAATTCTTAAAGTCTTTAAATGCTAAAAAGGATAATTTATCTGGTTTTCTTTCATCGGAGCAAGTACTGTGGAAATTTCTACCCCCTCGTTCACCAAATTTTGGCGGATTATGGGAGAGAGGAGTCGGACAATTCAAATATCACCTTAAAAGAACCATTGGTTCTACGAAATTAACATTAGAAGAATTTCTAACTATAACTATTCAAATAGAAGGTATTCTTAATTCCCGTCCTCTTTCTCCTTTGTCATCTGATCCAGAAAATTATGAAATTTTAACTCCTGGACATTTTTTAATTGGAAGAGCAATTAATGCTCTTCCTGAGCAAAATTTGATTGATTTTAAAGAAAACTTGCTTAACCGATGGCAGAAAACTCAAAAAATTGTTCAAACAATATGGAAAAATTGGTGTAACTCTTATCTCAGTCATTTACAACAAAGATCAAAATGGTTGTTTCAAAAACAAAATGTTAAACCAGGTATGATGGTTCTGGTAAAAGAAAGCAATTTACCTATATGTAAATGGGTTATAGGTCGAATTTCTGAAATTATCACCGGTAAGGATGATAATGTCCGTGTAGTGTTCGTACGCACACCTCATGGAATTTTCAAAAGAAGCATTTCAAATATTGCTGTATTACCAATTGTTAACAATACTTAAATTTATATGTTGAATTCAAAATGTGAAAAAAATAATTGTATTAATATTGCTTAAATTTGTATTTTTATTATTGTTATTTTTATGATTATTGAAACATTCAATGTCAGAATATTTCAATGGGGGCCGGGATGTCCGCGCCGCCCTCATTGGCTTTAATTGGCGAGATTGTAGAGCGCCAAGCTTAACTTCCCAGCATTCTTTTCATTCAATAAAAAATTATTAAACGATACAGTCCACTCTGACTCTATTAGCTCCGACAAGACAGAAGATGAGGATGCCGTATCTCTTGAGGAATTCAGAAACATATTTTTGAAAATTCCTGGATGTTCAGATGTCAGTGCTGAAGATATAGGAGAGTGATGACGTGTGATTCATCAGACTGTGGATTTCAAATTTTAAATGATGATGAACTTATTGAAAGTGTGATGGGGGAAAGTGTCGATGAAGAAGATGACCCTAATGCTGAAATTGAGGAAGACACAGGGCCGTCAGCTAGTGAAGCATTTGCTGGCTTTGAAACTGCATTGAAGTGGATGGTGTCACAATCCGAGTGTGACCATATGCAACTTCTCACTGTCAAACGGATGCGCGACTTAGCTGCCCGTAAATGGATGAAGACAGTTAAACAGCTTACTTTAACTGAAACGTTTAGCATGTAATAACTTTCATTTACTGCAAGGTATGTACACATTATTCATAAAAAGATCTCTTTCCTTAAAAACAGTTCTTTTCCCTCATTTCCACTATACATACAGTAATTATTTAAAATAAGCATTTAAAAAAAAAAAAATCCAATTATCCGAATTTTTGATTATCCGAATGGGGTCCGGTCCCAATTGATTCGGATAATTGGAGTTCTACTGTAACTTCAAGATTAGAAATTTCCATCAATAAACTATAATGTAGATTTGAATTCCACGCTTTTTTAATCAAAAGGTAGAATTTTAATTAACATTTGCTTTTTTTTCTTTTTGAAAAAAAAATCATGTTTATTTATTTTCTACAGCTATGCAAGTCTATATTAAGACAGCATTAAATATTTACCTTAATTTGTACTTTCAATGTTAAGAATTAAAAGATTTTTAATCATGTAATTTCAAATGTGTTTAACACACACCAAGAAAGAAAGTAATTTTGTTAACTAAAATTAATTAATGCAGCAATTTATTTAAAATAAATTTTAAAACTAAGAAAAGAAAATAATAAAAGTATCAATAATTTAAAGCACTGTTTTTTAACTTTTAAAATCAATATAATATATATGTATATATAAATCAGTTGATTTAAATCAATGATTTTTTTAAAAAAATTAAGATTTTAATCATGATTTAAATCAACGAACCCTGATTTGGTATATAAGAAATATATAAGAAGATATAAAGGGATTGTTGGAATCGAACAGAAAAGAAAAAAAAGTAACAGCAATAAGAGGTCAAAAAATCTTTCAGTAATCTTGAGTTCTTTAGAATTTAATGAAGTATAAAGAAAATTCAAAATTGTTTGAACTTGTGAGCTATGTGAAGATGTGGGCTCAATGAACAAACAATTTTTTGCTCCTTGTGTGACAATAAAAAAAAGTTTTGGAAGCTAAATACATGTTTATATAAAAGAACAAAAATAATTTAGCCCTTTTTTAAAGGAGAATAAATATTGAATCATTTTAATGAATTCTAATCGGGTAAATTAAAAAAAAAAAAA
The DNA here is from genome assembly GCA_949128135.1 of Parasteatoda lunata. Classification (NCBI taxonomy): domain Eukaryota; kingdom Metazoa; phylum Arthropoda; class Arachnida; order Araneae; family Theridiidae; genus Parasteatoda; species Parasteatoda lunata. The sequence continues at coordinate 95,509,802 of OX421975.1, forward strand.
ATTCTTACTTTTGATCATCCGAAAGAGCACATAAGGCTCGAAGACAAGCAAAACTGTTACGGATTGTATGAATATTTGCAAGACCCATATACTGAATTTCACAATTAGAGTAATAACCATCACATTCATAACCCCCTCCTTTTGCTCGATTTGTCATAGCTGCAGCATATGAGCGAGCATCAATAATAAGTAGTTTCTTCTGAAGTGCTTTCTTTTCCTGATCTTGACCTAGATTTAAAAGGAAAACAATATTTTTTATATGCATAACATATTGAGCAGGTCGATAAAAGATTAAAATCAAGTCTTACCACAAAAAATAGACATATCAGACTCAATATCTCTTTTAAGAAAAGTTTCATCAGGAGAGTCAAGCTTTATATTATAGCCAGGATCCATAACACAAGCAACTGAAATGGCTTCGATTAATTTTTCATCATTTGCATTTCTCCAACTCAAAATACCCATTTTTGGTTGACTACTGCGAGCAATCACGCATCCATTTTGTTGATGCCTAAAGTGCAATTAAAAAAATATCTTTCATAACTTATATAAGTAACAAAGATTAAAATTTTTTCGTAAATAACAATGAGCCCCTTTCTCTATACTCATTATAGAGATAAGAAAATGTATAGCGTTTTCAAAAATTTTGAAGACATATACGCATGAAATGCAAACATATATATATCTATCTATATGAAATGCAAACATATGTGTAGGGTTCACACCAGTATGCAACAATTGTCATCAAATGTAGCATAAATTTTGATAAAATCAAATGCATGGGCAACATATTTGTCACCTCGAAAAATTTTTAGAATTTAGAAAATAATAATGAAAAATAGTCTTTCACATCGAATTCCATGCATTTTTTTTAAAAAGATCCTGTTATACTCATTTTATTGTTCTACGTTTGGTATGGAATTCAAATGAAAAAACTGAAAATGTGTTGTAAATTTTTTTCCCTTCTTTTTCTGAAGTGTCATATATGCACCACTAAAATGACATTTTTTACTCTTTTAGAATTGACGATACTTAAAATTTTATAATTTTCAGATAATTAACTTTTGGAATAGTATTTTGTGTTTTCTTAGTTTCTCTGTTTTAATTTATTTATCTATTTTGTCTCAGCATTTTAATATTGATATTTAATCTATATTATTTTAGCTTTTTTTTTTTTTTTGCTCAATTTTAATAAATAAAAATTTTCAATCATTATGGGGCAATGAGCATAATTAATTTTAGGATGTTATGGTAACTAACAATTTTTGATGTGTACCATAACATTCATGTAACTGTAAGTTTCAATTTTTTTCTCAAGTTTGTGTAGCATATTAAGCTTTTGGCTCACTAAATGAATACCTAGGTGATCTTATTGGACCACTACATTTTTATTGTTGGTAAGAACCCTATATATATGCGGAAAATTTTGTTTGTACTCAATTAAACAAATAAATAAAACTTCTAAAACTAAACAAGCTATTGATATCACTACCTGTAAAAAATATGCCCCGAACAACAAACTACAAAATATAAGATGTCACTAAATTTCTTTAATAATTTGAATACTTACCGCCAAACAACAGCAGGAACTCGCCTTGAATACCGAAAACTAGCTAAATCTTTCAAATCTTCGTCATTTATTAAAGATGGAACTATTATATAGCGAGGATAACTAGGGCAAAACCTAAGAAATAAACATCAGAAGATTATGAAGGCTCTATTATAATATTATTACTAAAATAAAGAATTAAAAAGAAAAATAATTGGAGTAAAACGGTATACTATAATGTTTCAAAGACTCAGTTGTACAGCTAGTAATATTTACATAACAATGGGAAAAATAAAAACACAAAATATCTTTTGTACACAACTTTTGAAAAAATACAAGACCTATTTATTAAATCACCAGTGTTTAAAATACAATTTAGAAAAAAATTATTCTGAAAAGTTGTTTCATGCAAAAGATAAGCTTAAAGTTTACTTTTTCTCTAGTTGAAAATTACTTTTGATGTAATGTAATAATTAGTCGAAAATTAATACCCAAAATGCAAGTTCATAATCACTTCATCTTGTGTTCATAATGTCATAAAATATATATATTTCATCACTAATTTTTCCAATTCAATAATTCACTTTTTTTTAAATTTTAATTATGAAATGTATAACTTTTATTTCCATTTCACTACTACTCATCTATCCTCCATCTTATTAAGAGCATTAGCTAACCTACTTACAAATTATGTTTATTTAATAATAAATTCTTATTTTATAAGGCAATCTGAACTTTTTACTGAATTAATAATGCCTTAATTCCTTGAGTAAGTCATACTAAGTATTCCAGCACTATTGAAGTAAAGAAAGTGAGAAAACACAAGTGACCATGCACTAACCAAAGGTACACAATATTTTTCTCTGCTACCGTTTATTCGCATAAGTGCGTGATTACCAACAAATTTAAAAAAAAAAAAAAAAACACTTACTGATAATCTTCATTAACTTTGCTTATTTTCCACACACTCTTCAGATCAAAACCCATGCGTTCAGCTTCAGATGTAATATCCTCAACTGATGAATCTTTGGAATCAAGTAATGCTATTAAGAAACAATCACTAAGTGAGATGAATTTAAAATTAATAGATAAATAAGAAAAGGAACCCATCTTCTAATTTTATTAGATAAGTTGGATTTTTTTTTTTTTTTAAATTGCATAATGTTATAAAACAAGAAATTAAATGATCGAGTCTATTTAAATATTAAAAATATTGCAGATTTTCAACAATTCATTACTGGGCAGTTCGTAAAAGCTCAGGAGGATAACTTTAATCTAAAATTTAAGCTTTGACAACAATTAAATTTAAATTTAACTCACAGTAAAATATTTGAAGTGCATTTATAATTCTATCTAATAACCAAGGTTAAAATAAATTATTAAATTTTTTTAAAATGTACCTAAAAAGTTATAATTTCTAACCAAAAGGGCCGATTTTGTCCTTTAAGCTGTTACCTGAACAAAAAGTAACAACAAAAATATGTTTTTAATGATTTCCAGATGGGTGATTCTATAAAAACCTAAAAATATCATGTCCAAACAAAGTATCACAAGACTGAATTGAGATAGAGAAATACTTTTTTTTTTTTAACTTTCAGAACACATAATTCTTCTCATGCATATGAACAAGATTTATTTGTTTACAATTTCCTAAAAAAAAATTTAAATTACCTAAATGTCACTTCCTGGACTGAGCAAAGTTTTTTCTTTAACTTATCTTATTTAAAAATTGTATACCGACATTTAAATTATATTAAAAAACTACATATGCTTAAAGGTGTAAAATAATATTTTTTGAAACTCTTGAATCATTTAACTCACCAAGTTATATCATTTGAACGTTTAACCAAAGGTTCTGATGTCACTCTTTTAGCAAAAGAACTTCTATAATTATAGGAAAAAAAAAAAGACAGAATTTTTTAGTTTCTGTCAAATTTTCAATGATTATTTCCACCATTCTGTTCGACTGATAAAGTACATTGAAGATCAGATTTATCTGAAATTCTTATCATAGATTTCAAGTTTTAAACTGAGGTTTATAACAGTTTTCGCTGCCACTCTCCAATACAACATTTTTATTATACGATTGGATTTTTCAAAAATAATACTTGTTATGTGTCATAGTGAAATGTTTCAATTAAAAGAGCTTTCTTAAGCCTAAATTTGTCTTTAGAACTTTGTAGTAGAAATAATATAAAAAAATGTCACATTCCTGGAATTTTATGAGCCAGGATTTGACAACATCGTTAGAGTGAGTCACCTTTATTATTATTATTTTTGTTAAGATAAATTCTTTAGATTTTTTTATTATCAATCATTTCCTTACCCCACGAATTATTATGAGCTTGAGAGACAATACTATCTTTTTGCTCTTCCCTGGTCCATGAAAGAAAGCGAAATGCAAAGCAAAGATCAATTTTTTCTGGCAGTTTAATACAGTTCTGAATTCTCTTCAGCCACTTTTGTGTTTCATCAGTATTATCAAAGATACACCTAAAAATCAGAGGATAAATATCAACTAGTAATATATGATATGCATGTGTTTCTAAACTTGAGCTATAAATGGCATAATTCAGTACTAATTTAAGAATTATTTCAAAAAAAGCGAAAAAAAAAATTATTTAAAAACAATCATATATAAATATTCTGAAAATAGTATTTCATTAATTTTAAATAATTAATAATTTCTAATAATAACTTTTTATAATAACTTTTCCATAATAATTTTTTAATAATTCTAAAATAATTAATAAAAAATTACCTAAAGGTGCGTGCATCTTTGCAACAAATATACAAATAGAAGATTTCTCTGCATTCTACATAGTCAATTAATCCAAGTGGAATATTTATATAAGTTCCTTCTGGATGATATAAACGATAATTTGTTACAATAATAATTCCTTCTGATGTCTGTCCTCTAAACAGTGGGTTTTCTCCACTAAGTAGTGGGAAAGATGTTGTACATATGCCATCATCTGATACAAATGCTTGCTTTGGATACATTTCACCTGCATTAACAATTTCTAAACTTGCTTCGTCCATTATCTGAAAAATAATAAACTATTTATATTATATATGAATTCCTTACAGAATAATTAGATAAAAAGGCTCTTAAATCAACTAAAAAATATTTATTTCACAAGAAGTCTGAGATACTGATATTTTAAGTAGAAAATTCAAGCTTGAATGAAATAAAACTAAATCTACTTTTAAATAAATGAAAGACTGCATTATTGAGTCAAATTTTTTTTTTAAATCTTTAATGCAAAGCCAAAGACAATAGAAGACCAAAAAAATTTTATTAATTTATGATCAATCATAAGTTAATTGAATTTTTAATTAGGGCACATTTTTAAATTTTTATATCATTTCTATACAATTTGAAATTTTTAGAACCGTAATAAGTTTTTAATGTCACTAATATAAAATTTTTAACTATTCCATGTTTGTACATAATTACAATATGTATACAAACATAAATATAAACAGTCAAATTACATAAAAATGAAATCAAATGGTAGCTAAACTCATTTAAAATTAACTCATAAAACAGTGAAAAGCGTTCAGGTCTACAAAGGTTAAAATATTCAGTTTTAACAGGTTTCACATGCTCAGTTAGCGACGTTACCTATAGCAGATTGACGTTAACTAATTGTGACCCCCATAGCAGAATGTTTGGTAATGTTCTGCAACAAATGCGGGAAAATGATCTGTGGATTATACTGGCATTTAATCTGAGCAAGCTTAAATAACTGAGCAGCTTAAATAACTGTGAAGATATAATTTGATTTGAAAAAAAAAAAAAAATGTCAAAAGCCACAGTGAATGAACGACCAACCTTAAGACTTAAAAATCCTTCTTTCCCTGCAGTTTCTAATTTTTTTGAAAAATTAAATTACTAAGTTTATTTTTCTTTTTTTTTATATTCAGTTTACATACATTTGCAAAATAAAAATAAGTTTTAAAATACAGTTCAGTTTTGGTGGTTCAGACTATAATGAAGTAATTTGTAACTTAAGATATATTTAAGCATAAAAAATATATTATATTAATATCATATTAAATAATATGATTATAGTTGTTTTCCAAAATAATATGATGGGAAAATTGTTTTGTTTAGTCTTTAATGAAAGTTTTTGTACAATTCTTTTGTTTGAACAAGGTTCCATTGTATTTGTATCCTTTTCATTATCTAAGTTGCAGCATGTTTCTTAACAATAAATTTGAAATCTCAGTCAATGTTTTATCTGGCCATAAGTCCACAAGTGGTTCTAGGACAATAATACACATAGGGCCCCATAATTTGTAATAGCTTTAAAAAGGATTTTACAAAATAGTGGTTAATACTGTAATTTTTGATTATTAATTTTCATTAAACATACCGAAATATTAATTTCCAATTGTTTTATTGTTACAGCATTATGTTGACAGGAATTTTTTAACTCTTTGTATCTCGGTAAATTATTAAATATGCACAAATATATGAACATTTAATATAACAAGTGTATAAAACATGTTTTGAAGCCAGCAACACAATTGAAGATAAAAAATAACAAAAAATTAACATTTCTAGCTTTTTTTTTTGTTGGCAAAAAAAAATCAGTCATTTTGTCATAGTCTCACGTTTTGCATCAATTCAGTTTTGATACACTTCATATAAAGATAATAACCTTATTTAAGTTGTTCTAGAACAAATGAATAATCAGAACCCTCGAAAAAGCACTCAAAGATTGTCCCGCATCAGGTACAGTGCAAAAGATTCAAACATTGGGGAAAAAAGTGGAAACATTCTTGTGATACAAATCGCTACATATACTATTATATAGTATTTAACAAACTAAATTAATGAAAATAATATTACACATTCAAGAATTTGTAATAATTATTTTTAAAAAAATACATAATTCTTTTACTAAAAATAGTAACAAAGTAAAAAAAGTTTTTAAATTAAGTATTTAAAAGAATAACGATATTTACATATTCCTGTTCAAAGATGAGGTGGCTTGAATATACACGAAAGATAAGCTGTATTATGAAACTTAAAAACTTAACCTATAATCTACATAGAGAATTTGTAGATTCTTTTGAAATAGTGTACATGAGAAAGGAAATAAAGAGCAGAATCCTCAAAATGGGAGTACTCCCTGGCGTGCTTTCACATGATTGTTACTACAGGATAAAGAATGTTGATTAATCAAGAATACAAGGCTTGGGCTATATTTGCAAACCACTAAAATGATAATGAAGAGTTCTTTCACTAATACTGAGACACATTACATACAGCTATTATGTGCTTATGTGAAGAGGAAAAAAAATATCCCCTCCTATTGAGTATGGTATTTCTTGCAACATTAAATAAAAAAGAGTCCAACGAAGTTGAAATATAATATAATACATATAATAACAAAGCAATTCAACAAATTTTAGTGCAAGATTCTTACCAACAGTTCCCTAGTCTAAGTCAAAATTTTACCAGTTTACAATAATTTCAAATTACTGGTTAATGGTAGAATTTATGATAATTAGGAAAACACATTGATAGAATTAACTTTGACAGCAATGACATTATCAGCCATAAAATATTTTTGTATGGGGAATGTATAACTTTTAAGAGAAAAAGCCTTAAAAATATTATTAATTATGTTTTTATTTAAAATAAATAAAATTATAGATCAGCTATATGCACATTCTGGTATCAACAAGTCATTCAGTACCATATACTAATTTTCTATTTCCAACTTCTTGGCCTAAAAATAAAATTACTTATTAATAGTTTTGTTAAATTAATTTCTGATTTTTCATTCTTTCTAAGAAACGAAAAATCAGAATAATTGAACATAAGTAACTTCTCCCGGCACTTTTTGCAGGTTTAAGACAGGCAGTTATAGTAGTGCCTGTTATAACACACTAAAAATGGCATGTTTAAAAGATTTAACTTTTTCAACAATTTATTTTTTACAAAATGTGTTTCAAGATTAAGAGAGCATTTCAAAATGTGTTTCGATTCATTTTTCTAATTCTTGGAAAAAGAAGAAATCTGTTCCCTTACTAGAAACTACTAGTCAGTTACTACACACATTAAAACTAAAGAACAAATGAGATTTTTCAAGGTCACCAAAGAACAAAAGATGCCACTTTTTGTTTCCTTCGAGATATTCTGAAAATAAAGCATTTAAGTGAATTTTTTTTTTGAGGTGGGAAAAAATACACAGCTGTTAAATGATCCGGATAATTGGACAGTCTGGTAAATCAATGTTTGAATAATCGACACTCCATTATAGCTTTATTTCAATATTGATAAACCACTCAGTTCACTTAAATTCATAAAGTATCTTACAGTACCACTATGATTAATAAGTCACTAATCACGGGTCTGTTTAGAAGAAATTAGGGTCCTTTAACGGACAATTCACAAGATATCTTTTCATAAAAACGGATCCTTCTCAAAATAATTTATCTTTTAATTTCCAAATGTAGTATTCTAAGAAAATATTTCTACTTTTACAAACATCATGTGCACATCCTTATCAATACTAAAACAATTTTTTTTTTTTTTTGTAAATAAATAATTGACCAATTTATATTTATTCATAAAATTAATTTATAGAATATTACGTAAATAAAAACTAATTTCTGGCAATTTTTTAAATAAAATACTATAAATTTAAGAATTGTTTAAGTTTACTTAATGTGTAACATATTAAAGGTGATACATTACTAAGTTGAGTTATTTAAAATATGTCAATTGAAATTATTAAAAATTGAGTGATTTGGTCTCCTTTATTCATCTGAAATGAATATTCTGCGCTGAGCAGTATAGGCTAGATACCAAATATTTGTATGTTGCACCTCTAATTCAGTAGCAGCAATTGTTGAGCAGAATCTTATATCAATTTACAATTTAATATCTTCTTGAAAAGGTTTTTAGAAATTTTTGCAATAGCAGGACCCTATTTGCACAAATTCACAAAAGCAGGACACTGGTAGAAATAATGCGACTTAACGATTATTTTATATTCACAAATTATGAATAGTTTTTTCACAATTTTACAAAAACAGGACCTTTTTCAAAATGTCTGGACAGCCCCTGCTAATATTAAATTTGGTGATGTAAAAAAAAGCAAATGAAAATTTTTTTTCTCTCTCTTCATTTTACTCTTATTTTTTCTCGTTCAAAAAGAAAAAAACATTTTTTTTAAGCATGAACTCCTACTGTTAACAAATATATTTCTTTATTGGAACCTTTTCACACCAACTGATATCACAAAGTGTTTTAAGCAGATTCATGTACTTAAGGTTATGTAACTCACTTGAGTTAGCTTCATTTCGTGATTTTTATTAAAGTTTTTCATGAGCTATTATCCAGTTGCTACCAAACTTAACACAAGTACAGTTTGACAAGTTTTCCCCATATGAATAATAAAATTTTAAAACAAAAACTACATCTACAAAAATTTATTTACATTAAAACTATCTTATTATTATCAGCTGATGTTGCAAAAATGTTACCATTAGATATGACTTTTACTTCATAAATAGATTCACTGAAAAAATTCAATGCATAGGAGAAATTTTTGGATCTGATTCAATAAAAATCAAAATATCAAATAATTTCTACATAAAACAAATGTTTACATAGTTTAAACATTATGCATTGAAAAAAATTATACCTACTGAATAAAAATTTGAAAAGGTACTTGAAAATCAAGATATCAAATAATTCCCATTAAGTGAGCTAATATAACAAATTTTTAAATAGTTCAAACATTATGCATTGAAAAACAATTGAACTGTAAGAAGCTATCTTTTTTTAAATGAACAATAATTATATTGTATAAAAAATTGAAAAGGTACTCGAAAAGTTATACTTCAAATTTCTAGGAGGGCCATAATTCACAATACAATGCTGTTACACAAAAAGAAAACATAAAAAAATTTATTCACATTAATTCTAACCAAATAATGCTGCAAAAATGTTACTATTAGTTAAGTGTTTACTTCATAATGAAGTCATTGCAAAAGATCAATACAAATATAATACATTTAGATAAAGAAATGGGGCATTTTCGAAATTATTAAATTTACAGAATTTGCTTTAATTAAATCATAGAAAAACTTGAATAGTTTTTCCCAAATTACAAGGGACAAAATTTACAATGTTGACATAGAAAAACAAAATTTTGCACAATATAAACTCATAAAAAAAGGAAATGTAGAAAAATTAATTTAAAAATAAAGCAGTCATTATTTTTAATTTAAAAAAGATATTAATCTTAACGCATATACTAAGTTTTTTAATATAAATCTTATTTAACGAGTTCAATTAGGATTAGAAACATGATAAGAACAAGCCAATATCTGTAATCCATTTAATATCTTACTTTTTGTGATAAAAATTCTTGTTACAATATGAAAAGGAGAAAAGTTACTGATTTATCCTTGTAATAACTTTTATCTCATCACGGTTTATGCCATGTAAACAACTTTATCAATTCTTAGCTATACCACGCAAAAAAAATAATTCGTTTCAAGCTAGACTTGATAGTATCAAACTTAATATAGACAAACAACTGTAATATTGAATAAATTTTGCAAATGAAAACTAAAACTTCTCGAATTATTCTTTTCCATAACTAAGCTATCAGAACAAACATGGCGTCCAAAGATTAGTCAATTTCAAAACTCAAATTGTTCACAACAAAAACACAACAGGGAGTTTCACTTTCGGTATCCACAAGAAATCGAAACTTTGTAGAAAGTTTTACAATATCACAGAATAGCTTAATAGCACATTTCCAAATATTGTTCAAGTAATCAAGTTGAGACTGTTTTTGTTTATGCAATTAAAACTAGTACCGCCAAAATTCTACGAAAATAAAAGTCCTCAGTAATCCAGTGCACGGTGAACAGTTCACAAAAAGACTACGTAAATACGGGTTCATTCTGTTTATTCAGTTTTTAAGTTTATAATCTAGAATTTTGTGTATGAAATTAAAATAGAAGAACTCGAAAATTTCTTCGAGTTAGTTCAAAGGCTGCGACTCATATTTCTAGATGCATAACAGCTTTGCAATTTTTAACTAAATAAATTAAGTATTTGTGTTATGATTAAAAATAAATACTGATACTGAAGCATTAGATGACAAATATTTCAGTTTCATTCTCTATCATGAATTTTTTCATCACATACAAAAAGAAATTATAATATTGTTGTGACTCCAATGCGAAAATAGCCAACCAATGTTCATGCAAAATTATTTTTCAATCATAAGAGATTTCATATTAATGTTATAAATATCTAACATTAATAAAACCAGATTCCTATTGATTTCGTTTACATTTACTGTCTTCTATTTTAATATAATTTCAGTTTATTCATTTCAGTTTTAGTTTTGCTTTCGGTTTCAAGTCTCGCTGCTGTTTCTGTAACCTAAATTTTAAATACATAAACAATCTACGCGCCATGTGAATGGCTTTAAGTGCCAAATTTATTGCCAGCTGAAATGATTTCTGATGCATTCATGCATGTTTTTACTGCAGATATCCAAATAGTTTGAATAATAATGCTTCAAATAATTATGCTATTATTCTGTATTCTGCCCAATGGAAAATCAAAATCAATCGAGAATATATCATTGAAAAACAACAGCGTTTATCAAATAACTGAAACAAAACAACTTAAAACTACCGAACATAACGTAATTATTAAATCTGATATGAATATAACTGTAAAAAATTTACAGACTATTAATTTAAAAAATGATACTAGAAAAATTGTTAAAGTTTTAAATGATATGTCGATTAGCAAACACGCAGCAGCAATGAATGAAACACAACAAGCTCACATATTATATAAAATCCATGCCACAATCACAAGATCAAAAGATGCCATCTGGGCGACAATTACATTGACTTTTATGTGTGTTTTATTAGTTCTAGCTGTTGCTCAATCTAAAATGTGGAAGGATTATAATGGCTCTGAATCTCAAGGAGTACCGTTACCTAATTTTAATGAAAGAGTTCTATTTAAAGGTGATCAATTAAATAATTTTTTTTTTATTATTTGTGTTTATAAATAAGTAATTTTTATCAGCTTTTTTTTATTATGTTTTGTAATTTTTATGAGGTTATTTTAATACAATGTAGCATAAGAGATTAAATGTGCATTTAAAAATTAAACTAAACCAGTATTATTTGTTGTATTTATACTGTATATGTTACCTTTTAACTTTAATCACTGAATTTAGCTACTAGATTTAAGCATTTATTTTCTAAAAACACTTACTAAAGGTATAGTTTTTAAATTGTACTTGACTCTAAATACATAATTCTTGTTAATATGCTGAGACGTAGCCACAGGGGAATTTTTATTGCCTCTATTTACTAGGTAAATCACTACAAACTACTGTTTCTTTGTATCTCACTACAATACCTTTTTTAAATTGTAGCACAGTACGCTACAAACTATAAAAGAAAAAAAGTAGCGACTATGGTAGTTTCACTAATTGCATTTTTGTTACATCTGACCACTGGTTAATGGTGATAGTTCTATATTAACAATTTATATTGAATACCAATCTAAAGTAAGATACATGTTATAATTGTTACATTAGTGTATATCTGTTGGATAATTGGTATTTATAAAGTACTAAAAAGGATTGCTGTTGTAAGCCTTAACATAGCAAAACAATAAATAATTCACAATAATCTATTTTTAGTTTAAATCTATAATAAAGGTTTGTAATTTGAATTTTATCTTTTATTCTTCTGTTATAATAATCTATTTTTAGTTTAAATCTATAATAAAAGTTTGTCATTTGCATTTTATCTTTTATTCCTCTCTCTGTTTTTTTGCTTGAATTATGTATGTACTTCTTCTAAAAAATACGCTTGCTTGAAAATTCTGCTTATAAGAAATGACAGACAAAAAATAGTTTTAGTAAAATTTTGTTGTTCAGTCTTTAAAACTGAAATAAAGTTATTAATGGGGAAAATTTGCTGTCTTTAAAAAAAGTTTAGCTATTAACTATCTATCCTAAAGAAAAGAAACAAACCCTATCAGAAGTCTTGGACTCCTCCGTGATATCATAGTATGTTGTTACTATTTTTTTTTTTTTTTAGTGTCCAGAGTTTGTCTCCATAATATTTAGTTTGTAACACAGTTGAAAGTATAGAATTAAAACAATACTGGATATTTTTAAGCAGTGGTTCACTTAATTTTTTTTTATGTGATAGCAATATAGTTTGTTCATTGCGTTATGCAAGCCGCTTGTATATTATTTTAAAAATTGGTTTAGTTAATTGTCATAATTATGTGAATTAAATAACTGAAGGAACAAATAGTAAATAATAAGTTTTGTTACCTGATTAAATTTATATAACTTCTATCCTGGAAAGGTGAAAATATGTTAATTTTCCCAACTAACTTGTTTTGATAAGCAAGAGGACCAGAGTTTTATTATTATATGTTTAAAATAACTAATAAAATTAATATTTCTAGTGAACTCACTAAGCCTCACATAAAGATCAAAATTTTACTGAAGTTCATTTAGAAATACTTTTGTTTTCTTACACATCACTCTCATCTTTATCCACATTTTTAAATCAATTTTTTTTCCTTCATAACATTTTGTCCATAACTTTAACCACTTATAAGAAATTAAAAAAAAAAAAAAAAACTTTAAATAAAAATATATCAAATAAACTTTACAGCTCAGGTAAATCAATGCATTTATACCATCTAGAAGAATTAATAAATGCTTCATATTAAACTGACCTCTGCTGATGGTAGAAAGAACTACCACCAGGAATAATGCCTATAAAAAATGTGGGATCGGTAAATTTAGTATCCAGATTTGGAGAAAGGATATATAGTATTTTATATGTAAAGTTCGAATCCAGAGAGCCAAATGTCGGTAGTGTGAGATATTTACCTTAAGGAGTATCTGCCATGCGAGGTTTAATTATTTTATGTAAAAATACACGCTTTATCCATTTAGATGCTTAAATCTCAGATCTCTACTTAATACTTTTTTGTAAGAAAATTTGTTAATGTTAGAATTTTGTAATAAAGTTAAAATATTTGTGCGTATAATTATTCCTTTTGCTAGTTTCTGTGAATATTTTTTCTTCGTACTTGTTTCACTGACAAATTAATTGAAGAAAAATTAGTATGTTTTTTTGAGCTGGATATAATAAATCTAGACAAGATTTTATATGAAGGACATCTATATCTAAATTTTGTTTGATTGTTTCTGCACAAGAAAAAAAGTTAGATTAAAGTATATAAGAAGTTTAGTGTAGGTTAGCTTTCGTAATTGTGTTGCCTTGTTAATTAAAACTAATTAAACATACTTATTTTATTGCTATTAAAAACCTTTTGGGTCTTTTTATCCTAGAATTTGATAAATTTTAATAAATTTTGTTTTTTGCTGTCCTGGAAAAAATAAGTTTCATTCTGAAGAAATGAAGCTCCTTGTATTTATGAAATACTACTTATTCGACTTTTGTCAGTCTCTTAATTTATAAAAACAATTTATTAACTTTATTTATAATAGCAATTAATTACCTTGATTTGTATTGCTTTCTTATAGAATACTCTTTTGAAAACATTAAGTCAATATTAATTGATTAAATTTTATTACAGATGTAATGGAGCGAAGAATGATTTCTTTAAAAGAAATGTTCAAGAAAAAGAAGAAATCAGTATCAGAATTAGAGTCACTGTTACCAACCACAGAATGGGAATGATTAAATATTTGACGGAGTGATTTCTTTATATTCTGTATGAATTTTATCAAAATAATGCTGGAATAGAAATTTATATTCGACATAATTTCTTGTTAAAAATTACTTTTATGTCTTTCAAATAAAGTAGGCAGCTTCTCTGTTAAAATTGACAAATTCAAAATTATTAATATTTAATTAAAATAATTATTTAATGGTTGAGTATATGTTTTGTGATGGTAAAAGATAGAAGCACCAAATATGTGTAAATGTACACTAAAGTAAGTGCTATATTTAAATGTTACTCCAAGAAGTATGGAATTGAAAAAACATACTTTAATCCTCTAAGCTGTACTTCAGGGTAAGCTTGTATGGAATTTTATCTTTTATACTCGTTTTTAATTGATCAACATAAGATTAGCTTGTTTTTCTGAAAAACAATCAGATCCATGGAGGGTTAAATATTTTTTTATTAATTATAGTACTTGGAATGATCGAGCTTATATTTTGTTGTTGTACAATTGTTGTTATGAAAGGTTAGAGCACTATATTTGGAAGTGAAGAGTACTTAAAAAGAGTCTGTGTTAATATTTTCAATTTATAAATGAAATAAATCTGAGTGCAAAAATATGAATGTAGTTCTTAAAATTGCAGGCTGGTATTTGTACCTACTTTAATATGTAAAATATATAAAAAGCAGGTGTTCTTTTAAATTACATAGGTCTGTGATCATGAACTTTTTGCAATTAGTAGGTCACATTTATAAGGACACAAAAGCAAGGTCACACATATTATATATTACTTACATTTTTTATTTACAGTTTAAAAAGAAATAACCTTAATAAGTACAATTGCAAATAATGAATAAATGTTTCATTTTAGTTTTCTAATTTTCAAAAAATAAATATATAATCTTAAATTTTTATTTTTATGTAAAACATTAATTTGTTTTCATATGGTGTAAGAAAGATATTTAAAATTAACTAATGTCTAAATTGCTACATAAATGACTTAAAATATGACTTTTTTTTTCTACTGCTAAGGGCTTTATCATTTAATTTAACACTTGCATTATTGCATTGGTTGAGTCATCACACAAGTTTAACACACATAATATTATATACGTTAATTTTTTATTTACAATTTAAAAAGAAATTACTATAATAAGTACAATTGTAAATAATGAATAAATGTTTCATTTTAGTTTTCTGATTTTCAAAAAATAAACATATAATGTTAAATTTTTATGTAAAACATTAAATTGGTTTTCATGTGGTGTAAAAATGATATTTAAAATTAACTAATGTCTAAATTGCTACATAAATGGCTTAAAATATGACTTTTTTTTCTACTGCTGAAGACTTTATCATTTCATTTTAACGTCTGGATTATTGTATCTGTTGAGTCATCACAAAAGTTTAACAATATTATGTTTACAAATTAACAGTTAATATGCTGACACACTTATCAACATATACAAAAATACAATATCAAGCATCATATCCAATTAACTATATATTAGCTAACTATCAATTTCTATCCAAATTAGGTTATAACACATTCTCTTTTAAAAGTAAATTGCTTAACGAAATATTCACTAGAAATTTATAAAACTCAAATTATAAAATGAATCTTACACAATGAATACTTAATGAATTGCTTCAATTTTAAGCTTATATATTTGTTTATTGTTTTGTTCGGATAACAAAATCAAAAGTTTCAAAATAGCATATCCTTGTGCAACCAGCAATAAGCCATCAATAGCTTTCTAACCAAGAAACTGAACAGATTTTAGGCACTTCTTATGCTTATTTTTGTGTTGAAAATACTATCAATTCTGTATAAGTTCCATAACTAAACATTTCTCTGAGATTCATCTTCTTTATTTAAATGCAAGTTCTATAGTCCCAAGGTGCTCAGGTGATCTTATTTCACCACCTTTTAGTTTTGCACCAGACTTAATTTATAACACTAATATGTAATAATCTAGTATGTGTATGGTAAAAATTGCCACTTCCAGGTCTTATACCATCATCTACATTCAACTGACCAATAAATTTATCAATCAATCATAATAGAATCTATTCATCTCAAACAAAATCAAAGAAAAAAAAAACATTTTGAAAATCTTTCTATTTTATTTACTCCTCCCCTCCCCCACAAATTAGGCTACTAAATTTCACTATGCAGCATTCATTGTTTTTCCAGCAACACTGCACCAAACATCTAATATTTTATGTAAATCACCTTGTAGAATCGTGAAATAAAACAAAATTAAATTCATAATACTCTTAGTTGTAATCTGTTAAAATATTTGGCAAGTCGTACAAAATCATCAAAGCTGGTTACTGGTTTAAGCCAATTGTTTAGAATATTTGAGTAAAGTAGGAGTTATTTTTATATTATATATATTGTACAATGTCTATGTAATTATTAGATACTGTATAGAATAGGTAATTACATTTAAGTAAAATATATATTTAGATTATCTTGAAGCTGAGTATTCTATTTAAACAATGCTTAGACATAAACTTGTGTATTTTTATTGTATTTAAGTATTTTTAGACACTGTATTGAAAGATGTAATATAAATTATTTTATTATTTCTATGTAATTTGTGATAAACATTTTACATGCTGCTAGGGATACATGCAAATCAGATGTTGCATAAACAGTTAGAACAATACTTAAAATGCCAAATATTGAAGCTTTCCATGTGTTACTAGTGGTGAGATTCAACAAGTATATATCAGTATCTTAGCTGCCATTTTTTACAATTTCTTGTTAAGGTTCTTAGTAGTGGTAGCAATGTAACTATTGGTTTTATATATAGTTAGTAAGAATTGTTTTAACTATGCAAACATTCTACATTTTCAAAGAACATTATTAGAACTTTAGGGAGAATATTGTTTTAAATCCTAGGGGAGTGTCGGGTACCCCCACCCACTGTCAATTTCATATGTATAGAATATTTTTTCAAGTCAATAGGCCATTAATTAGTATATTAAAAAAAGATTATTTTCAAAGTTTCAAGTATTTATGCAGCTGGTAACATGGTAAACAATAGTTTTGAAAATATGTTGAATACAGTAGTCAAATTTTTTAAATTTCTATTTTTTTAAGTTAAACTATTCTTTTTTTGGTTTATTCTTTTTGCATTATTTAATTAGATGATAAAACAATGGAAACATACAAAAATATTGATTATTACTCAATATTATTCAGAAATATAAGCAATACTCCTTAAATGGGCGGGGCTACCCGACTCTCCCCTATATTTTTTAAAATTATCTATATGTAGTGGTGTTCAAAATCATTATTAATCAAATTTTATTATACAGATTTAAAAATAAATACTAACGTATAGATTTTGTAACCAATATACAAATAAAAAGTCAATCTCCAGCAAAAACTAGGAGATTTGGCAGCCATGCCAACTAATTTTTAAAAATTCCCAAAATCTAAACTAGTATAATAATATTTGGATAAGCTTTAAAATGAATTGTAACTTATTATTTTCTATATATAAATTAGCTTCAAACTTTATATGTTGACAATAGAATTGACAAATACTATTTTCCTATTGTAAAAATCTATAAATCCCTAACAGTCTATCGAATTTTTCGCATATTTAAACTTTCGGCCTTTTAATTTGCTGTAAAAAGAGAGCATTTCTACGGCTACTTGTAAACCGCTTGTTTCCAAATACACTCAGAAACTTTTTAAAAACTGAAATTGTCGCTTAGTACATCCATCTAGCATGATATGATGTGCATAATTTAAAGACTTGACAAAATAAAATCATGCTGTATAGTAAAATTAAGCTACAGTGGAACTCCGGTTTTATGTTGTCCATTTGGTACGTTATCCCTCTTTCCTGCTGGTTTGTGAAAATTGCCTATACCAGTAATGTTAAATTATCTCAGATTTTAAATTACCTTTTTTAAGAAAATCCCACCTTAAATGTTTTTCTAACAGATCAAAATAAAAAAAATTTTGCACAAGCTTTTTCTCATATATATATATTTTTTTCTGAAGAGACTTGTCTGTTATCATTTGTAATTCTGATGTTCTTTCTGTTCTATGCTATTGAACTTTTGTCTGTGAGAGATTATTTCCCCCTTTAGTCAAAATCAGAAGGGTGACTGGATCAACAAAGTATGGAAGTTTGAATTCTAAAATTTGCGAGTGGAATTTTTTCTTGAAAACTTCAATGTTTGAATCTTCAAATTATCTAATCATATAAAAAACTGGTTAGGTAATAATTTTGTTTTCTTGATTCCAGTGACTTGTAAGATGCTTCTAAAGCAAAAATAGATGTTATGGAAGCTCTGAATTAGATTTCTACAGCGTTGGACAGAGTGTCGACTAAAATGGGTTTAATAAAGCCTCACTGTATCCAATGGGAACGTTGGCCTTTCGTAATAAAATTGCGTAATTAATAAGTCCTTCCAAAGTCGATGCGTACATAATATCTGCTTTATTACCTGCTTCCGATGATTGTGAGATGAAAACGCCAGAAAATTGAGATTAGCCAAAAAATGTGCGGCTGACCAAAAGTTATAAAGCCTAAAACATTTACAAATGTAAACCATAAAACAAATTTGCAAACTATAAGTATTGAGAGGGATATAATTAAAATTGTATCTAAAAACATGTAGAGATTACAAATTTTTTCTAATAGTTCAACTCCGATTTTACATTATCTAGCTTCGTGCGTTTTATTAATGCTAGTCTGACTGAAAACATAAAAGGGGAGTTCCAAGACATAATCTTTTATTGAGAAATCTATGCTCTTTTTTTTTTATTTATTTTTTTTTTTAAAAAGTTACTTATAATCTTTTTCTACTAAGCTCTTCCTATATTTTAAATTACATAGTTTCTCTAATAAAATTCCTTACTTCTTTCTTACATACTAAAAAGGAAATGTGGTTTTTTTTCTTAATGCATAATTAAAATATTAATTAACATTATTTTTGATTTTGAATTTTTTTTTTTTTTGGGGGCGGGTTATAGACACCCTCCTCATTTGTTTATATTTTGACAATTTGAATACCATTAATGCATATTACTTAATGTCATTGTTGTTGAATTATTACTTAAGTATGTTAAAGTTTTATTTGTTGTTATTTATGCATTTTTAAAATGAATTATTACTTAACAATTGTAAAATGTATTTATGATTAGGAAAAAGCTTCAATTTTAATTTAAATGTGTGTGTAATTTTTTATTTAAAAATTTTTCTTAATTTTTTTAATGTATAGTGTGCAATCTCTCAAAAAACCTGAATAACTTTTGATTTAATAATTGCATTTTCCCATATGCAGTCTTATTGATTTTAAAAGTAGATATTACATATGGTAATAAGCATAAAAGATATTTGAAGTTGCAAAATTAAATATTGAAACATACTTTCTCGGAATAGTTCCCCCCCAACTAATTCTTATTTATGATTCCTAAAATGTAAGATATTTGCAATCTAGAAAATATACTTCCAACGATTTATTAAGAGGGATGGAAATGAGAACCTTAATTTTAAATACACTTAAAAAAATACTGAAGCTATTGAATAGGGAAAAAAGTTTTTTTTGTAACTATAAATGTAAACAAGGCTGGTTAAATAGTTGGTGAGCAATAAAATTAAAAAAAATAAATAAAGTTATTAATATTTCAACCAATTCCATCAAATTATGGATTTTGTCATTTAAAATATATTTTGAACAATATTGAACTGAATAATACAAAAGTATTTTTTTACGAGATAACAATTAGGTAGACAAGTTTTATATAATAGGGTGAAATTTTTTTTTAGTTGTTTAAATAGTTTTAGTTAAATAAACAAAACAAAAAAATAATATCAAGAGGCTTCAACTCTCAAGTGCTCTTTTATGATTTGAACTAACCTGTTAAAATTATATTTTCCAGTTAGTTGCTATAACTTATATTTTAAGAAACCAAAATTTTTCAAAGGAAGTATGTTTTGTATTTTGTAATTTAAAATATTGCTTTCTCAAAATAATTTGCATATTTAAGATATATCCCTTTAACTATTAATATTACATCATAAAACCTTGATCATCTAATTAAAAGTTACTTCTGGTGGGATTTTTTTGTGCACTGTATATAGTTTTATGAGCTTTTTTGTTTTCTGATTTCTGCTATCATGTTTGTTTTGATATGCTTTATTTCTTAAATTGTTGATCTAGAAAGGCAATTTCACATAAAAACTTTCCCACAAGTAAAGTATTCCCAATGTATGAATAACAATAAGAAAGAAAAAAACCCTATTTGTTTTGTGGGAAAGAAACAGATTTTAATATTTACTGACTTACTCAGTTCTAGGTGTGACAATTTAAGGTTTAAAAGTAGCAAATATCTCAAGATTTCAAGCATGTGTTCATAAAAATTTTGACAACTTTCTTTTGTAAAACCATTTTATTTTTATTTACTTTTATAAGCTTCTATATTCCATTTTAAAAAAAAGCTGTGTAATCTATCTCTTAATATACAGTAGAGAACCAATTATCCGGGATGCTCGGGACCATCGCTATCCCGGATGTCTGAATTTCCCGGTTTTCTGGATCAACCAAAAAGTGTCGTTAATCGATGTTTTATCGAACCCGAATTACAAGGAAAAAGTGTAACACATTTTAAAGTAAAAGAAAAAAGGTAAGCAATCCTAAATTTAAAAAGAAAAAAAAAATGGTAGAAAAATAAAATTTAAAAGAATAAGAAAAATTTGCAAGTTTGACAAGAAAAACAAGTTTAAAAAATACAAAATTCTCATATTTATTTTTTAAAAATAATTACAATTCCTAAATTAACTAATATAAAGAAAACAAATGATTAAATAACGCAATATATTTCATACCTAATTATACAGGGGGGAAAACAATAAAATAAAAGGAAAACTTATTAATCTAAATCAAAACAACGAAAATTATCGAACCGAAACGATCGTTAAAAAAGGCACTAACATAAATATTAAAGCCCGGAACAAGGAAAGATTAACGGAATTAAAAAAAGAATAAAGAAAAACCTAATGATAAAATTTATGAATAAAAAGAATTAATTTATTAAGAGCAAATTTACCGTGAAAAAAAAATCAAGCATAGTGGAATCAGAAAAACAAAACTGCAATCTGCTTCATAAAATAATTGTATGTTTAAATTAATAAACAATTCTCCTTTTATTTTTATTTATTTATAAAAACACGATTTTTAACGAAAGCAGATTTGATTCCACATCAAGAAAAACTTGCAAATGATACCAAAGAATCAGAATTTATTCAAAAGAAAAATATTTTATTTTTATTAATCGATGTCAAATAGATAAATATATTTTTCTTTCATCTTCTGTTCACTATGGTTAACTGATATGCACGTGCAATGCATTTTCCCCACCCCCTCATAAATCAGAGAAAACGAAGTCAGCATGCCACTCCTTTGAGTTTGATTGACGGCCTAAAGGAGAAAATAAAACATTCATCCCTTCTCTGCCTCCTCTCGATCTGAAGATCATCAAGGTCAGAGAAGAAATGACGTTTCTCTGGGTAAACGGGGAAAAAAATTCTCCCCTTTCTCACATTTTCCTCTACTCAATTTCAAGGATGAGTCCAATTTCCGCATTTTTTCATAATCGTTCTAGTTTAAAATGGCGGGAAAACCGAGCAAATTTTTTCCCGGTTTTCTGGTTTCCCGGTTATCTGGATACCGGATAAATGGTTCTCTACAAAGAAAATTATTTTATATGCTGATTTTAGTTGGCTGCTTGTATTTTTTATACATTTATACTAATTGTACATATTTGAACAATAAATCTAAACTACAGAATCAGAAAATTTTTCTACATTTTGTATTAGATTTGTATGTTGTTGCTACATAGAATTGTTATAAAGTATTAATATAATGCATTAAAATTAGTTATATATTGCAAATAAATTATTATTTACAATCTATCTTGTTATTTCTTTGGTTTTGTTTCAGAATCAATGTAAATCGCTGATATGTTGTTGTTGTTTCTAATACCTTGCAAAATACCAGAAATCCTGCTGAGCCAAAGTCAACTATCATTACATACATATTTAATAGTAGTTATTCTTATGTTTCATGACTACTTTTTAGATTAATATTTTAGAATATATTTTTCTACTTTTTAGAACATATTTAGTTCTGAACCTGTTATCTTGAAAACCAATATAAACAAGTCATCAAATATTTCAAACTATCTTATATTATATTCAGTCATATAGTTCAGATTGCTACAGAGATTTATAATTGTGTTGTTATCCTGTCACATTATGTAGGATTATTTTTAAATGCCAAAACTTTTTACATTTTGGTTGGCAGTATTTGCTTCCTTATATAAGTGTTTTATTACTTCGAAATATAGCAATGTACTTCTTGACCGTATCTAGTACATTAGAAAAGAATTTCAATAATAAAATTAAAATAAATCATATATATTAATTGCTCTTATTTATATTTTCAGTTATTTACAAAATTTTCGATTTCTTAAAAAATTAAGAAAATAGTAAAAAATTCAGAGTAAAAATTTGTTAGCATAAATTACAAGTATTTAAGTTATATACATAACAAGTATATATTTAGTCTATAATGTTGATGTAAATTCTTGTCTATAAAGATCTGCTATCAAAGAGGTTGGGATATCATCCAATTCGTTAGAAACATCTGATATGCAATCATCTAGTAAAGATTCTGCAACCCTAAAGATTTAAAAAAAAAAAAAAAAAAAACATTTTTTAATAATTTATAGCATTAGAAACAAAGCATTTTTTAAATTTTTTATTTTTATTTTCCCAATTCTAAGTATCAGAAAACAAGGCTACATTTTTACTACAGAAAATACAGGTATGTCAAGCTTCGAAAAAAATATTTCATTTGAAATCAATAGAAAATAGTTTGGTATAGCTTCATTAAAACAATTTATGTTTTCCATTAAGTATTTCACTTAAAAAAAAAAAAAAACAATTTAACAACTAACAAAAAAAAAAAAAAAAAAAAAAAAAACAGGCAGTAACTTTTTTATATAACTGTGCACCCTACAATACAGTGGTTAAAGCACTGAACTATCATAGTAAAGGACCAGGTTTTTTATCACCTGTGCCAACTTTTAAGTCCACACAGTTTCATATTGATGGTATGACCTTGCTAAGGAAGTAAAAGGGGATGGTGCACAATGTATACCATCATGCTATTGGTTTTGAAAAATATAATTTTTGGAGCGCTGGAAACATGTTTACTGTTATTTTCTATTTAAATATTTTTGAAGCACATTTAGATTTTAATCAGGTAATAAACTGAAATTTATTTGTAATGCCATTTTAAATTTTTTTGGCTGTGATTATTAAAGCCACAATCCAAAATTTTCAATTGCTTTTCATATTTTGCTTGATTCAGCGTGATAAGACCAATATTTTAGTATTTTTTTTAATAATTCATAACAATAAAATACATGTTTAACTATCTGAAAATGAAATTGATTCCATACAGAGGGGAATATAAAATAATATTTACCATTTTCAATTTTTCAGATAATTTTGTCTAAACAGTTCAGATATTTCAAATATGTTACTGTCACAAATATTTCCAACAGAAAGCAATTAGCTACGGTATTTGCTTTATTTGTGAAGTGAGAAAATGAAAATAATAGTTCATCAATTTGCAAAATTTATATTTATGCGCACCATCTCATTTAAAGTAAGCTAGAAGAATTGTCTATGTCTACAGCAAAGTTTAAAGAAAGTTGGTTTTGTTATGAATAGGTTTCTTTTTTA
Source organism: Parasteatoda lunata (assembly GCA_949128135.1). Classification (NCBI taxonomy): domain Eukaryota; kingdom Metazoa; phylum Arthropoda; class Arachnida; order Araneae; family Theridiidae; genus Parasteatoda; species Parasteatoda lunata. The sequence continues at coordinate 95,533,873 of OX421975.1, forward strand.
TAATAGAAATTACATAAATTCACAAAAGAATCTCTTGCAAGATTGATAATAGTTTATTATCTTTTACAAGATAAGTATTCATTATCTCTAACAAGATGAAATTTCTTTTGTGAAAGTAAAAATGTTTTATTATGTTTTATTATCTCTTTTTTTTCTTACAGTGTTTTCCAAATATTTTTCAGTAAAAATCACATCTTTAGAAAAACCAAGAGATTTGGCACATATATATCGATAAAATTCAAATAAATAAAGTAAGAAAATAAAACTTACATATTTGAAAGAGCTATAGGGTCAAAATTATGACTTCTAGCTCGTCCAATCCTCTTTAAATACTGAAAATAGAGTTTTTGTTGCCTATTAACTCTTTGCGCCAACAGTGGATCAGTATGTAAAGTTCTAAATGGTTTTGGCGAAATTGGCTTATTAATATTAACTTGAGCTTCTTTATCATTAGTTGGAAGTGCTTGTTTGTTCTCAGTTGTATGACATTTGGTAATTTTACTTTGATCATCAGAATCTGTAGGAGAGCTTGGTGATGTCTTTTTTAATGAACTATAAATTGATAGAAAAAAATTTTTTAATGCTATTTTTACAAGTAATATGGATTAGATTTTGCAAAAAGATTAAAAGAAAGTACACTTAATTAATCATCAAATTCAGTACATTCAAATTCAATCTAACTGTTTAACTTAAGATTTCAAGGAAATTTACATTAGCTAAATACATAGATTGGATCTAATAGTTATCTATTTGAACTAATAATTTTTGAAAGTTTATGAAAATTCTAAATTTTGTTAAAGGCTTTTAGACACATATTTTCCTCAAAACATAAATACCATGTAAAAAATTATATTTTTTAATAATATAAAATTAAAATAAAATAACATTTTAAAACCAAAAATCCTTAAATAAAACAAGTAAACAGATGTAGGTATGAAAAAGGGCCGCTTCTTCAAGCATACAGCACAATTTAAAAATATATTTAACCTACAACACTATATGCTGTTCTATATAACAGACATGTGAATACTGAAAATTATCTGAAATTTTTTTTTTTTATCTTTTAGTACTAAGATAAATAACCACTGTCATTTTTATGCATACATAAAAGAATGTATATATATATATAGGGGAGAGTCTGGTAGCCCCGCCCACTTAAGGAGTATTGCTTATATTTCTGTATAATATTGAGTAATAATCAATATTTTTGTATGTTTCTATTGTTTTATCATCTAATTAAATAATGCAAAAAGAATAAACCAATAAAAGAATAGTTTAACTTAAAAAAATAGAAATTTAAAAAATTTGACTACTGTATTCAACATATTTTCAAAACTATTGTTTACCATGTTACCAGCTGCATAAATACTTGAAACTTTGAAAATAATCTCTTTTTAATATAACAGTTAATGTCCGATGGCCCATTGACTTGAAAAAATATTCTATACATATGAAATTTATAGTGGGCGGGGGTACCCGACACGCTGAATAGGAATAGTTGGTTGTTATTATATAATATGAATATCTGGTTAAAGTGAATAATTTAAGCAAATTTATCAGATTAACTGGTTGTTATTAATAATAACCAATGAAGTTTGGTCAATGTCATTCTTTTGCGTTTTTATTGAGGATATTTCCGTATCGTGATCTGCCATGCCAGCTACAATCGCCAAGCTGCAAAATTGATTTTAAACTGGAAAAATTAAAAAAAAAAAAGATGTAGATATTTGATGGGGTGGCTACAAGTTATACTTTCAGAGTTGGTCCCTTTCTGATTTTTTATAGTTTATTGTGGGCCGCTGCCTAGAATTTCAATAGACTTGCAGATTATTCAGTCACAGATTAGGATACGAAAATATCCCCTTTTTATTTCTCACCTGGACAAAAAGAAGCGGTGATTATTAATTTCGACCGATTAGAATTAATAATAACCAGATTTATCACTTTAACAGTAACACATATACAAAGAGGCACACCCATGTCCCAATGTTATATAAATAAACTTGACCAAACTTTATTGGTAACACAAGACTGCGAAGTTTTTGAAAAATACAAGAGATGTCTATGTTGATTTATATGTTATCTGATGTGGTAATTTCGAAAATGACCTTCATTTTCCTCAATCACGTTAGGATTTTTTGTAAAACCTATATTAATGTTTTTACTAAAATCCTATTTGGAAAGGAATTCTCTCAAACAATTTTGCACGTACTATCTGGCAATTGTCATCTTCATTCATTTTGATCTATGTAAAATTTAATCTTGTGAAAGTAAAATGATTTTTGAGTGATCTGCCAATTTTTTATTGGTTAAAATAAATAAAAATACTGTTGCTAGATCGCACGAGTCACCTCTGGTCAAGAGAAAAACAATAAGTTCCTTGTGTTTAAACTTTTTACATCAGTTTCTAGAAGAAAATCACCTACAAACCATTTTAATTTATTTCTATTAAGATAACTTACGTAAACTTAACGATTGACCAAAAATAGCAAATATTGTGTATGTGTACATGAAAGTTTGAAACAAAACACAAAACAAACAAAAGGAAAAAGTTTCCTTTTAAGTACATACTCGTTTTTCTCTGAAACTTATTTTTTGATGATCTTCTTTTATGCTTAATCTCAGGTCTATCTCGAGCTATCATCCAACTGCAGACGGCAAGCATGTTCTTGTTCCATCTTTCTTGATATTTACGCTCCATATCACTGATATCTTGATGGAATCTTTCCCCTTGTGCTTAACTGACTGCTCTTAAATTTTCGGGGAAAAAGTCCACCTGTGAGTGAAGGAAATGCATTTTCACACTCATGGAACAGCCTAAAGTTTTAAATTTGTCCAGCATTTTCATTACAATTTCTTTATAATCAGGATGCTTGTAGTTACCCAGAAGTTTTCTGACGACATCTTTGAAAGCAACCCAAGTTTCTTTTTCCGTTTCTGTCATGTTAGTCTCAAAATCTTTATCTTTCATGAGCTTGTGAATATCTGGACCAACAAAGATTCTCCTTTCAACTTGGCTTGGGATAAAGCTGGAAATTTTTTGCATGTGTATTCGAAACAATAGTCATCTTTTAGAACAGCCTTGACAAATTGCTTCATTACACCTATTTTTATATGTAGCGGACGTAACAAAACTTTTTTTTGGATCAACTAAGTTGTTTCGAATATTCAAGATTTTGTCTTTTTGGCCATTCTTTTTTGACCTAATGATGAGTCTTGTCACAGCTGTCCAACTCTCAAATGAAACATGGGAACTTTGTAAATCCACTTTGTTGTACAAGAAGCATGGAGAACTCTCAAATCACCGCAAATAGTCCAACTGTGGTCGATATGTTTTACTTTGTCCAGGACGAGAGCCAGTTTCTCATAGCATTCTTTTAAATGTACTGAGTGGCCAACTGGTACAGATGCCCACTGTCTCCCATGAGGAAGAAGGACAGCTTTCGATATCGAAGCCTTGAACTTCTGGATGTTCCGAGTCTGAAGACCCTGAAGAGATGACTGACAATTCAGTTGGAGGCAAAGGCACATCAGGTCCATGAGGTAAGGGGTGTATGGCCGATGGAATGTTAGGATAAGATATTAGCCTATAATTATTTTTTTTTGGTTATACTCACGAACATGGCAGGAACAAAAATAACAATTATCAAAGTGGTTTTCGGGCTCCCTCCAAGTCATAGGAATTCCAAATCGTAAAGCAGTCCTCTTTCTTTGGTGCCATAAGCGTAGATCATTGAAGCACTGCACACTAACTTTATGAGGATCCCACGATTTGTCCTGGTCTCCGAGTTTCATGCCAAAATATGCAAGATAAAGTTGTCTTACATAGTCTGTAATGCTCCTCATGTGATTTTTAACAACACTATATTTGCTGCATATATAACAAAAGTCATCTGGGAAATTTTCACAATGTCTCGAATTTGAAGCCATGTTTCACGAAACGCAAGGAGAGAAAAGCTGACGTTAAAAATGCCTCCGAAAAAGACTGTCTATTATGCTTGCTGGTGTTCCTGAGAGATCAGCGAATCTATATAAGAATTCTCGCGAAACTATTGGTCGCGAGAGATTGTGACTGAGAGCTGGACGGTGATCGAAAGATGTCATAGAGGGGTTTTGTAGATTTAACCAAAGTAGAATGCTGGTCAGACAAGAAATTCAAAAACGAAACTTTTTTATGGTAAATATTCATAAAAATTACAGCAAAATTGCATTTTTCAAGAAAACGTGACGTGATTGAAATTTTTCATTATTGTTTTCCATTTTCGCACCAAAAAATACATAAAGTTCAGCTATCAGACCCCTTGTATTTTTTTCATCGCAGGCCTGTGTAATTATGAATAATAACTGGTTAAAGTGAATAATTTGTGATATTTCTCACTTTGACAAAAAAGAAGCAGTTATTATTAATAATAACCAGATTTATTTTAACCGTAACATACATGACAAAAAAATTGTATATTCCTCTATTTTTGCACTTGGCAAGTCGTCATTGCATTGAAAAAAGATTTTAAAAACTTAAATCTGAATTACAGAAAAAAGATTAAATAGTGAACTCAGGTTTGCAATCATAATCATAATAATTATCAGGTACATGATTTTAAAAAAATCATGCGAAAATCAACAGCATTAACTTAAAAAAAGCCCTATTACAATACTGCCTGGATTTAGCGCAAATCAGCCTCATTAAAAAGTAATTACTCAAGCGAGTGATTTGAATTTTTTCATTTTAAAAGTAATATAGTATAAAAATATCAGAATTTAAAAAGCCATTTAGATATTGAAAATAATAATGAAAACTGAAAAAGTGTATTGAAAAAACAGTGGCATTATGCTTTTTTTTAAAGCAAGAAATGTAAAGCTTCCCAAAAATAAAATCTTATGCAATTTATTTTTTAACATTTTTTATTAAATTTTCTTTATTAAATGCCAGTCATTTGACCATGAGAGTGATAAACTACAAGCTTTTCAATATTTCTTCATTCAACTAGAGAAAAGATAGAGCAGGGCAGTTATATCCTGGCCAGTCATACAAATTGAAAATGTAGGGGAGTCAGCAATGTTAAACAGAAAAGATTGGCACAAATACAATCACACCCTATATTATAAATGATGTTTTATAAACTTAATTGTGATTTCTTAAAATTTTTTTTATAAGAAATACCTTAAGTCAAAGAAAGGGATTTTCTTGATTTTTGCATGAGTCTCTGGAGATGTCTGATGCAGGTGAATATTCTTTTTTGAAGAAACAGTATTTCTTTCCTAAAAAAAATATAAATATTAATTATAATCAACTCTTACATCAATCAAAACTGTAAAATAAATGTAATATTAAATGAAATCAAACTTTTTTTAAAAAATTATGATACATCTTGTTAGTAGAGAATCTAAGCTATCTACATTAATAACAATATTTAAAAATTTTTTTTTAACAAGGAACTATCATAAAATAAAAAAATTAATAAATTATTACACGAAAAAAATTTAAAGTCATAATATATATTCACAATGGTCAAGGTTAATTTATTTCAAATAACGCTATATAATTCATACATGACCTTAACATGAGGAAAAAGGACATTTTGAAGTCTTTTAATAATTTTTCCTATTGATCATAGTTGTAAAATTTAATTTGCTTCAAATAAGTTATAATCACTCAGAACATTACTATTTTTAAAAAAATTTCAGGTTATTAGTTATAAATTTTTTTTGTTGAATATATGTTCAAAATAAGATTACATATGATCGCAACATTTATAATTTTTAATATAAAGCCTTAGCTTGATTTTTTGTTGTAATGAACTTTAATCCTTCTATTACTTTGTAGTATCGTCTATTACTTTGATATAGCAACATAGAAATTGCTTTTGAAATAATTATAAATTCTCTCTAATTTATTACATTATTACAGCTTGTTATTTAAATAATTTTTCTATACTAATATACATATTGTATCCTACTCCTACACCATTCAAATCAATTATTTTTTGCTTATTTCTGATATTTGCATATTCTAATTTTATGAACAGTAAATATTGAAATTTCTTTATTTATAAATCAAACTTTTGTTTTAGGACTTTTCAATAGCTTTTTTTTTAAATAAGATTTTTTTTAGTTTTTAAAATTCAGACTTCTATAGAAGTTTAGAAGCTCTTGTAAATTATTTTTACCAAGGATTAGCTTCTCAAATGTTATTTACATTTGAAAAAGAATAAAATGGAAATTCCAGGAAAAAAAAACTTTTGTTATAGTTTTTATTTAATGATTTCTGAACCAAACAAACAACTTAACTCAATAATTACAAAAAAAAAGGTAAAATAATTTTAATTTTTTAAACATACCTTTATAGGATTAGGACTTAGTTCTTCAAGCTTCATAAACCTGATTCTATTCAAAGCTAGTATTTCATCTCCCAATAAATCATCTACTATGCCATCTATAGCAGTTTCAATATTTTCATCCTGCATTTTAAGTTTAATGATTTTGTTAAAAACAAAACAGTAATTACTCAGTGTTAGTTCACAAAACTTTAATTACTCAGTATACAATGTTTGATTACTCAGTAATTGTAGTACAATATTTTATATAATAACTTACTCTATCAGTAGGAGCTTCTAGCTGAATCAAGGTTTTCTCTTCTTTAGATTTTGCAATGGGGGCTACTTTATTTTTCCTTCAATAAAATAATATATAAGCTGTAGTTTAATAGATTGATTTGACTATGCAAATAGCACTTATCATTTTGCAATGCACTATGCTAATTGGAAAAGTCCTCAGTATTTTCTCATCAACCTGACACATTTAGGCTTATTGCACTATAAACTTATTGCATTATTTATAACGGGACAACTTTACTTTTCCTGTAATTTATATATATATATATATATATATATATATATATATAGATATATTATAGCACTAATCATTTTACAATGCACTAAGCAAATTTACCCAAAATATATTATTTAGACTAGTTGGAAAATATTTATTTTATTACTCAATTAGCCTGATTTAATTTAGACAGCTTGCAATAAGACTAGCGTAGTTAATAACCTTTTTAAAGTTTATTGCAATAATTAGTCTAAGCTGATAGAATAATTTGTAGAACATTTTTAAATGAGGATTAAGACATAAGGACGGAATTTAACAAGCTTAAAAAGTTTCTGATTGATTATAAAATATTGAGCATATTAGAAGATGCTGATCACATCTGGAAGAAGCCGGATCTTTCAATTAGCCCATATGATATACAGTATAACCTCAAAAATCTAGGCAGTTCGGGGGTTTAGAAAGTACAAAATTCGAAAAATACCCGATTTTAAGTAGTATTTTATTTAAGTTAATAGAGAAGTCAAAACTATGGGCCTAAAATTGTAAAGAAATGTGCAAATCATTTTGCATTTGTATGTTTTGTACATTTCTAAAGTTAAAAATATCTACAATGAGTTTTTTTAAAAAATCTAATGGTGCCTACAAACCTCAAAATTTTCAGAACGTAATAGAAAGGAAATACTGTAGGAAGCTATAGAGTCGCACTAAACTCACACTCAGTGGTGGATCAAGCCCCCTCAAAATTGAAAAAATAAATTAAAATAATAATTTTTTTAATAGTTTACAAAAGAAATAAAATATTTTAAAAATTATTGAAGGGGGCATATACACCTAGTTAGGTCGGAAAAAAGGTTTCCACCCATTTAATTATGTTCTTCACTGTTTCAAGAATCATAATCCAAAAGATTAAAACGAATGTTCTTTTTCAATTCTTCGACGTCTCAAAACTTGGTTTAGAGCAACTTAAAATCAAAAACGATTAAATGGACTTGTATCATTAAACATTCATTGAGAAATTGATTTGGATGTTGAAAAAAATCAATGACAGATTTGCCAAAGTTTCTAAAAAACACATTACATTTATTATTTAAAGGTTTTGAATGCGTGAATTATTTATGTATTGTTCTATTGCTCATTATGAAAAGATAAATCAATTGACTAGCATTAAAAACACACGTTTTTTTTTTCTTTCAAAAAAAAATATTTAAAAATTTTTTTTTTTTATGAAAACAATTAATTGTGGGGTCTGAGTCTATGACCCCCCCCCCCCCGGAAAAATTCTGGAACGGCCCCTGCTCACACTAACTCATTTATAGAATATTCGCAAAATTTATAAAAACATTATTTTCTTTCAAAGTTTGATTTTACTAAAACTTCAATCGGTAATGTATAATTGTTGCACTTCCACAATAAGCCTAGATTATATGCAGATAGAGAATAATGCCAATTTACTACAAAACAATTTATTTTTAATTCACTTTTAATAAACTTCCAATTTACTTTTACAATTAAATTTTTTTTCCTTATTTTTACAAAAATAAAATTATTCTTTACTTTTTTTCAAAACAAAAATAGTATTATTTCAAAGCAATGAAATGAAATAAATTTAGTGTTTTCATTACAGTATATCTTTATTTTCTGTTCACCAATAGTTATTGTGAAACAAATAACTTCTAGCACAAAAAATAAATAAATAAAAATGCCTTATAGCACAACAAAAAATAGAAGAAATCTTGATCACCTAATTTTAGAAGGAATATTTTGTGGTAACTTTTTACTTTTCGTTGTAGAAGTTTTTGTTTTATTTTCCAAAGACTTTGCTGTAGTTTTACCAATAACTTTGGGCTTGTTTATTAATGAGGATAGATAAGCATTTCTAGATATTAATCTTTGTTTCTGAAAATTAGCAGAAAAACATAATTAGAAGTAATTAAGCAATAAACCAACATCAAAAATATAAAAAACTCTTTACTATAAAATTTTTTATAAACAGTTTAAAAAAAAAGGCTAATAGGGAAACTTATTATCATTAAAAATTTCATGTTAAATATTGCTACATTATAAAATACATTTCTTTTTCTGTTAAGCACATTTTCTTTTTACTTTTATCTTATTAACAGGAGTGCAGCATTTCTAGTATAAAAAAAGTTTTTTTTTCCATATCAACTAAATTAGTTTACAATTTAGGATAGTTAAAAAAATCCACATCAGTTGGAATCCTGGTTGGGTTTTTGATATCACACTCTGATTTAAACCATCAAAACTTGGATAAAACCATTAAAAATCTAGGATGATAACCACAATGTCATTATGCATGAAGTTTGTCACAGCATATTTAAAACAATAATTAAAAAAAACAAACAAGCATACTAATATATAAATGTATGCTAATATAATTAACTATAATTTTATTTAAGTAGACATTATAATTAAGGGGAAAAGAAATAAAAATTTTACTTTATCTTCATATTTTCTTTTATTTATTTCAGATCTCTTATAATTTCAAGGAGTTTTGAAATAAACTTGTTGACATTTTAACATAGTGCACTGATTATTTTAATATAAAAGAAAGATTTTTGTTTTTTGTTCTTATAATTTTGAAGAACGTTCTTTTTGTCAACTTAAAAGTCTCAGTAAAACTCAAATTATAACATTGAAATAATTCATAAACAAAATTAACAAAAAGTTAATGAAAGCAAAAACTTCAATAAAATAACAAAGGATTCCAAACAATTCACAATCCTAGTAATTGTGCAACTTTGAAATTACTAGAAGCCTTGCCTACATATTACCTTATTTAGTAAAGGTATGTTGGCATAAATAATTATTAGAATATTAGAAGTTCTTTTTATGCTTTTCATTGCCATCTTTAAAGCAATTTAATAAAGGTTCCAACATATCTTCTGTAGGCATATAGTGGTCTATAATTCAAGGTTTCTTTTTTCAAGACATTGTCTCTCCAACATACCTAACTTTTCACATTTTCTTAAGCTATTAATGAAACAATAAAGTTAAAAATAAATGTTATTGTACTGTATTAAAAAAAACACATACACACTGTATGAAGGCACAATCTTAAGTACACTCTTACTTCAAGATTAGGAGGAAGAAAAAATCCTTTATTTCGAGGACTTGGAGCAGATTGTGGTTTAGTTATTTTATGTGCTGCAGATGAATGAAGCCTTTGAAGACTGTTTAGAAGACTAGCTCTTATTATGTTCTGTCGCTGCTCTATTGTAAAGCAAAAGATCAATTCAGATCAGAGTAAAAAAATAATAATAATAATAAAATAAAGATTCTTTGTAACTGGCTGATGTCGAAACATTTATACCACATTTGAACTTTGGTATTTATAACTCATACATGGCATTTAAGTCATAAGATTTATGAAATTATAAATTTTTTTAATTAAAAACTATAACTTTAAAGCCTTTATTTCTAATTACTAAAGAAAATCATAATATTACCATTTACATTTGAATGAAATTTTTAATGTAAACCATTAAAATTTTTTTTTATTCAAGTAAGAAGAAAAGTTTATATTTTAGGTTTAAAATATAAGTTTTTAATACCATTACTGAGATTTTTATAAAAATTTTAGAACTTTCTTCCCTGATGCTCGAATTAAACATATAGTAATTTTGAAAATTCAAAATTTCACGTGACATAATAATGTCAATTAAAACTTTTAATACATATATTTATATAATTACTGAATTATGCATTACTAAACATTTTTGAACATATTACAATGCATTAATTTAAAAATTACTACAATGATCTCACAAACATTATTGTTATTTAAAAAAAAAAAATAATAAATAAATAAAATTATTAGTCTTACCACCCAAGAAGTTTAATGTTGATTCATTTCCTAAAAGCTTATTATCTGTTATATAATTTTCAACTGCCTAAACAGAAAAGAATAGTTAAAATTTTTAAAAAGGAAAATTAAATAATAAATTATATTGCAACATCACAATAATATTTAAAATTAATTTATGAGATATAAATACATCGGTAGGGTTATAAAAAAAAACTACAATGGAAATAGCATGATAATTTAATGCACCTTCAAGTAACTGCTTCTTCTACCATACAGTGTTATGAGCGAGCAAGACTGGTCATATAATCCAGTGCAAAAAAACCAAAACTGGAGATTTTTCTACCTGTAAACTAAACCAAAAGCATTGCAAACGGTGTGTGTCCAGTCACGGTTAATGAAGAGTAATAACTGATTCTCAGAAACATAAGTTGCACATATCTAGCTGAATTCAGAAACATATCTATTTTGAAAGAGGAAACACTCCTAGTTTTTTTTTCCTTCTAAAAGAAGGCACAACTCTAAATCAGTTAAATCTAGATATCATTCTTTAACTTTTGTTGATACAAGAAAAAATATTTGCGATTGCATGCTAGTAATATTATACCTATGTATGAAATTTAATACTAGGAAACAAATTTTTGAAATTTTTAAAAAAGTAAATTTAAAATAAATGTTAATTCATTTTTGTATACATTTTTTGAAGGTGTTATAGAAAATAATTTTATTATTTCAGTACTCTAATGATAACCATTTTTTTCAAACTGACCAAGTGTCCAACAGCAAGCTCAGTTAGATGCAACTGAAGCATTGACATAATGCATAAATTTTGCTCTTTGATGACTAAATTTACTGCTAAACCAAAATATTTAAATGTATGATTTGACTAAACAAAATTATTAATTATTCTTACTTATCAAAGTAAATTGCTTTTTATAACAATATTTTCATGACATACGAATAACATCGTTGAAAAAAAAATTTACCAAAAGAAATCTTTTCACCTAAAAATATTATGTAAATTGCAAAAGAGTTAGACTAACTATTTCTAAATTAAAAGATACTCTTCCGAAAGAAGAAACTCTTTTAAAAGTTTTTAACTAGAGAAAATTATATTAGTATTTAATATTAAATATATTATAGTAGCATACTGTAATAATGGTAGATGAACTAAATGTAACTAATTTATCTCTGAAAATAATCAGCATAAAACTATTCTCAGAATGAAACATACACATTTGATTTTTAAAAATATTAAAAATTAAAATAAAGTAAAGTGAAAGGAAAAGAAGATAATTGTTTACCAAAAGTATGATTTGCAACTTTCATTATAACTAAACATACACCACTGAAAATGATCTTAAATTATTAATAAAACAAATCTTATCTAATAAAAATTATCTTATTAATAAAACAAAGAGGTTTTTATAAAGTATACATACAAATTTCTAAATCAATAATTAAAAATGACATCAAATATAATTTTGATGTAAAAAAATATTAAAAAGAAAATTAATAAATATTGACACTTAGTTTAAATAATACATTTCATTCATGCTTAGTAAAAGTTAGATATATAGAAATCACTAGTTAAGAAGAAACAATAATTTATACCTTTTCCTCTTTTTTATAATTAAGCTGCAAATCTGCTACAGTACGTTTAAGTTTCTCTAATTCAGTTTCTACGTTATTTAAAGATTTTGAGAATGGTCTTTCTTGAACTCGTTTAACAGATACATGTTGATCTAAAAACACAAAACATCTAAGAATTATTATTTTTTTAAACTATGTATATGATTTGTTCTGTAATTACACCATTGAATATACATATATTAAATAAAAATATAAGATCTACAATTTAGGAGTGCACAACCTTTTTGAGTGAGGGACTGCACACATATTTAGTCATGTTAGCGACAACTATGATGATTTTTATATAAGCAATAAGTACTTTAAGCACTAAATTTCTATCACTAAACTTGGTAAAATATTTGCAAGAAATTAAACACTTTTAATTATTTGCATTTATTCAAAAATAAAGAAACTGATATTTTTTTTCAAAACTTTTTTGTTTTGATGATGAATAAATATTAGTATAATTATTGAATTTTTAAATATATATATATTGGGTGGGAGAAATATAAATTCAGAAAAAAAAAAAAAAAAACTGTGCTTACACAATGAAAGCGTAAAAAATGAGTAATATAAATTTGAATTAAATATTTTTATACAAGAAAATGTATAGTGTTTAAACAAGAACCAAACATTAAAACAAAACCATTATAGTACAAAATAGGATTCAATATTTATTTGGCATTGTCCTTGAGATACTATTTCTTGAATTATTAGAGGTTTCATAGATTTTAAATGAAAAACTTTTTTTTTTCTTTTCCAAAAAAATTACCTAAGATAAAAAAAAAAAAAATTAAACTAAATTACAAACAGCAAGCAGTGTGAGAAGTTAGATGCACGATTTAAAACTCACATGTTCTATATCTTAATAAATGTATCAGAATTTTAAAAACCATATGGAAATTAGTAATCATATATGCAAAAAAAAAATGATTGAGACGCTGCTTGGATTTATGATGAAATCGGTAAATATAAAGCAAGGCAAAAAGTTATTACACAAATTCAAAATTGCGTATTGTAATATTGTATTAAAAATACTATGTGAAATTTTATAGTAATAACCATTCAAAAAGCGTTAGAGAAACAACATAGATTTACAACAGAATCGGGCAAAACAAAAAATGACTCAAATGCGCACTTCAAAGTTTTTAATATTTCTTAAAAAAAAATAAATAAATAAAAATTCCGAAAAATTGTTTAGAGTTTCTGGCTGGATGCACATCAACAGTTTCTGGGCTGGACGACAATCATTATATTACCAATCATATAGGGATTACCAATCATTATATAAATGACCATATTAATAAATTTAAAAATGGTGAATCATTATCAATATCAAAAATAATGAATTCACTATATTTATTTGGAGTTTGTGCTGATGACGAATAATCATCAAATAAATATGATATAATTGATAAGAAAATGCATGAAACCTTGCATCCAAGATTTGATGCTGGACTAAGGTGACCAGATTCATAAACTATGGTTTGAGTATGAATCAGTAAAGGGTCTTCAGAAAAACTTTCCAATTTGAGAACACCATATATTTATATGTGTAATAAAGAATTTTTTTTTTTTAATTGATAACTAGTATCAGGTGTAGAACCATCTTCATCAAACATGCTTTCATTACTAAGCAGTTTTGAAAAATATTATTCAATATTCTATCGGATTAAAATTTGTTACGTTTTCGCTAAAATTATTTTAAGAAGGATATTGTGCTTTCAGTTGTTAGAAATAGCTTGGCACTTTTTGTTTATATTTGCTGTAAAACTACTTTTTTCTCGCTTTAAAAAACATGCACATTTCTGATATTTCATTACTAATCTGCACATTACTGATTTAAAAAAAAAAGATAAGCTTTGGAGAAATTCGAGGACACTTGTTAGAATTCTTAAAACATTCTCCGTCCTCAAAGAGTTTAAAATTTTTTAAAGACAAATAATGAAATTTGAAGACTTTCCTTAAGATTTTAGGATGCCTGACTACTTTATAGTAAACCCTAACTTGGAGAATCAAATAAAAAATTGATCTAAAACTATCTTATCACATTAAGATAAATAAACAGGAAGATTTCTATACCAGTATTTGCCAAGTTTTAGTGGAAACCAGACAGTGGCAGAACAGAAGCTAAAATTAAATCATTGCAGATAAGGACAATATCTAGTGGTGTAATTCATTAAAACCTCTCATACCACCTCTCAGCAAGCTACTATTTTTTAAATTTATTGCAAGTAAAAGCACTGGGCAGAGGCGCTTTCACAATTTCAGGTATTGCTATGCGAGAAGACCTCTAAAAGGAATAAATACTAATAGGCTATTTTTCACAATACATGATTCTCAAGAAGAAAAATTACATACTGAATTTTGCGGCAGTTTTTGAAGTGGCTTGAATTCCAACAGTTTTTTGCAGTGTGGGTGTATTTAATGGTTGACAGGAACAACAAGTACATTTATTCTTTTTACAGAATTCATTCCACTCATGGTCTTCCTTTTTAATTAGAAATTGCTGTCGAGCTTTAAACTGATAATATCGCATCTCATCATCTGTAATTCTGGAACAAGAAGACATTTTTCACACAGTTATCTTTTGAAAAACAAAGACCTGGAAAAAAAAAGAAGTTTAAATATGAAGAAACTACATGAGCAGGTAGAGTTTCGGAAATTTATAAAAGCTAGATTTCGCATAAGTAGGTAATTTAATATTTTTCTTTAAATAGCAAATAAGTTTATGAGCGTTACGTTTCTATTGTTTACATTTTAAAAACAGAATTATAAGTTTACATGAATATAAAGAAGTTTGAAACTTAATTATAAAGCATGTATACAACCATTGTCTATTAAATTTTTTAAACATTTATTCATATGAATTAAGAATTTCACCTATAAATCTATCTTGTCAACTTCAAATAATTTGACATAAACTTTCCTTTTAAAAGAAATGTTATTAAACATTTCAAAGAAAAACACGCAAAATTTAAAAAAAAAACGAAAAATAAATAATTTTTAACACAATTATTGGTAATATCGCAATTAATCTAATAAATTTTCAATTAAGAAACCTAAAGTTTGTCTGCAAAAATTTATTTAAATTTACCTGCTTTTCTAGTATTTTACGGTTATAGGCAATGCAAAATTATCGCAAATACGGTCATAGTTTATTGAAGATCATTTTACAAATTTCAACATAACTTGTTAGCAACAAAAACTTTAACTTTAATCAAATGTTTATATTTATCATCGTGTCTTCATCTATTTGCTTCGTTGCTGGGAATCAAACTCTAATATTGTAAATTGTTTCATATTGCGGAAATTATGTTTCCCATGATTGCATTTTATTGTCGAAACACCATTTCAAGATCTCTATTTGGATATAATTGCTTAAAGTTTTTTGCTAGCGCATCAACCGATTCGCATGCAGAGTTTCCAACCAAACCAAAATTTGACGATCGTATATTGTCTTCACTTGTTTGTCCATTAAATAAAAAGAAACTAAGATATGATGAGAAACGTCAACTTTTAATTAATGATGAACTTTCAATCGGTTATAAAATTATTAATGGAATCCCTAATATGATACCTACTGAAGCTTTGAAACTTGATAATTAGTTCAGAATAACTTTATATTTTTTTTGATAATTAGTTCAGAATAACTTTGCTTCAAAAGTGGATCTTTAGTTGTAATTTCTCATCATAAAATCAGAAGTTGTGGTTTTGTTGTAAATATTGAAGTCCATTGTATTATTTAATATTTATTAATTTGCTGTGGTGGTAATATTCTTTTAAGTTACCTACTGTTATCCCGTTAAGATGGGTGATATTGCTGTTAAATGTGGTTGTAAAGGAATTAGAACATGTTTAATATGTGAAAAAGAAAAAGGAACTTCAGCTGAACCAAACTGTGAAGAGGTTTGTTGTGATAATTATAAGATATTATTATAACAGAAAATTTTATTATCCTATTTATTAAATAATTTCGTTTAATTTATGATGCACTTTGTAATTTAATATTTTACTTAAAAAGCTCTCAGATGATCTAATATTCTCGGATATATGAAGTGATATATAAATACTCTCAGACAGGGATGGAGTTTTTGCCAGGACAGTGGCAAAAACCAAATTATTTAAATTGCTGATTAAATATTATTACAAAATACTTGAAGCAAATTTAAATCAATCATAAGGAATAATTTTAATACATTTCATGAAAAAATTATTTAGTATTCATAATTAATATAAGGGTAATAATTTTTAAAGAGAAAGTTTTTGGCCTCTTTTCATTTTAGAAAACTTAAATAAATGTTTTTTTAACAAATTGTATTTTTTTTTACTTCTTCATAATAACTTTTGGTATGTATTATTTTACATAGGTATCACTCTTACACTATATTCAAAGAAAGACATATGAAAGCTAAGATGGATGTTTTATTAGATAGATTTTGATAATCACCTCATTTCTCAATATTACTTCAAAATGCAAACAAAACCACACAATTTAAATTCTTGTGAAATTTCCAGTGAATTAATGTCTCATTTACACTCATGTCCTTCTAGTAGTACTGCCATTGAAAAAGTGTTTTTGAATTTTTCATTTGTACATTCTAAAATTCGGAATAAGTTGACTCTAAATAATGCTTCAAAATTAGTGTTCTGTTATGCTATGTCGAGACAGCACAAATTGTATTGTGATGATTAATAAAGTATTGAATTTGGGCAAATTAAAAAAATTGCATTGATACTTGTTTATTTTAATTAACTACACATGTTGATAGATATTTTATGTTTTAAATTATAGTTATATAATTTTAAAATAAGTTCATTTCACTGGAAAAGAAAAGAATAATCACTAATTTTCCGATCAATAATGTTTTAAACAACTAAAATGATATACTTGTATATTTTAATTAACTACACATGTTGATAGATATTTTATGTTTTAAATTATAGCTATATAATTTTAAAATAAGTTCATTTCACTGGAAAAAAAAGAATAATCACTAATTTTCCGATCAATAATGTTTTAAACTACTAAAATGATATATTAATACATTATGATTTCATTATGGAATAATAATTTTGCAGTGTTTTCACTACAGCGCGAGAATCTCGCATATTTTTTTTCTTAATTGAACAAGTTGCACCTTGACAAGAAACGTGACACAAGTCAAAAAACAGCATTTTTGAAAAATCAACTTAAAGAATACTATAAAATTTATTCTGAAATAGAACGATCTAGAGATGAGACACTTTCTGAGCTTGACGGTGCACTTCATGCATATTTTTTATTGACATAACCCCAAAATTGCTGTTTTTTGACTTGTGTCTCACCTTTCTTACTTAGGTGCAAAATTATGAGCAAAATGCTTAAAGATTTTATATATACTCTAATTATAAAATACTTTTATGCAGAGTCTAAATTTTTGTTTAAAATTTTCTATGTTAGTCTTGTAATTTTGTTATAAGATAGCAAAGTCAAATTTCTTATTATTTTAAAAATACCATATATTTTAATAAAAAAAGAAATCTTTTTAGCCCAGTTATCTCTTAGAACTTATGCTTTCGTTAATAAAACATAAAGGTAAACTAATATTTTTTAAAAATGTTTGATGAATTGCTAATCAAATTTGATCTAGGGCGAATATAAGTATTAAAATTTTTCATAAATCATGTATAAATATAAGTTACTAAACCAATGGATGCAAAACTTACGTTTTTAACTATCTTTAACTTTTAAAACATTACTATGCATTAAAACCTAAAATAATTTTTTTGTTGTTGTATATTATTGAAAAACGCAACTTTAGTTCCCAGTTTATAAATCAAAGTTTAGTATTATTTGGAATACATGAAAAATTTAAAATTAAAAATTTTTATATTTAAATATCTAGTGTTATTCATTTTTGATTAAGTTATTAATTTATTTTTGAAATTTTGTATTTGACTAAACTCTATCGTTATTGTTAAATGTTATCGTCGCTGAACACACTTTTTTGTAAACAATGTTTCGTATGTTTTAGGAAACTGTGGTGTACACTTACTGTCCTTATTGCAATCTATGTTGGTCTGAAGCTGGCAGTTCAGTTGATCCTCTGTATATTGGCGAAATAGAACTTATTCCTGATTTCATTAACAAAGAGGAAGAATCTTATTTGGTTTCATCAATTGATGAATTGCCCTGGATGCCTTCACAATCTGGGAGGAGAAAACAAGTATGCAGTTTTTATTGATGTTTTTTTTTTTTTAAAATTTAGATTATTTTTTACCATTTTATATACTTATTAATGCAAAATTATCTTTTTAAATTAGTCTGCACTCCTTAAATTGTCAGATTCCTTACATACTATTTGATTGTTATTGTAAGACCATCTTGGGTGTTTTATTCTGTAGCCATTTTGTTAGAAAATTTTTATGTTCATCCTATGAATTTGTTAAGATATTTTAGTAGTTTTCTGAATTGATAATTCAGGATGTTTTTCAAAATTTGTGCGAACTAAATGTTTCAGCCTAGTACCTACAGAATTTTTCTTTTAATTATATTTTTTAGCAGGGATCTCCAAACCTATGCCCACAAGCATAGTTCCTGTCCATCCTTGTAAGTATGACTGGTGCTCTACTACTGAGATAAAAGTATTTTAATTTTCAATAAGAAGCTAAATAAGAATGTAAATTTCAACTATAACTACACCTTGAAAAAATAATAAGCGTGTCCTGTCCAAGTGTGTAAAGTGTCCTCTTTGGTATAAAAAGATTGGAGATTCATATTCTATCGAATGTACCTAATGTGATATGGTAAAAATATTAATTTCATGTTGTCTCTTTTAAAATATACACATGTCATTTAATTTTCAATAATTTAAGCAATATAAAGCATAATAAACAATTATGCTGTATAATGTAGTATGTTTTTAAACATTTGAGTTTTGTGTTGTTTACCTGATGCCTTATATAATTAGTTACTTTCAATTTTTCAGGTTCTTTATGAATAAAAAATTACATCATTTTTCATGCAATTTATTTCATAAATTTTAAAAAATTAACAACATTGTATATTATTAATATAGTTTCTATGACACATTCGTTTGTTTCTATTACATTTATAGTGTAATGATTTAGATTAATCAAATAATAAATTCTGACTTTTTGACTGATTTTTTCTTCAATTTTGATAAAAATAATTTTGGTCTAAACATAACTACATCACTGTGCATGCTGCTAAAGAAATTTTTAAATAAACCGAATAAAAATTTTAAAAAGTTATTAATTACTTCACTTTTAAGGAAAGTAAAGTATTTGGTAATGATATTAAAAAGAGCATGCATTGGAAAATGGTGGAATCCACATTAGTTTCGCTGAGACATTAAGGAAAGGAAAGTGATATAAATCTTCACCTAATTAATTTTAAACGTGGTAAATTCTAAATTAAATATTTACCATGTTTTATATATTTACCCTGTTTGTCATCAAATCTTTGAGATTTTTTAATTTAAAATGGTAATAGCTAATCCACTTCATTAAAAAAAAATTTCTTTACAGGATTTTGGACCAAAGGCCAACTTTAAGAAGAAGAAGGTAAAACTGGGAGATTTTAAAGGATTTCCTTCTTTTGCTAAAAACATGATTGAGAGACTTCATTCTGTGGATGATCTTGTAAATTTTTTTCCTGTTGAATTATGTCATTTAGAATACACCCCTGACAGAGGTTCTTCAATCCAACCCCACATCGATGATCTATGGTTATGGGGGGATAGACTTGTAACTATCAATCTCCTGTCTCAAACCATTTTAACTTTAACCCCAACTGTTAATAGCTGTTTAAATTGTCCTGAAGAAATGCAATGTACTAACATTGTTTCTGCCTTATCAGACAAATTTAACTTCAAAGAAAAGGTCAAGCTTTGTAGCCATCAATTTGATCCTGAAGTTTTTAGAGACAAGTGCCACACTGATTTAAAAAGTATTTGTTCTGAATATGACACGAAAAGTATAAAAAGTGTGAAACCAGCCGTTCAGATCGCCTTGCCCCCCAGGTCTTTATTTGTTCTCTCTGGCTGTGCAAGAAATAATTGGTTTCATGAAATTAAACGGCAGGACGTTACATCTAGAAGGCTGGCGATGACATTTCGTGAACTTTCTGAAAATTTTCTTACTGAGGATGCTGATGCAGAAGAAATTTCTTGCAAGCTTCTAACAATATCTCAACAGTATTGTGATTTTAGCAAAGGAAATGTGTGACTCAAATTTATGATTTTTATCACTGTAATTAGTTGATTTTTATTATAGTAAAGTATGATATAAAATGTGTGATTCAAATTTATGATTTTTATTACGGTAATTAATTGATTTTTATTATAGTAAAGTGTGGCATATGATGTGAGGCATATATCATGAAAAAAATAATATATATTTTCAGTTGTTAAAGTTAACATACATCTGATTATTTACATATGACATTACATGAAGTTACTATTTACTCATGACATTACACAAAGTTAACATACATATGTTTCATACTCACTCCATTTACTTGTATTCAGCAATAAATTAAGTAGATTGACTTTATGGCACTAATGAGTCACATTTCAATTATTACAACTTAAACAAAAGTTATTAGTAAGTTATAATTTCATTAAAGCTTTATTTCATTTTCTACAAGAGAACTATCATGTAAACTTGTTTTAAGTTAAGTTGTTTACATGATATTTGTTGAGAAATAATTCCAAAAGATTGTGTATTGAAATGAACTACTAGAACTAAAAAAGAGCGATACTAAATGTAAAGCCACCCCATGCATGCACTCCTCAAGTGAGAACCATTCATTACAGACTATCGTTTTCTATTTTTTATGTTTAAACCATTACAGAACCCATTTTAGACGAACGCTCTTTTAATGGGACTCCAACAGTACTTTGTATCTATAGAATCTCTTTTAAATAATTTCAAGGCATGCACTCCATTTTTTAATTGTATTTCATACAATTTTTTCTAACACATTTCGTGGACAATCCCTAAATTATGATTGGGTTGATGTGAATTTCATACAGTTTTTCCTAACCTATTTCGTAGACAATCCCAAAATTATTATGATTGGGTTGATGTGAATTTCATAAAAATTTTTCTAACATATTTCGTGGACAATCCCTAATTTATTATGATTGTTTTGATGTGAATTTTATTGAATCTTTCCTAACCTAGGACAGTCCCTAAATTATTATATTGAATTTGTGTGAATTTCATGCATTTTTCCTTACCTATTTCGTGGAAGTCTCTAAATTATTATGATTGGGTTGATGTTAATTTCATAAAATTTTTTCTAACCTATTTCATGGACAATCCCTAAATTATTATGTTTGGGCTGATGTGAATTTCATGCATTTTTCCTAACCTATTTTGTGTACATTCCCTGAATTATTATGATTGGGTTGATGTGAATTTCATACAATTTTTCCTAACCTATTTCATGGACAATCCCAGACTTACCATTACTAAAAAACTATGTTTAGAAAATAAGTAAGCTAAAGTTAAATATGACAGTTCTCACTAAAACAATGGGGAAATTATTTTTCCTTCACTTGGGTTGCATAACTGATGTAGAAAAGAAATCCGCTGAAGAGAGAGGCAAGGGACATTTGCCCCACATTTGTGATATTTTAAAAAGAGTTAATTTTTTTAATGCATAATCATAAAGTATTTTTTTACTATCGAAGTATTTATTTTTATTTTTCCATATTAAAAATTGTTTCTCCTATTCCCATAGATGAGGTAGGTAGGTACTTTAAGTCGTACTTGAGCTGCACAATGGGCTGTTGGCGACGGATTGGGAAACATCCCTGAGAATGTTCCGAAGACATGCCATCAAAATTTTGATCCTCTGCAGAGGTGATCGCTCCTTTGCTTTGGTTGCCCGACAACCTGCGTGCGATGTTGAGCACTTTACGGTAGAACAGTTTGCCGTGGACCGATACCGCGCACCTTCGGTCCCTTGCAGGCTGATCAAAGTGATCACCCACCCACTTACTTTCGACAGCCAATGTTTCTGACTTCGGTGTTCTACTGGATACTGTGTCTTTACGATCAGACCATTGCGGGACCAACCATGAATGAAGTTGATAACCGAAGCATGGCTCCTGGAGACCTAAAAGCTCTCTTGGACCTAAGTATAACATGGGCGTGGGAGGGGGGTGCACTTGCCCAGGGCACCTAAATCTTAGGGATTCCCAAATGTTGTTATTTAAAATAGTTTCAAGTTTTTACGATTTCAATTTTACTCTTTATTGAAGATAGTACTCGCTGTTTCATTTAATTTTTACAACATTCTAATTTTTACTGAAAGGTCTTAATTTTTATAATGTGAAAGTAGCTACATTACTTTACTCAATCTAAAATATGCGGCTGTATTTGTCTGATTCTTAAAGTACAGTCCGTAATTCACGCATCGCGTGCATAAAGGCAATTTACCAATCAGATTTTCAATCGTTGGGGTTTATTAGAAATCTGATTGGTGCAACATCGTGACGTATGGTGCCTTTAGTACAAATCTAACTATCCACATTGGTGTAACTTGTGAGATTTTTTTATTAAAATGAAAATAATTCTAAATTTTATTGCTAAGAAAAATTTTGGGCTCCCTTAATTGGTATTCTGCCCTGGGCTTCGCTTTCTCTTAATCGGGCTTCCACATTTCCAGGAAACGAAAAAATTCAAGGAAATGGATTCCCACATGGAAAAATTCTTCATAAAAATCAAGTACAATGAGCTACATTTAAACATTTTTAGATGATTGTTTAAATGGAACACTTAAATGCGAAATTCCACTATTCTAAAGGCCTCACACTTGATTTTAATGATAAAACCATTGAAAATAAAATTCATAATAATAGTTAAATGTTAAGGTGCTAAGGAATTAAATAAAATTAATCTTTTTCGTTATTTCGGTGGAAGTCAGAAACGTTCCTGAGCAATCTATCTTTTTGTTACCACTAAGCATTTCTGCCAGTGCACCACAAAGTCTAACGCCGTCCATCGATCGCCGACATCCAAAAGGAGTCGTGGTGGCCTCAAAGGATAGATCGCTGGCCTCCCAAGCCCGGTTTGAATGCCAGCGATACGAATTCCGCATCTGGCTTAAACCGAACACAGTGCAGACGTAAAATATCCTCAGTGGTAGACGGATCATATGTTAGAGTCCCCTTCCTGTTAGGCTAACCGAACGATGTTCTGGTGGTTTTCCTCTCCATGTAATGCAGATGCGGGCTAGTTCCATCAAAAAATCCTCTGCGAAGGCAAATTTCTCACTAAACTTGATCTTGGAGCTCCCCTGTCTTCTGGGTTTGGTTCAAAATTACAAGGCTACAGAGTTGATCATTAGCAGTCGTAAACCCAAAAAATTGCGTCGACTGTTCAACGACGGTTATAAAATAAAATATTGGGTTAAAGAGAGCCGTGAGGGCTCAGGCAATAGAGCATTCGCCTTCCAATGAGGTGAACCGGGTTCGAATCCCAGCGATGGCTGGTCGATACGAATACCGCTTCCGGCTTGTGCTGATCTAAAATATCCTTGATGGTGGATGGATCATGGGGTAGAGTCTCCTTTGCCATTAGGCTAACCGTTATGAGGTTTTCATGGTGTTCCTCTCCGCGGATTAGGTCCATCAAAATGTCATCCACGAATTTCTCCCAGTGCTTGATCCAGGAGCTCCCTTGTCTTCTGGATTGGGTTTAAAATTACAAGGCTGCGTAATTGAACATTAGTGGTCGTAAGCCAAAAATCGGGTCGGCTGTTCAACGACGGTTATAAATATCTCGTTAAAAGAGTGATGGACGGCGAAAATATTTCCTAAAAATTTAATATGAAATGAGAGTATAGATATAAAAAGAAATAGAATAAACAAGCTCTGGTGTATGCAAATAATAATATCTTGGGAGGAAAGAAAAACAACAACAAAAAAAAAAAAAAAAAACAGGGCAATATATAGGATATAACCTTTGGGGAGGAATGAAATTACAAATTCGTGCTGTTTTTTTGAAGCGTAAGAAATAAGAAAATATGTTCTCAATTTATCATATGAAGTTGGAAAAAAATTTGAAAAACACCTCCTCCATTACTTTAATACAAAACTCATTGTTCTTCTGAAGTGAAAAGGGCTAAAATTACACCTTTTTACTGTCATGAAATCGCATTGGCTTAATTTGATCTTCAAAACTATTATAAGTCATAGTTCTAGAATTGTTTTGAAACTCGCGGAATCACGAATGCTTTCAAAACCAAACGAGATTTTATATTACCTGGAGCAATATTTATATGTTCAAAACATGGCTATCAATCTTTCGACTTTTAAACCATCAAATATTTCCTTTTTTTCCCTTTCTTCTTAAGTAGAGATAATGCACAAATATAGGTGCGTGTGCACAATTTAGAAATCTCTCTCTCAATTTTGAAAGGTAGATTTACGTCTACATTTCAAAATTGTAAAGCAAAAACAACTAAAGGGTTGAAGCAGGTTTTATTGGTCCCAATACAAATTTTATTGCGGGTCCTTACGCAAGACTTAAAAAGTCTTGTTTTCACTTTTTCTTAAATTTATTTTAAAATTGTAGTTTACACTCTGATTCTCTGAATATTATAAAAATAATAGCTTGTTTTTATTGCTTATTTCTACTGAAAATGAAGTGTTTGCCAGTTAGTATTATTAAATATAAAGAAATTCTCTGCGTTTTTTTTAAAGAAAAAATTATAAAAACTACACCTTTAAGGAATTACAATCGAGTCCTGAGTTGATGAAAATAATTAATTCCAGAGAAATTCTTTTATGTGTTCCTTCATTAACTACAGCAAACCTTACAATTTTACAGTAGTTGATAGGGCACTTACGAGAGAATTTTGATTCAAGTTGTGCATGTGATCAATTTTAACTTTTTTCACAATTTACTTGAGAAACACAGAAAATTTTCAATTTATTATTGATTAAATCCGGTAAACTATTTAAAGTTGAGGGAGATTAAAACAGATTTTATTTTATTTATGTATCTGTTTTTTATTTCGATTTGATTGTTGTCTTCTTTCGGAGAAATAAAATACCCATCTTTTTGTTTCAATTTTATCACTTTTTGCTTTTATCTATCAATTTGCTCTTATTTATACTCATCTCTTAGATTTTTATTTTAAGTTGAGTTTATTTAAAGTTAAAAGAGATTTTTCTCTTTAATTTTTTATTTAAAACTTTTTTCAGAGAGATAAAATATTTATCTCATTCCCGTTTTAATTTTATCACTTTTTGCTTTCTTTCAAACAGTTAAAAACGTCTATGTCTTTCCCGTTTCAACTTAATCGCTATTTGCTTTTATCTTCTTTCAAAGAATTAAAATACTTATCTCATTTCAGTTTTATCACTATTTGTTTTTGTCACCTTTTAAAGAGCCTTTAACTCTTTCCAGATTCAATTTTATCACTATTTGCTTTCCTTCCAAAGAGCTAAGAAACACCTACTATGTCTTTCCCCTTTCAACTTAATCGCTATTTGCTTTTGTCTTCTTTCAAAGAGTTAAAATATCTATCCCGTCCCCATTTCAGTTTTTTCACTATTTGCAGTATTTGCTTTTACTTTCTTTCAAAGAGTTAAAAGCACCTGTGTCTTTCCAGTTTCACCTTTATCACTATTTACTTATGACTTCTTTCAAAGAAAAAATGCTTATCGCTTTCCCGTTTCAATTTTAGTACTATTTGTATTTGTTCAAAAGGTTAAAATGGGTGTCATTATGAGATGAATTACCTGATAATCACAACAGCACACTTAAGGGTGCAAATTAGGACTAGTCCAAAGGAACGAAACCCAAATTTTTAGGAGGGCGCTTAGAGGATTATTAACAATTGAAATGCCTAAATCGTCTACCGATGTGGACTTCATACATAAGGAAAAACTAAACGAGCCCTCAAACATTGGCTCAAAGTAACTCCATCATTAAAAGCGTTGCTGGACAGAGGCCATAGTTTCGATTTTTCTTCTTCGTACATAAAATGTATTTCATGGTTTGACCTGTGTTTTTTGGGAGAGTTTCTATCTCAAAACAAAAGCTCTTTTGTCTATACCCCCAATACGATACTTCTTAAATATTTGGAAATAATTAGTTTTTAATCTTGTAAAATTTTTCATTTTTTAATCTTCTCTCATTTTATCTTTTAATCGTATAATATTCCTTAAGTGTGCTGTAACTTCTGTCAGATTAAATTATCTCTATTTTTCCATTCCTATCTTTCATCTTACTATGTGTACATTGTCAGACCGAAACGCTAATAGGTTTTTATGTTACTATTTGTGATACTGAACGTTATTTTAATGAATTTTATTATCACTAAGAATTACTTTCGTAATTTTATAAATCGTTATACTTATTTACTAGTATTACATGGTAGTACATATATTACATGGTTAAATTCAACTAGATAAAAAATGGTAAATGAATAATAAAAAAAGAATCTTTTTAGAGATATTTAACAGAAGAAATGAAAAAAAAAAAATAATTTGATTTTTTTTCTCCATGTTTAAATATCTATTGTAACTGGATATTAATATTATAAACTGGATTTAATTTCGTCCTTCTAGAAAATTATATGCCTTCAACTCCAATGCTTTGTTCCATCTTCTATGCCTACTTCCCCTAATTACAACTTTAAATTTTTATAAGAAATTCTAAGTTTTATTTAAAATTTATAAAAGTATAATAATACCCGATTAATATCTAATACTAATTAATACTTACTTATTAGTAATAGTGATGAAAGTTTATGTTTTGAAAATCCTGTGATGCAATTTTTTTCTAAATTTTCATACCGTTATTTGTTTTATATCCCCATTCTGAGGGAGCATATTTAAAAGGCTATCCTTTAACTTTATGATTTCGAAATAAAAACACGCAGAAATCAATATGTTTCATGAACCGCAATCTTGGAAATAAGGTTCCAATAGTTTTGAAACGAGAGCCTTCTTATCTCGAGAAGTTTTTAAGCGAATGAAATAATTCTATGAAAATATGACTTTTAGTAATTATTATTTTGTTTAATAATGGTAAAAAAAAAAAAAAAAAAATTGAATTGTAAGGTATAAAAATAATCAATATGAATTTAAAAAAAGAAATTTTAATGCTAAAATCGATCGAATTGTCCAAGAGAAATTAAATTTTAAAAATACGACTTTTTCCAAATTCAATTTCTCAGGAACTATTCGACCGATTTCGCTCAAATTTTATATTTTGCTATTTAAGCTGTATTCTTTAAAATGATGTAAAAATTTTTATCCACTTCTATTCAAAATTCTTTTTTGATTATTATTAAATAAAATAATAAAAAGTTATATTTAATAATAATAAATATATATTAAATATAATAAATAGATTATAAATATAGATATTTTTTAAAGTTATATTTTGCATGAAATTATCTTTGGATAAACGAACTTTTTAGTTGTGTGCAAAGTTTTTTCAATTAGCTTAAAACATTTAATTAATCCAATATCCAACATTTAAAAATCCTTTTTCTTCACAGGTGAAAAGTTTTTCAAGGTGGTCAGTTCATTATTTTGTGCACTGTACTTTATTTTTATTCACAGTTGGAAGTTTTGATATCGATTTTCAAGGCAATTTTTAGCCCAGGACTATTCTTGAAAATAAATAAATAAAATAAAAGAAGCTATCGTGATTCATCGTGAATTTTTACAATCGCCGATTAAAAATGTCAGGTTATTTTTAAAATATGATGCAATCTGTTTTGTTGATGCACGTCGCAAAAAAAGCCTTATCTTTAAATGTATTTGCATTGTCAACAGACTTAAGATGCAATTTTTAGATATTGTACTTAAATATCAGTTCAGATAAACAATGTTTAATCATTGCATGAATAATATAATTATGACATTCTGAATTAATGTTCTTTTCACGGCTTTTCTTTGCTCTTGAATCAACGTTTATGATAAGAGAGGTCAAGGCCCATCAAAGTATTGTTTAACTACAAAGTGATTCCCCAAATTAGGGACTAATTTCATCCTTTCGGGCATGGCGTGTCACGTGACAAGACAATTAATATTAACCGCTGATATAAGTGGACTCTATCCCAGGAAATGAAATGGTGGCAGCATCTGCTACTCGCTGTGAAAAAGTAAAATAATGAATAGGAAACAGCTGTCAAAGTGTTTCTTTTAATTCTTTTTTCTATTATTCACTTTCAACAATGTTATGGTACTGTGTGTGAATTATGGCGCATTCTGTATTAAATATGACATGACAATATAATAGTCATGTTATTTACTTTCAGGTTTTAAGAATGTAATTGAAAGTGTTTTGTCTAGTGGACATTGTTAATGGTTAAGGTGTAACGAAATACTATTGAGCAGAATTTTAAGTTGCCTCTTCCTTGTACGAAGGAGAAAAAAAAATTTCCAAGGTTATGTTTCATATAAAAAACGAAATTTACCTTAATTAACGAAAGTTAAACGAAATTAGTACTTTAAAATAACAATTATTCTTCAGTGCTATCGATCCCTTTAGTGACGGCTTGATATCATCCCAGATTCCAACCGATAGGGACCAGCTTATCTGAGAAGTAAAGGCGGTCTGTGCGTATTGCTGACCACCTTACCACAATTGTGTTTAGTATGAAATGATATTGGTCTCGAAATTGTGGTGACTTAGCCCCCACTGGCATAGTAACGCAAAAAAAGAGGAGAACTGTAACTAAAGTAATCAACGAGCTTAAGGATAGAGATGCATTAATAATTTTGATAATCTCTCTGAAAAGTTTTGAGTAAAAAGCTGAGGGGGGAAGGAAACTGCTTTTTAATACTCTTCTTTAGACAAATATTTTGATTGTGTATTTGTAGTCGGAATCGATTTGGAATTAAGATATCAAATCGCTAAACTAGGAGCATGAGAATAATTGACAATTGAAATAGAATTAATTAAGTTTTAAATCTTTGAAACTTAATTCTATAGATTTAATTGTGAGTCAAGATTTAAATTAATATAAAATAGATTTATATAAATTAATTTTAATCTTGACTCATTACTCATTGGAAGATTAATTTACAAGCTAGCTAAGGCCGGGATAGCCTGGTTAGCAGGACGTTAGGCTCGAGTTCGTGAGAAAGGGAGTTCGAGTCCCGTTTGCCAAAGATTCCACATGTATTAAATGGTGACTGGTGAAATTTCTCGGAGCCACAAAGTCCTCCAACTTCCCATAACAAATCAATACCTGCGGAGAGGGGCTTGGTGGCTCATGGGATAGAGCGCTCGCCTTCCAATAAAGTAAGCCGGGTTTGAATGCCAGCGATGGATGGTCAATACGAATTCTGTAACCGGCTCGAGCCGATCACAGTGCTGACGTAAAATGTTCTCAGTTGTAGACGAATCATAGGTAAGAGTCCCTTGCCATTAAGCTAACCAGCAGGTTTTCCTCTCTATGTAACGCAAATGCACGTTAGTTCCATTGTCTTCTGGATTGGATTCAAAATTACTAATCTACGGAGTTGAGCCTGTGTAGCTATGAACCCAAAATTAGGTTGGCTGTTCAACGACGTTTATAAAATAAAATACCGCTAAGAGTACAGAATTGGAGATCCATCGTTCTCTGGTTCAGGTCAAAATTACGATGAATGAATGGAGTATGATCGGGTCCTACCTGTAAAACGGGCTGTGATGTATGTGTAGCCGTATTCTTAGTCATATGTTGTCACTGAAAAGACGAGAAACGCTCCCCCTGTTTTAAAAATTCGCTTGATTTCAAGCAAGCTTGCTGATTTGTAAGTGGCATTAGTATCAACAGCAGGAGCCAGATGGGGTGGGGGCAATCTTGTTAATCTTACGAGAAAAAAAAATTTAGAATGCGAAGTCAGTCTAAATTGAAAAGCTTCAACATTTAGTGTTAAAAAAAGAGGCTAAAAAATAATGTAAAATTTATTGTAACTATAGACGCCTTTAAACTTAGTTTTATATTCTGTACAAATTTTTCAATTGCATCATAATTTTATAAAGTTAATCCTTATAATTTGAATACTTTTATTGTCACAGATCTAATCAATACGTTTAAACATAAAAAATTTAGTTTAGAAAAAAATAGTATGCAACCTGACATCGTTTTGAGATTTTCTATAAATTAAAAATGAGATGTGATCATATTTCGTTTTTAAACCTACAGAGCGTTTAGTCTCAGCTAATGTTGGCATTTCTTGCACCAGAAAATTTAAAAGCAATTGACATCAAAATTTGAAAAGTAATCAGTAAGACGGAAATTTCAATGTGATTTTTCTAAATTTTCAATACGTCAAGCTCGAATTAGAAAAGTATCAAGACACAGAATTTTTTTAAACGAATTTTGAATTAATGTTCAACACCCCAAAAACATAAATGAAAGAATATCAAAATTGATATACGTTTCATTAATTTCAGTTTTTGGTCCCTATTTGCTTGAAACTGTAGGAAGCAGAGACATGCCATCACTTGATCAAATAAATCAACTTACTCTCCTTCTACGCAGTTTAGCATGTTTTTATTATTGACCTTGAATAGCTATTCCTTTTTGGGTTTATATATATCAATATTCAATTTGGTAGCATTGTCATTTCCCAAATATGAATACAAGAGAGCTTCGATATGTATCAAGCATTTGAGCTGACTCACGATCGCGTAAGACCTTTCGTGTGAAACTGCATTCGTATAGACAGGATAACTGCGAAAACCTTCAACGTTTCGTCTGACGGCAAAGAGACCCAGCGGTTCCCAAATGGTGTTTCGTGGAACCCAAGGGTTCCACGAGTTAGTACTTTTCATAACGAAGGATGAGTTTTGAAACCTCTGATCATAGTATTTAGAAACCGTGATAGTTCAAGAGATAGAGCGCTCGCCTTCCAATGAGGTGACTCAGGCGCGAATCCCTATGATTGACTGATCGATTTGAATTCCTCATCCTGCTTGCTCTGACCACAGTGCTAACGTAAAATATCCTCAGTGGTAGACGGATTATGGATTAGAGTCCCCTTGCCGTCAGAATAACCGTAGGAAAACCTATATTTCCTCTCCAGATAATGCACAAACAAGTTAGTTCCATCAAAAAACAAAAAATCCTCCATGAAGGCTAATTTCTCAGAATACTTGATTCAGGAGTTCCCTCAAGGATGGCGCCAGACTCTGCCCGACGAGGGGTCAAGTCTCTCCCGACAGGGGGGCTCAAACAAATGATTTCAAAATATTTAAATTAAAACGAATTTTATACTTTACATTTTTTTCTCACATCATATTTTTCAAAAAAAATAAATAAATAAATAAATGTTTCTAAAAATCTAAAATCACTAATATTGATACCCTAATGTGCAGATTCCTTTTAATGTGTAAATTTAAATCTAATTCTTTTCTTCTTTCTGCTATCGATGTATTTTGTACTGTATGGTGCAATATACCATACATTGTAAGCGTAAAAATTACTTCTGTAATAAAGAAAAATAGTTGTAGCAGTGAACTCTATTTCAAAAAATTTCTACGCTTCTTACTCTCATAACGTAAAAGTTATTCCTTAATAAAAATTTGAAATTTCATGCACATTTAACAAAACATTTTAAGAACATTTTGATATAAAATGTTATTTTTATATGCATCGATTGGCTTTCGAATTATTTAAATGTTTTGTAAATAAAGTTTTAAGTACATTTTTCGCATCCACGTATTCTATCTAAAGATATCATGCCCCGTTTTGAACGAACTTCGAAATGGTTATGCCCATAAAATTGTAAAATTCGAATTTTTTTTAATTGTTACGTAGTATAATTTTACGGACAAAAAAAGGGCTATTTTAATCAGGGGAGTCGATGTTAATATATATTGTAAATAAAAACAAGGTAAAAATTTCTCCTTGCGATTCCTTTTTCTTTTCAAAGATGCTTTTAAAGTGAACATCTATGTCCGGCAAAATGCTAATTTCTCCATTTGAAAAAAAGCGTAAGTCCATCGGCTTAAAATATAAGATTAAAAAATTATAGCATAAATTTGTAATTATTTTTCAATTTACAAATTTTAAATTTGCGTCCGAGAAACGAATATTAACTAACTTACATTTTTTTTAAAAATTGCCACTCATGGCTGCTGTTGGTCTGCCTATGTTTTTGTTTCTCTGCAAAGCTGAAAGCACACTTTCTACCAAGATTTCTGTTTCGTCCTGCAGAAGCTTTTTACATATTGACATACACCTGCAACGAATAACCTTTCACACAGTTAATTAATTATTGTAACATTCTTTCCTCTACGATTTAAATTTGCTTTTGCTTTCATAGTTACGAATTTTAAGTCACAAAAAATGAACACTAAAAATTATGAAGTTAGGGGACGAAATTTCGAAAAAAAAAGACTTTCTTTTTTATTTCTCAGGACTTATTTGACCGATTTTGCTTAAATTTTGTATTTTGACATTTAAAATTGCAAATGATGAAAAAATTGTACAACTTACATTTCTTAAGTTTCTCTACTTCCTTTAAATAAAGCAATAATAAATGTTTACTATAAGTTTTATTTTGCATGAAATTATCTTTAGAAAAACGAATAGGAATTGATTGATCTGATTGGAATTGTATGCAAAACTTTTTCAATTCGCTTAAAAAAATTTGGGATATAGTGAAATACGCAAAAATTAAAGTTGACATTAAAGGGTCCTAACTTTAAAGCGCGTTCCTGAAAAAAAACTATTAAAACAATATTTCTAGATTGAAACTACTATATTTTGGAGGTCAGAAATCCGTCGAAAAAAAAGTATGTTTAATCGGATAACGTTTTTATGTCTTATTTCCTAACTTAAAATATCGTTTGGACTAATTAATTAGTATATTTGATGTCACCCTCTCGAACCATTAGGAATGAGTCTTAGAACATGAGGAGCCGAACTTAAGATTAAAATTTATTCCGGTGGGTCAATTTTACATTCATTTGAAGTATATGTCAATATTGCTGATAATAGCAAAATAATTTTTCTTTTTTATAAAGAAAGGTAATTTAGCTGGTGGTTATCCATGTATATATGCTTTGATAATTTTAACGATTATGATTGAAAGAGGAAAATAAGGTGAAATGATGTTCACTTTCAATATTAATATCAGATATAAATAAATAAAAACGTCTTTTATTTTGGCCTCTTTTGTTAATTTCATAGTATAATTGCATAGTAATATCTTCGAAATAATAGCTCATTGTTAATGAGGATAAATTCGTTTTTCCAAAGGTAATGCCATGCAAAAAATATATTTTTAAATAGTTATGAAATATTTAATATTTTTTATATTTATAATATGCGTTGGAAAAATTCTGAATCCCGATTTTTGAAATCCCCATGTAGTAAATGGTGACTGATGCACGTTAAATCTGTCGAGTCACTAAGTCCTCCATGTTCCCATAACAAATCAAGACCTCTGGGGGTACTTATCCAGGAGTTCCCTTGTCTTCTGGATTGGTTCAAAACTACAAGGCTACGGAGTTGAACATTAGTAGTCGGAAACCCGAATATTGGGTCGGTTGTTCAACGACGGATAAAATAAAATAGCAAGATAAAATAGTAAAACTTTTATATAATTTTAGGAAGGTAATTTTAAATTGTAAAATACAAAATTTGAATGAAATCGGGTGAATAATTCGAGATAAATAAAATTTTAAGCAGACTGACTTTTTTAAAATTTGATAACTCACAAACTAATAGATCGATTGTTCTGAAAGTTTGTATTTTGAAATTAAAAGGATGTCAAAATATGTAGGTCATGCAATTCAATATATTTTACAATTATTTAATAAACTAATAAAAAATAATTATTTAAAATTATTTTTGCTTAAAAATTTTTATATAAAATGTTTTTTGTAATTTTATGCAAACATTTTTCAATACACTAAAAAAGTTCTCGAGATAATGGACTATAATCGAGGAGTTAAGTTAAAATTAAAGGACCCAAACTTTCCAACCCTCTCCTTGCCATAACTTCAGACCATATCTTCCAGATTGCGGCTATTTCCGCGTTTTGAAAAGTAAAAACCTAAAACTTTAGACAAACTTGAATGTTTATCCAGAGCAGAATGCGCTTTTCTGTCTATTTTCGTAACTTAAAATATGGTATTGACTATCTTTGAAGGTGAAAATAGGATTAAATCAAAAGTTAATCAAGGTGTTCCCTTTTTCCATTTCATACACTGTACATAAAATAAGTCAATGAGAATCTGTTATGTTGATTAATATATATTTTACGATATTGAATACGAACAGTTTAATTGTTTTTCTTAATCAATCAACAATCTTTTTATTACTAAGAAAATGATTTAAAAAAAATTATTTGGTCATTGTTTTTCTTTTTTTCCGACTGCATATTTATTGCGTTGATTAAAATACTATAAACCTTGAATCCGAATAAGTAAGTGATTTTCCTCATTTAAAAGTATTAAAAAAAAAAAAAAAAAGATTTAAAAATTAAAATTTTTAAATTTTTTTATTTTATTCTTATACTTTCATTTTGCTTCAAAATTTCAAAAAGCAATTATGTGATCCCATAAACCATTGATGAACACATTACATAAAAAAAAGAATTCCTAAAGAAGGGGACCTGCCTCTCTTTCTATCCCCCAGGCTTTTGTCAGTTTTTCCCCCAGAAAAGAGGTGTGATTGTCCTTTTCTCAGTTCTACAGAAGAAAGAAAAGCAGTTTGAAAGATAAGTTTCCAAGAAAATGAAGATGTGTCTGCAGGGAGGGGGAAAGGATTTCGAAAAGTCCTCAATTTCACCCATGTCTAATCGCATCCCGTCTTTAGTTTAACAATGTATGGCAAAGTTATGAGTAGTGCAGTGAAACTACAATTACATAGAATTTACAATATATTTTACTAATTTGTGTTACTAATTCTTAAAAATAAATAAATAAAAACTAAAAAGTCAACTACAAAAAATTTTATTAAGCATTTGCAAATGAATTTTTGAGATAATTTAGAAAAAAATGTGACCAGACTATTTTCCGGACGAGACTTTAAAATTTTCCCGATGGGGGGGCTGGGCATGCCCGACAGGGGTGCAATTGCCCCCCCTGACCCCCTACTGGCGCCGCCCTTGAGTTCCCTTGTCTTTGGATTGGGTTCAATATTACAAGGTTACGGAGTTGAACATTAGTAGTTGTAAAACCCAAAATAATTGGGTGCGCTGTTCAGTGACAGTTAAAATAAAATAACGTTGTATTTAGATCTAAACTATATTTCATAACTTATTTAAGGCCTGTTTACACGGTCCAACTTCTCGAATCCGAGAAATTAGACGGATTTCGCTGTCCAAGAAATTGGATGATTCGTTGACACTATCCAAGTTCTTGAATGTCACTGATTCGTTGAGAGAAAAACTGGCGCATGCGCATTCTTCATATTCAACATTATGAAATAATAATTACATAAGTTTAAAATTACTATATAAATTCAAATAAAATCATAATAACACAAATAAACCGCAACAGATCAATTTATTTGAACTAAAATATATGAAAACAGACAACAAAATGATATCATTTGTTGCCTGCTTGGTGACGTCACAAAACCTAAGACGCTGATTGGTTAAGGGAGAAAAAACTTGGATGGAAAGTAGAACATGCTCTACTATCGTCCTAGAAGTTGGACCAAGTTCTTGGATGCTTGTTTACACGATCCAAGCTCAAAGCAAAACAAGTTTCCATCAATATCAATCAATCTCTGTCCAAGAAATTGGATCGTCTAAACAGGCCTTAAATCTTTCGATTGCCTTCATGAAATTACTTCGAGTAAAATACCAATGATATAGAAATGGCATTTTTGAAAAGAAAAATATTTTTAATAAAAATATATTGAACAAATTATGAAAAGAAAAATCATTTATAAAATATTGCCTTAGTATTCCCTATCCAGCTTTTTAAATCAAAATAACTTAATTATTTTACAATGAAAGAAGTTTTCCCAATAACCATTTCAGATCTTTTAAGTTTTCACTTCGAAGTAATCTTAAATCAGCCATCCTTTCGTTCTTTGCAAAAGTGAGCCGCCATCCCTTAAAATGGCCTTTTTATTCAGATTCCATTTTAAAAACATTTATTCATTGTTTTTTACAAATAATTACACACTGGTAAAACTACCTGTGTTTTCAGGCTAATTCTGATTATAATTACAAAAGATTATTCTTAACAGCTTAAATTCTTATAAGTATCTTTTTTCAGGAGGGGAGATATTAAAATTTTTTTTAAGTGATTTTAAATTTAAAACTATTTTTTTTAAATAAATACCTTTTTTTTCCAAAAAGAAAAATTGCATCTTTAAATATTTATCTTCTCATAATTTTTAGTTTAAATTAAAGAAAAAAACTTTCTAACTAATTACAAAATAATCATTTTTCGCTAATTTATTATTTTTTTTTGAAAAAAAAAAAAAAAAAAAAAAAAGAAAGAAGCTAAGAGATTGCCTTTTAGCATGCCTCTAATTATTTTTATAAACTACAAATTTTTCTCTTATTTTGATAATGAGAGAGAATTATCATCTGAAATATGCTGATAAAATAGTATGAGAGGATAACTTAAAAATTGTTGAGCATAAAATTCAGTTTTTGCATAATATTGCACATTTTGATACATATTTATGATGATAAGTGAGTGCCGTTTCAAAACTTAAAGAGCCTTTTTCAGAGAGGAAGAGCCTTTTTTTATTTTTCGTAAGAACTCTGATTTATATATATGTAACTATTCATGCATCTTGCCTTATTTGCATAACATTCGTTGCATCCCTGATTTTAATCAGTATAATTGAATTTTCACATATAAACAGTGAAAGTTTGGCATCCCCGCCCCCAAACTCCATACTATTTCACAAAACATGAAAAACGCAAAGCTGTCATTCATTTCTCACCTAAAAAGATTTTGAGAAATTTAACATGCAGTATTTTCGATTCTCTATTAATCATTCAGAAAAAAATAATACCAATACAATTCTGAAATCAACATTTTTTACAAGGTAAATAAGTATTATTAGATTTGTTTTTTAATATATGTTCTCGTGTAATTTACTTACAGCATTGTCCAAATTAATTTGTACTACTTTAAATAATAATAAAAGTAATTTTTTAAATGTCTAAAAACAGGCAAATGTACAGAAATTACAGCCTCATAATGTTTTATCATTTTACATGTTTGAGAAAAATGTATGTATAAAAGTTTAAAAAGTTATAATGTACTATTTTCATTAAACTAACCTTCATTATCAATCCTTCCTGAAAGGTAAAGTGCTATAGAATGAAAATCTGTACTCCAAAGTTTGTACAAAAAAAAATATTGATAATATACCAGAATTATAGTTCGTTCATCAGGACTTGGCTCCACCTCCTCGCACCCAGAGGGAAAGGAGAAACATCTTTGCACTTGAAATTTAGACCATCCTTAATGAGCACCAAATGCTTAATTCTTTTTCAGTCACTTACTTCGCTTTATCGTCTGCTTTTATACCTTTCGTTACTCTAGCTAATTAAATATATTTTATACTTAAGAACTGCTGTTTTCCCAGCAAAATGGACAAACTATTCACTCAAAAGAGAGAAATATCAAATTTATGAAATATTTAACGTTAAATAATCCCACAGAGATTGGAAAATAAATATTTTTGTCACACATTCACTAAATAGCAACCTTGTTCAGGACTGTTCACATCTTTCTCCCAAAAATAGCGAAATAGTATTGTAACGTCATATACCATATGATGAAGGCAGAGCCAAGTGCCAACTCCTGGTGAACGAACTATATAAATTTACTTAAAGGGAAAGTCCTATCAAGACAAAAACACTAAACAATATATAAAAAAAATGTCCTGCAGAAAATTAATTTCAAAACAGTTGTGATAAATTATTTTGTTTTTCAAAAATCTTGAAAAATATAAAAAATTAATTACAAAAAATATTACACTTGTTTCTAAATCTTGTAATAAAAAAGCTTAGGAGTCATCAAATAACAAATCAAGCACTCCCAACTCTTATCTTTAAATCAAGCATAATATAGTCTTAGTAAAGAAGTTGTTTCTTAGTTTTCCTCACAACCTATAGGAGACCTTATTATGACTCAATACAATGAGAAGTTCTAGAAGAACAGGTGAATAATACTTAATGATAATGTATTTTGTTTTAATAAATTTTAAAGTAAAAATCATGATGAAATACTCAGTGAATGTTTAACATAGAAAATAGGGAGAAGTCTCTGAATCTTATATTTTTTAAAAATCTTTATACAAATCATAA
Organism: Parasteatoda lunata; assembly: GCA_949128135.1. Taxonomy (NCBI): domain Eukaryota; kingdom Metazoa; phylum Arthropoda; class Arachnida; order Araneae; family Theridiidae; genus Parasteatoda; species Parasteatoda lunata. The sequence continues at coordinate 95,572,432 of OX421975.1, forward strand.
GAAATAGATTTGTGCGAACATTTTAAAAGCATAACAAACTTCTGAGGATCAATTTTATAGATAGTGATATATTATGATAACAAAATTTAACCCAATATGTGAATAATTAATTAACATGTAAAAGTTGCTTTAATTTTAACTACTAAACAATAACACAACAAGGAATGTATCTAATTTGATTCTATAATTTAGGGGTTTCCAACTTACATGAGGCCGAGGGCCACAATTAAAAACACAAAACAAATGGCGAGCCGCAACTTCATCAAAATTTTTTGTAGGACTCTTATGTTTGAAGGAACATTAAATATTACAGTCAGATTTTTACCAAGTTGTACAAAGCAAAAGTATTGAACTACAAAATAAAATAAGAAGTAGATTTTTAAAATATTTAATTGTTGTTAATAATATTTTTAAAAATATTAAACAAATATAAAAATTTGGGCTACAATAACTTTAATGTGCACCTCTGTATTAAACAATTAATGCACAACCGTTATCTAATTGTTTAAGATATAAAATTTTAAAAAGGTTGGTATTAAAACTAACATAGAAGCACACAAAATGTTCAATGAGAAAATTTAGGTTTGTTTGTTGCAACCACCAGAGATTAGATATTTATATATAAAATTTACAAATGTGTGTGTCAATATTTTCGTCTAAAATGAGTGGTTTCAAAAAGTTAAATCTGAGAATTTCATCGAGAAAATTTCTGATAAGCACATGCTAAATTATATTCACAAAATGCAATAAAAAAGAGAAAGATTATTTTTGTATTTGAATATTTTCTTGGATGCAAAATCCGAGAAAAATTTTTTTTGCACCGTTGGAATGTTAAATTTCACAGCACCTTTAAAGTACTAAAAAATATTTTAAAGTACTATATACATTAACAAAATAATTTTCAAAGACTAATAACTAGTTTCTGAGAAAGAACTTTTTTCTTGATTATATTAGCCACCATAAAAAGATAGAGCTTTTTCGGTTCAATTTAGAGAGTGGAAAATGAAGTCTGAAATTGAGAATATCTTGCAAAATTTTAGCAGAGTTGCACACGAGAGTGCAAGAATTTCACCGAAACCATAGTAGTCACTCCCAAGTCTTTCATCAAACAAGATTGGTGCTATCATACGTTACAGACAGACGGCAAGTCAAAATGGACTGTGGTTGAATGAATTATGAAAACCACACTTTTATATAATACAGAGCGAAAATTGACATGGTAAAGAAAAAACCTCATTTTAAGCATTTTTTAAAAACATCCCATGAAAAAAGCACCTTTAGGGGCTTTTAAAAAACAAAATTAGCACTTTTTAAAAATGCTACGCACCATTTTATTGTATTTAAAAATTATAGTTATTTCCATAATGATCAAGATATTTTCTTACAGATATATGTATTATTATTAATGACCATAATATTGCCTAATTTGATACATCAACACAAGGTGTGAATGTAATAAGAATCTGGTATTGTTTCTATGTGCTGGCAAATTTGGCTTCAGGGTCTCAATAATCCACAAGTACAAAAATACATTGGTTCTGCTGCTTTGGTTATCTTGGATCTTAACAAATGAAAGAAATATTTCAATGAAAATATTACACCATGCCCAATTAAACTATCTCTGTATAACATTAGAAATAAAGCTAAGGTCATATTTTTACACATAAATTGTGAGAGTTTGTATATTCAAAATAAATTTTATTAAAAAAACACCAAGTAACAAATTATACTGATTTACACACTAGACAGTAGCCAACAATATTTAAATTTATAATTATACAAAATATGAAATAAAGAATTACAAATTTAACGGATTCCAACATTAAAAGCTCATTTATGTTTAACATTTGATCCATACAATTTATTATAACTACCCATTATTCTTTTGAACTATTAATTGCAGCTGAAATATTATGCACACTGTCAATAAAAACAGCAACATTATCAGGATCCATTTCAGGATAGATACCATGGCCCAAATTTGCAATATAACGCTGAGTGCCAAAGCCTTTAATCATTTTAGAAACCATATCTTCAATAGAAGAAGGTTCCGCCTTTAAAGCACACGGATCTAAGTTACCCTGAAGTGTGATATTTTCAGAAATTTTGCTTCTAGCAACTTCTGGAGAAATAGTCCAATCTAAACTGATCACTTCATACCCAGTATCATTTAAAAAAGGTAAAACACTACAAGTGCCTTTAGCAAACAATGTCATAGGAACTTTATTAAGGCCTTGTTGACTGATACCTTCTGTCACTCTCTTCTTTATATCTTTTATGTAAGGCAATGCAAACGTTTTAAACTGCTCTGGACCAAGATGCTCTGCACTTGATTCAAACACTTGCAAAAGTTGAGCTCCAGCTTTCACTTGGCCTATTAAGTAATTAACGATGACATCTGTGAGCATTTCAAGAATTGAATGGCTTCCTTTGGGCCACTTGTATAGCCATCCTTTAGCTTTGGACATAGTTTTTGAACCTTGGCCTTCGACCATATAGCAAAAAAGTGTCCAAGGAGCACCGGAAAAACCTATTAAGGGAACTTTACCATTCAATTCTTTGCGGGTAAGAGTTATGGCTTCGAAAACGTAGCCAAGTTCTTTTTCGACCTCACAGGGAAAGCAGAGGGCATGTAAATCTAGGGGGTCATGCAAAGGGTCTGAAATGACGGGCCCGATTCCTGGTACCATCTCAACATTCATCCCTAATGCTTGTGGAATTACAAGGATGTCAGAAAATATAATGGCAGCATCCAGTGGAAAACGTTTTATAGGCTGTAGAGTAATTTCACAAGCTAAAGAAGGAGTCTGGCATATTTCGAAAAAAGGGTGTTTCTTACGAACTTCTTGAAATTCAGGTAGATATCTACCAGCTTGCCGCATAATCCAGACAGGTACCCGTTCTGTTTTTTGACCCCACGCTGCTCGTAGGATAAGATCGTTTTGTAGGGGAGGAAACTTTTTATCATCATCCATTTTTTGAAAACTTTTTGATCTTAAACTTGAGGTGGAAACTTGCTGAAAATTCTTAATATACCACGTAATATTTGTCAAATTAAAAGTACTTTTGTTTTGAGGTGTTTGAGGTTTAACTTCAGTTCAGTTCTTTCTATATTACGAAAAGAGATAGCCGAGACGCCATCGATACCTCTTTGGAGCAATCATTAAGGACCGTTCTCTTTGGACGCAATTTTTTCACATGCAAAAAAAATCGCATTTTGTGAAAATGATCCTTTAAGGATCTCTTTACTGCACTTGAGGAACAGTCACTCTGCATGCGAAAATATTACGTAAGACAATGAAAATTTGATAAGTGAAATATATTTTCCCAGAAAAATTTATGCCATAAGAGCAGTTCGCTTCGTTAGAGGCATTCCCCCCAAATATTGCTCACGCACTAGTAATCACCGTCGAAGAATAATCAGAACCAATCAGATTCCTTTTCTCGAATATCTTTTGTGACGATCGAAAGTGCGTGAACCGCATTCTGTAAAATTGGCCCTCCGGAAAGGGAGAATTTTGGAATTATTTCAACTGAATCCAGTTTGTCTACGATTTTGCAATTACCAACTTGCAAAAGCCATAGCTTTCATTGTTAGCAGTTCATCTGTACAGTACCAACTTGCCACATATGTTTTATAATTTCAATAGGTATAGTAAACTAGACAATAAAATAACAGCTTTTATGCTGGTTTTCTTTTGTAATGATCACATTTTCGCGAACTAAGAGTAAATCTTAATGATTTAAAGTTGTTGTAGTTCATTTACGTCGCACTAGAGCTGCACAATGGGCTATTGGCGACGGTCTGGGAAACATCCCTCCGGATGATCCGAAGACATGCCATCACAATTTTGATCCTCTGCAGAGGGGATGACACCCCCGCTTCGGTAGCCCGACGACCTGCGCGCGAAGTCGAGCACTTTACGGTAGAACAGTTTAACGAGGACCAATACCGCACACCCTCGGTCTCTACGCAGACTGATCCAAGTGGTCACCCACCCGCACGCTGACCGCAGTCAGTGATGCTTGACTTCGGTGATCTGCTGGGAACCGTGTCTTAATGATTTAAAGATTTAACTTTACGTATGTAAATTCTTGCTAACAGTTAATTTCTATGAATTATTCCCTATTTTTTACTATTTTATTAAAAAATTAGCGAAAAAAAACTTTGGATTGTTGGATATACAGGATGATTTTGAATTCCTCATTATTATTTGGTTGGAAAGTAAGGCACATTATTAGGACTCAGAAATGTAAAGAAACTCATGACCAGATATGTCATATAACCCGACCAAGATCACCTTCCCATTATGAGCTAGCTGTTTGAATTTTCTATTATCTAAATTGTTTTACCATGTTTGAAGTAGTTATTATAAAACATTACATCCAGATAGATTCCTAGATATAGCTATTTTATCCTAAATTAACGTTTCAACGATTGGATTGTCTATTAAATCATTAAATTAAGATAAATAGCTATTTATGGATTTCATTTACATGCAATTTTAGACAATAATTATTATAAAAATATTAACTTAACAACAAAAAATTAAATAATTTAGGAAAATAAAAATACCGCTTCAAATGAGCATATAAAATAGGCAGAGTCGATCCTACATTACCACTCTCCGCCTTATGGTGCGCATTTTACCTCAACACCAAATATTAATGCTGAATAAAGTCAGCCACGTACTCAAATGTGTAGAGCTTCAACATTTTCATTAGATTTCGAATTAGTTTCGGAGTATCAGAGAGTTCATATTGATGATGTTTCCTATTTTTCGATGTAAAGGAAAAAATTAATTGTAATAAAATTGTGACTTTTTGCCGTGACATATGACTAAAGATCAATAAATATATACCTTTTTTAATATTTAGAGTTAATTTGAGAGTTATTAAATTTTAAAATTTTGATGATAATCCTAAAATGTTTCAAGAAAAAAAATGCTTATTTTCTCCCCGTCTTTTTGATGAGATCAAAGTCAAATACTCTCTTTTCAAATAAAAAACACTTTCAAATAAAAATTAGCGGCCTCGATGTTAATTTTTGTATGGATAATTATGAAAGGTTCTTCAATTCCACGTTTTCTACAATCTCGTTTTTATTACCCTTTTTTCTAAAGTTTATGTTATGTTGTATTCTCAATTTAATAATTTGGCGTCTGTGTGTGACGTCAAATTATCATTTCCTTCTTATGACAATCTTATTCCTTCCCACGGAATTATTTTCCAATTTTGAAATTTTTTTAACACATGTACAGTGCGCTAAAAAATAAACGAAACATCCTGAATAACTTATAAGCTAATGATCAGATTTTTCCATATTAAAATCAATTTTATTGATCCGACAGGATGACCTTAAATAGTCTAATTAATTATTGCAGACGATAGTTTAAGTTACAAAATCAGTAACAAAAACGTACTTTCTCTGAATGCACTTCTTTTCGATGATTTACGATTGTTGACACCCAGAATAAAGGAGTAATCGCAAGCTGGGAAAATTTTGTCCCGATATTTTGGTCGGGAGTTGTAGAAAGTTTGGACCCTTTGATGTTAATTTTACTTTTTGCGTATTTCGATATATCTCGAGAATTACTTAAAAGAATTAAAAAATAATTTTTAATAATTTATTATTATTATTTTATTTAATAATAGTCAAAAACGTTTTGAATTGCAAAGTATACAAATTTATACATCATTTTAAGTAATGTAATTTTATATGACAAAATACAAAATTTGAGCAAAATATATCGAAAAGTTCCCCAGAAATCGAATTTTCAAAAAGCCAGATATTTAAACTTCGATTTCTTAGGATCTGCTTAACCGACTTCGTTCAAATTTTTTATTTTGCCCTATGAAATTACTTTATTTAAAATGATGTAAAAATTTGTATACCTCATAATTTAAAATGTTTTCAACTATTATTAAATAAAATAATAAATAATTATTAAAAATTATTTTTTGCATGAAATTACCTTTGGATAAATGAATTTTATAATTATATGTAAATTTTAAATAAAGTAAAATTATAGTAATTATAGAAAAGATTTTTCAATCCGCTCAAAATTGGAGAAACGCAAAAAAAAACAAAAAAAAAAAAACAACAACAACTTATGATAATATGGGGTCCAAATTTTCCCTCCTGATCAAGCTATTGGGATCATTTTTTCCTGATTGCAGATACACCCTATTTTTTGGAGGTCAGAAATCCGAAGCCCTCGAAAATAAGGTATATTTATTCAAAGAAGGTACGTTTCTGTGTATGACAACTGAAAATATCGTCCGTACTCACTGATTAGCATATTTGAGGTCACCCCCCTTGAACCATTAAGATTGAGTGCTAGTAAGTCAATCTGTACAAATCACACAACGGGCCGACTATTAATAAAATCCGATCATTAGATCAAAAGTTATTTAGGGTGCTCGGGTGCTTCATTTATTTTTTTCACGCATTACATTATTTTAATATAGCACAGGTGTACCAAGCAGCTTTAAGGGATGGCGAAAGATAGTGAGCGATTCACGTAAACTCTAGTAAAATTTAATAAGTTAGTAATTTTAAACCAAAGTTTGAGATATTTCATTGCTTAGAGAAAACTACTGGCAGGAGAGTTAAGATATTTTTTTTTTTGTTCTTACATACTCTAACATCTTTGTTTATATAAATTACTAATTTATTTTGGCACGATTAAATTACGTTTTCTAACAAACGAATAATCGTTGGCCGTTTTATCGGTAAAAGGTTCCATAACGGGATGGACAGGTAAAAAGAGCGAGAGAAGCGATCTGAAAAGAACTGGACAAGCAGTTTTGATGATTGGCGAGCGATAAGGTGCAAAAAGCGTTGTCTAACATAATTAAAATTAACTATGTCTATATAATTAGTAGTCTAGCATAATTATAATTAAAATTAACTAAGATATTAAAGTAGAAAATCTGGCTTATCAAATAAGATTAGGGCGAAAAGAGGGACTGAAGCTATTTGAAAGGAATTGCGACATCAGTTTAAGGAGTTCGCAACGACGACCAAAAGAGTGCACTTACTGAAAAAAAAAAAAAAAAAAAAAAAAAAAAAACTAATTTTAACAACAAAAGCAAACTTATGGTCTTAAGTAATTCATCTTCCAAGTAGAAGGAAATCGAATCGCAGAAAGAAAACACTTAAAAAACATGCATATTCTTTTGCCTATATGGCCCCGCAAATTGTTCTTACTTAAAATGTGTGTTTTTTTCCCATTTTGTGCATACACTTTTTTATTTCAATACATTTTATTTGCGTGTTAATATTACATGTCTAAATAATCATGTTACATGTGTTAATATAACATGTGAAATTTGTCCAAAAGTTCCCAAAGAATGTCTTTAAATGAGATTTTTTTAAAACATAACATGATATTTCCACAGTTCATATTAAAGAAGCAATAGAGCGGACATTTTGTCAATTGTTTTAAATTTATTGAACAGAGAGAATCTCTTAAAACGAGTTTAATTTTAAAATATGTGCGTCAAATTTTCTGAAAAATGCCCTTTTTTTGTCCAAAAGTGCCAAAAGAATGTCTTTAAATGAGATTTTTTTAAACCGAATTATGATATTTCCACAGTTCATATTAAAGAAGCAATAGAGCGGACACTTTTTCAAATGTTTTAAATTTATTGAACAGAGAGAATCTCTTAAAACGAGTTTCATTTTAAAATATGTGCGTCAAATTTTCTGAAAAATGCCCTTTTTTTTTTTCCAAAAGTGCCAAAAGAATGTCCTTAAATGAGATGTTTTTAAAAACAAATTATGATATTTCCACAGTTTATATTAAAGAAGCAATAGAACGGACACTTTGTCAATTGTTTTAAACTTATTGAACAAATAGAATCTCTTAAATTTGTTTCATGTTAAAATATGTGCGTCAAATTTTCTGAAAAATGCCCTTATTTGTCTAAAAGTGCCAAAAGAATGCCTTTAAAAGAGATTTTTTTTAAACCGAATTATGATATTTCCATGGTTCACTTTAAAGTAGCAATAGAGTGGACACTTTGTCAATTGTTTTAAATTTATTGAACAGCGAGAATCTCTTAAAACGAGTTTCATTTTAAAATATGTGCGTCAAATTTTCCGAAAATGCCCAAATTTGTCCAAAAGTGCCCAAAGAATGTCTTTAAATGATAATTTTTTAAACCAGGGTGATGAATCAGAATATTTAAATGCAGCTATGCCGTGTATTCGGCTTGGTTACCATTAAAGTTTATTTGTTGTTCAAGAGAATTTTAAAAGCTGACCAAGTCGCCAAGGGCGGCTAGTTGTTATTTATTTTATCAACTTTAAGCAAAGTACTACTATTTTTCTTCTCAATTTTTGTTCGTGCTTCTGCTATGGTATTGCTCCAGGGGCGGATTAAGCGTAGGCAGGGCCCTGGGCCATTTAAATTTTTGGGGCCCTTAGATTAAATTTTTTTCTCGTATATTTTTTATTCAAATATAAAAGTATTTATATATCTTTTCATTTAAGAAAGCATATTTAAAATTAAAATAAATAATAATAAATTAAATTTTATTCTGTTAAATCAGAACTAAAAAATAATCATAAGATTTTGAAAAAAATTGAAATTTATTAACACTTTACAAAATCAACGCTACTATAAAATTGGTATTCAAAAATCTTTTTTTCTGCTCTTGCGATCAATAAGCTCATCGATAATGTTATCAAAATTAATTTCACGGAGAACATCTGATTCGATAAACATCAAACTTAGCATGTCTGATCGTTTTTGAAACATGACGCTTCTTTGCTCACTCTTGATTCGTTTAATTTTTGAAAACGAGCGCCCCGTAGAACAATTTGATATCATAAGAATTAGAAAAGTGCGAAGAGCAGTTTCAACATTTGGAAGAACAGATCCAAGTTTGTCTTGAAATAAAAGTTTCGTGAAGTTCAGAATGAGTGAACTGAGTTTTTGATCGGAATTTTGATTTTATGTAACTCTGAAACTGTTTCAGTTCAGAATAAAAATCTTCCAAATCGTCAAAATGAAAGTCAACTAAATTAGAAATTGTTTCTCGATATTCATTATAAAACACTAAAAAAATTAAGAGACACTTCAGATGGGACACTAAATAACTTTTTTTTCATTTAAAACGTCTCAATAATGTCAACAACATTTAATTCTTTGCTTCCTGTTTAAACAAGTCTCAGCTCGCTTTAGTACTGCTTTCAATTTTTTCGCGCGCAAATCAAAAAGACAAATTTGAACTTAAAAAACATTGATAAATATTATAATACATAAACTATAATAATACTTATAAATAATAACTAAAATAAGTAATAAATAAATATGTAAAAAATTATGTAATAATTATGTAAACAAATTATCATATTTTATTAATATATATTTGAAATTGATTTTTTTTTAAATCATTGTTTTTCTTAATTTAAATTTATTTTCAAAAATTTTTTTAAGGGGGCCCCTAATCATTGGGGGCCCCAGGCCATGGCCCAGTCTGGCCCAATGCGCAATCCGGCACTGTATTGCCCTGATGTCAAAGTTGATGTTAAAGTTATCTAAGTATTGTTAAATATTTTATTTTCAATTAGCTTTCATTAACATTTTATCACGTTGAAGTAATTGAGAGCAGATGAAACACCTCACCAATTTGGATCAACAAATATAAATTACTATCAGCAGGCACGATACAACGTGAGAGATCATGTCCGGTCTAATAGCTGAACCTGTAAGAGTTCAGTATTTTGTTCAAATCGTGATACGTTTATTTTCATTGGCTTATTATGAGACAGCTTGTGGGTTGCCACCCACGCGAAATTTCTCTTTCTAATGAAGACTAATTTCTTGAAGATCATCGTCTTCTCTAAATGTCAGAATCTCACGAAAACAGAAAACCGTTTCACTTTTCGAACAAAATCTGCTTTGTTTTTGATGCATATCGAATGTAATTAGTTTGGGTTATCATCTAATGATACTTCCTAGCAAAAAAAAGCTAATAAAAATTTGAGTTCAACGTGCTTGAATGAAAATTTAGTGTATTGAGTTATGTTTAAGGAAGTAATATGCAGTTTGCCTTTGAAAATCTGGACATAATTTTTGCAATTTCTTTTTTTTTTCCTCATAGAATTTGTAAGATATAGAGGTAGCAATGCTATGTTCTGCATCGTAAAATATCTGAACACCAAAAGTTGCATCTATACCATCATGTTTTTGAACACCAAAAATGATGACAACTATTTTAGTGATCACGGAGCTGACCTCACAGCAGAAAGGTCATGGATTCGAATCACGGACAAGGCATGGAGGTTCTTTCATTCTATGTACTGTCTGACCTTAGTGTGAGAGCAATGTAAGCACCTAAAATAGTGCCCATGAAGGAGTGGCCAACAATTCTGACCTATTGATACGTGAATGACAAGTAAAGGAAAAATCAAGGAAGCTCCTTTTGTGTGATAAGATGCCTAGAATATTCCTTTACTCTACTTGATGTTAAGTAGCTGCCACTGTGTCTGTTATTTATTAACACTAAAATTTATAATTACAGCAAGATATGATAGTGTTAAGGCATCAGAAAAGGGTCAGCAGTACCTGAAATTTTTAAATTAGGCTACAAACTATACTTTTGCGATTAAACAGGAGAATCGCTACTAAATTAAAAAAAAACATTTTTTTTGGTCGTTGTACTGACTTAGGTAAAAATGGCGGTTTTTTTTTATTTTTTAAATTCAAAATAAAAACAATATATCCAAGAGTATTTTTTATAATAAGATGAAGAATACGTAATGAAATTAAAATATTGTTTTTGTTCAGTAAGAAATGCAATTTTAAATACATTTTTTAATTTTGAAATTGATTTGCAAGATTTGTTTGTTAAGATATGTTGAAGTTCGAGTTTCGAGGTCGAGCTACTTGGAAAAATGTAGTCTGTATAAACAAGAGTTTAAAAGAGTCTTTTTGTAGAGACAATGCAACAACTAAATATTGGCATACTTCGGTATTTTTCTATTCATCAACCTTCACCGTCAATCAAGGTGTTTAAAGCTTAACGTTAAAAACATCTTTAAAAAAAAAAAAGAAAAAAAAGTATTTCTCAGAAATCTCTAGAAGGGCGTAACTCCTTTCTAATATGTAATACTGTTCATCACATAGTTCCGAATTTAGATGATTACTGATAGCTGTGCAATACCAAATCAACTTTTACCAATCAAAAGTTGTTCAAATTTTCGGGATAATTTGTTGTTGACAATAGACGGTTAAAAGAATATTCAATGGCAATATGATTGCAACACAGACAAAAGAGTAAAGTATATTTTGAATGGCGATGAGCTTGTATGTGTATATAATGTGTCATATGAATGCTCTGAAAATTATATAGTGCTGATGTAAGACTATTTGCTGTAGCAGAAAATATGGACAATGTGGTTTTTATTTTTGATATCTCACTGCGCTATTTAATTTTATCTCAAAAGTGTTATTTAATTTTATTTTTGCAAAAAATTTACTTCGGAAAACTATTTTTTTCAAGCGTGAAAAGATCATAAAATTTAAGATCATAACCAGTGTTTTTAGAAATTTCAAGACTACAGTCAAACAAACGAATTTTACTCTCTCAAATTATTCTAGTATGCCAAAAAGTAATCCATTACACATTGTACTCATTAAACTACTTATGAAAGTCATTATAAGTACTTATAAGAGCCATTATTATATCAATTTTCCCCATAAAGTACATGCCATTTGATAGCGTAAGCGAATTTTTTTTAAAAACTCAAAAAGAGAGCCATAAAAACTGACACTCTTCAACAAATCTCCACTCTCTTTATCTTCGTTAAATATTATGCTTCTTAAAATTTCCAGAGTAAAATACACAGTAAAAAATTGTTGTAACTTTTATAGCAACTTTTGATGCATTTTTTTACAGTACCGGCGTTGTAACGATAACTGAAAGCACTTTTGCTGTGAAATAGGTTGTTTTTAATCAAATGCTTCAGATAACCAATCGAATTTATGCCGATTGAAATCGTTTGGCGCCATTTTTCTTAAACATTCGGCATGGATATCTTGTATGCTTTACGTAATATTAATTGACTTTTATATTATAACTTCATGGCTGGTCGATACGAATTCTGCATCCCAGCTTGCACCGACCACAGTGCCGACGTGAAACATCCTCTGTGGTAGAATCATGAGTTAATCCTTTTGCCGTCAGGCAAACCGTGGGAGGTTCTTGTGGTCTTCTTCTCCATGTGACACAAATGCGGGTTGGTTCCATCAAAAAAGAACTCCACGAAGGCAAATTTTTCCCCATACTTGATCCAGGAGTTCTCTTGCCTTCTGGATTAGGTTTAAAAGTATAAGGCTACGAAGGTGAACATGAGTGGTTGTAAACCCAAATTTGGGTCGGTTATTTAACGACGGCTATAAAAGTAAATGTATAACATAATATCATTAATTTTTATATTTTATATAATATTAATTAACTTTTATATTATTATATTAACATATTAATTAACTTTTATATTATGGTAGAGGTGCGGGTTGAAAATCAAATAAATTTTGTTGAAGGAAAAAAAAAGAACCTCTGTTATTTAAATAGTGCTATGAGAAGAACGCATTTAAGAAGACTAGATTTAGAAAAATAGTCCAAGAAAATTATGCACATTGTTAAATGAGTTCCTATTTTTATTTATAATTTTTAAATATTAATTGTGCATTATGCAATACTTTTATTTACGATGAGTTAATCAAAACTTTTAACTTTCAAAATGATTAAATTTCTTTCCAGCAAAAAATGTGCTTTCATTAAAAACGTTTACTGTACATTTAATTACAATATTATTTCTCCGAGTGTGTAGTATCATTTGAAAATATTTCATATTTTTCTTGCAAATACTTTTTTTATTGATCTTATGTTGACTTGTTCTAGCTTCCATCAATTTAGATTTTTGCTGCAAAGGTTCGGGCATGAACTCGATTCTTAATAATTTATATTTTATGAGATTATATGGCTAAGGTATTAGTTATAATCCTATTATCTTTGATATTCAAAAATTACGGAAGATATTTGTAATAAAAAACTCCACTACTCAATAAAAATTAAGAAACTCAAATACCAATTACAATGGCAAAGATGCCAAATAAATTTTAAACTTGCAAATTTTTTTTAAAAACGAAAGCATATAAATGTTTACCTGGGGTCTGCTATAAGTTGAACCTTTCGAGTTGGTTCCTTTCTGTGATGTTCAGTTTCTCGCGGAGCCCTGAACTGAAGTTGCCAAGACTCGGTGATTATTCTGCCTCAGATCACGACACGGAAATCTCCCCCATACATTTACATAAAAATGAAATGTGAATATTGATTAAAATTTTTAAGAATATATATCGTTTCAGTGTCTTATTGTTTTGTCTTTCTTTATTATGCTCTTTTTATCAGGGGTCTAATGGAGAAGTTTTTTTCCAGGACACCCACACACGCACTCCTTTTTGGGTGAGATAGACATTTTAAGCCATTTCAAGCTAAGCAAATTTTTCTAGAGTTGAAGCTTATTTGGATGACCTAAAGGTTCAACTTTCACTGCACATTAAAAACAGATAAAACCTATAACACTCTACGAAAGCTATATACATTTGAAAAACTGCTTTTGAATTCTTGTTGACAATTGATTTATTACAAACAATATTTAAATGTGTTATTATTATTATTATTTTTTTTATCGTATAAGCAATCATTAGATGATAGAATAGAAATGCGACATTTTATGCTGTTCTTTACTCAAGCCTATCGAAAGAGTCTCCAGTATGTCGCGCACCCATTTCACATTTATCGTCTGATGGTTATCTTTTAAAAATAATGGTAATTTATTATGCCCCATAGAATCATATAATCCATAGCCTGAAGCAAAGAATTTCTAATAAAAACAAAGGGGGATTGGTCGAACCGATCCGTAACCCTTTTTCAAATTCCCTCCTTTCATATTTATCAAACATCAACCCTTTCATGTAGGTGCGGCGAGGTGATCGTCTGCTAGTCGAATTCAAGATTTAACTTAGGAATCTGGCATCTGCACCTTTGCTTCATTTGTTTCTGGACAGTTGAGGAACGAAAGGGAAGAACGAATCGAATTTTTATTGGTGCCCCCGGGAGGACTATTTAGAAATTAATGATTAAAAGCGACGATTTCTAGTTTAGGGTAGAACACTTTCTAAATTCTGTTTGTGTATAAAAAGGCACGTTTTGGGTTCGCGACCCGGGATTTGATCACGTGGGCGAACTTTAACCCTTTGATCTTGGCCCATTTTCCGTCGCCACTTCAACCAAAGATACAAGGGGTGAGTGAACCGATCCACCTCTTCAAAAAGTATAAGATTGTTTACTTTTCATAGCTGATACGAATTTTTATAAGAATCCGATGGTTTTTTTTTGTGTGCTTTTTATATGTAATTGGAAATGTTGGGTGCCCGCTTTTCCTTCTTCGCCCAAACAACTTTTTCAGTGCTTGCTTCTTCTATTAAGTAATGTGAAATATTTTGAAATTTAATTTTGCATTGCATGATTTTGATGCAGCTTACATATTGAGGGAGTGGACTCAAAATTAATGTGGGTGTTATGTGCAATAATTTCAGAGGCACAGACTTTACCTTGAACTTATAATAGAATAATTCTGAGTATAAGCTTAATAGTACTACTTAAGGGATACACGCGTCACGTGATGGATGCTAATGGTCATTTCTGACAATCTTAGAAAGCTGTTAACCGATTTTTAAAGAACATCTTTTTCTTTCTAGTAATATATTGAAGAGAAAATATAATCTAGTATTGTGTGATTTAATTATTTCTATAGGACCTGTTGAATGTTTAAGCATGTGTTTTATGATTATACTTAATTAAAATAACATATTTTTTCTTTAGAATAAAAACCCATGTAAGTTTTATCAAATAAAAAAAAAATCTCATCATAATAAGCGAATAAATTTTTGAGACATTAGCGCCATGAATTCCTATTTTTCCAATTGAGTTAATGTAAATAACATAAATAAGAGAGTTATCATAGAGTTAGTTCTTTTAATACTGTTTGGTTTACAGTATAACGTGAATGCTAAATAACTATAACAGTTACTATTTTGGCTTAATGTATTTTCTATAAGAAAGAAAGTATGTCCCATCTAAAGCAATAAAAGCAGAAATATACATGGAATAAACTAAGTGACATACATCTCAAAAATACTCGGAGCAAGTTATGAAAAGTGAGTCTTTTTTAGACCAAGTTTAGTAAACTACTAGCAAATATTTCCTACTGAATAAGCGCCTTAAATCTTTTATACTATAGTAAATGTGCTACAATTAATAATTTAATTAAGCTCAATAATTTAAAGATTCGAATAGTTTCAATTTTATATGTTATTTAATGATAAGGATTTAACACGCGAAAAAAATCTATTGATTTGAAGGGTCTATTCTGAAAGAATTATAGATGAAAATGGTAAAGCAACACATTTTTATTTTTAGGTAGAAAATTTATTCTAAAGACCAATAGTACAGCAAGTCACATTTAAA
Organism: Parasteatoda lunata; assembly: GCA_949128135.1. Lineage (NCBI taxonomy): Eukaryota > Metazoa > Arthropoda > Arachnida > Araneae > Theridiidae > Parasteatoda > Parasteatoda lunata. The sequence goes on from OX421975.1 coordinate 95,587,978, forward strand.
AAAATAATAAGTTATGGCTAAAACATTATTTTTTCTGTGAAATTATCTTTGAATAAACTAGTGCTAGTTATATTTAAATAAACTGTGTTTAACGTCGCTTGTTTACTTAAAAGATTTCAGAGATAAAGTGTAATGAGCAAAATGGTCAAACTGACATTAAAAGGTCTAAATTTTTAGTCGTTCTCCTTATTGAACATATTTGCAATATTGCCACTTATCCCCAAAAATAAAGGGCTGGGGTAACTGCAATCAAACCACAATTTTACAGAAAAAGAAGAAGCCACAATCTTACAAAAAAAAAAAAAAAAAAAAAAAAAAGAGTAAATAAAAAATAAAATAAAAAAGTAAATGAAAAAAAAAATAATAATGAGTAAATAAAAAATAAAATAAAAAAGTAAATGAAAAAAAAAATAAAAATAAAAAGAGTAGGTTAGGTAAAAGGTATTCAGAGAAAGTACATTCTTTGTATCGTGTTTCGTAAATTAATGTATACTGAAAAAAAAAGAAAGAAAAAAAGATATCACCCTGAATAATTTTCGTTCTATTAATCAGATTTTCACGTACTAAGTGCCAATCTTAATGGTTCCTGGGGTGACCTTAAATATTCTAATTATTTTGTGATAACTAATAATTAAGTTACAAAATCGGACAAAAAATGTACTTTCTCTGAGTACACATGTATTTTTTCTTACATTTTTGGATTCTTAACCGTCAAAATAGTCGCAATCTGGGAAATATGGGCCCCAAAGTTTGGTTAGGAGAGCGATCCAAAGTTTGGACCCCTTAATGCTATTATCACTTTTCGCGTTTTAAGTTATTATCACTTTTCGCGTTTTTTCGCCTGAAACTAATTAAGGATTTAAAAAAAAAAAAAAAAAAAAAAAAAAAAAAATTGCACCTACTGTAGAAACCTGTTTGCCCAAAGATTTATTTAATGAAAAAAAATAGTTTTTCGTAATTATTTATTGTTTTTTATTATTTAATTAAATTGTGGATGAAAAACATGAATTATGAGGTATAAATTTTTTATACCATATTAATCTACGTATTTTTCTATTGCAAAATCTAAAGTCTCAACTGTTTTTATTTATTAGAAGATGAGAAAATTAAAGTTAATTATTTAAAAAAAAATAATTTGGCGACAATGCAGAAATGATTAAATGGGGCGATTAATATTCAAATGTGATAAACTTACGAGGAACTTGACTTTGCGCGCGCAGCGTAGAATTTCATTCGTATTTTTCTCGCTAATAATCGTTTGCTAATCTTTTTATTTTTTTAAAACTATAAAATTATTAGTAGCAGCAGAGATAAATTAATTGTTTTTTAAAAAATAATTTGGTGACAATAAGGAAATATTTAAATGGGGGTGATTAATATTTAAATGTAAATAACTTACGAGAAACTCGACTCATGCGCGGCTAGCAAAAAATTTAATGTATACTTTTCTCGCTAATAACCGATTGCTAATTCTTTTTTTTTGTTTTTTTTTTTTAAATTATAAAATACGAAGTTTCTTTTTTAGTCGTCTAAAAATTCACTTGGCACTTGGTATGTGAAAATCCGATTATTTGAAAAAAAGTTATTTAAGGTGGTTTTTTGTAGCTCACGATACATATTTCAGAAGAAACACAAGTAAAGATTCTGAAATGTAAAAATATGATCACTAATCTGGATGATGATGTGTACTGCGTATAATCTGATGTATGTAGAAGATGTTGTCATTTTATATTTATAACAGAAAGTTCTTTAAACTTTAAGGAAAATATTTGCAATTACATTACAATGTAATAACAATGCCAAGTTTCGTATCAGCCAACTATACACTAATCAATTTTATCTGAAATTATCTAATATGCAGGGAACTCGGTGTGTCCTATCAAAACGTTAGAAGTGTCAGCCTATTTTTGATTAAAGAAAACAGTACTTAAATTTTAGTTTTCACTGTTTTGAAGACAACACAGTCGTTAGTTTTGAATATAATTACATAAATTATTGACACGTTTTGGTAGTTAAAATATCGCAAGAAATTATAAATGTTCTAATTTTTCTACCGTTTTCTATTTTTTGGAACACTGCAGTCCATATTGAGCAAGATGTAATGGTAAGTATTTTAGGTAAGTGATACATGGTATGCAGTCATATCTGAAACAAATTATAATAGCTAAATTATGTTTGTAAATGTATATTTGTGATAGCAGTGCATGAAGCTTTCATGTGTACGCAGCTTTATAGTGTGCTGTTTTATTTATTTTCCTGTGGTTTTCTTGTTTTTTTCCAGATAATTTCATGTATTGCTTAATATGTTTTACGCATTGCAACAAAAATTACTAGCTTTTTTTTCGCTTTTCTTTTTAATATATTTCATTGTATTGTGCTATTCAGCTTATTTCATAAATTTTATGATTACTTTTTGAAGAAATAAAACTTATAAGGAGTCCCAATCACCTGCTCGCTGCTCTCACCAGCTTTCAGATTCTTTCGCAATTTCAGTTCACTTTGCACTCGTATAGCATATTTATTTATTTTATTCTAGCTTTGTATGTATGCTGTCAGCCTTTTAAAATTGCTGTTTTAAAATTATAGAATACATAAAGCTTTTGATTTATATACATTTCATTCCATTCACGGTGGAATCATACCTTTCGATTAGAAGAATTTATTCGATTCATGACATTTTCCTATATATATAATTTTAAATTTCTGTGTTTGGTGACAAAATAGTTTCACGTCAAAAAAAAAAAAAAAAAAAAATAGAGAAAAAGGTAAGAAAATGAAACGAAATAATGAAACACATTCATTTTTTTCTGGAGATATAGAAAATATTTCACAAATTTTATTAAAATTTTTTTAGTGTGATGTTTCATTTAAAATATTAGCAATTTAATGGAATGTTTATAAATGATTTAAAACCTGCTTCTTACGTTTAAAGTGTTCTCCCCCGAATCTTTAAGAAAAAGTTCTTCCAATCACACCCTTGTCATTGTGAGCGTGTGTGCAATTACTGCTTTCATGGAACTCGGTACATTCAAAAACATGGGTCGATTAAAATAGTTCTTTTAGAGTCATTAAATTCGACAAGGAGCTATAAAATTCACTAGTAAGATAAGGATTGTATGAGATTACAAGAACTGACGATCATGTTTAAGACATTAACCTAGCAATAATTACAGTTTTTTAACCTAAATGGTTCAAAATACATTATATATCGAATTACTGGAACTAACTGGTAAAAAACCTTGCCTTTTGCGGTTCTATGTTTGTTTATGAACGTTTTTATGTGGTATATTTTAATTTTAGTGTCTTAGTTTTCTTAGAAACTTATAAAATGTTTCCACCTGCTTATTTTGTCCTGGCACGTACGGGTACCGAAAAAAAAGTTTCCGGATATATTCGTTTAAAGCATTGGTGTTATGAGTTTGCAGACTTTCTTTCGGATTCTAATGCAATAAAAACTTTGTCCTACCCATAATAGTTGGAAAGAAATTAAAACTGTTTCATTCTGATAAAATGTTTCATGAAAAGGTACTTTTTCATAAGAACAGTGACGAAAAAAAAATTTTGAGATTCATATTCAAATAAAATTACATTAGTAAAAATGTTCGATACGTTTTCAATATTTTAAGCAATGTTGAGTTTCATAACTAATATCAAAGCAAATCAATACCTTGGGGGTACTGGATCGGAGATTGATTGTGTTCTGGGTCGGGTCAATCGATCGATGATCACGATCTGTAGATGGATGGTGTGTGAATGTGTTCTCCCTGCAAAACGGGATGTGACGTATGTATGTTGTCTCCGGATCATCCACAGGAATGTTTTTCAGACCGTCGCTGATAGCTCATTGTGAGCTCTAGTTCGACGTAAATAAAAGAATCGTCACGTACACAATACAGTTTCTTAAAGTTTGGCAACACTTGAATTATACGTATAGGAGGACAGAAAAACTGAATATTTTTTTTCCTACTACTGGAATTCAGGATTCGGAAGTTTATTCTGTTAACTTCAATTCGTATTTCACCATAATTCGGAAACCTTTAACACAAATATAAAACTTTTTGCATGCAATTATAAAAAATTTTTCCGAAGAATTTAATTGGTTTTTAATAATTATAATTTTTTAAAATTAATACAGTGGTTGTTTTCCAAATATCAATATACTGTATAAGGCACCAAACTTAATGCCAACGTAAAGCAACCCCAGTGGTGAACGTATCATGGGTTAGAATTTCTTGTCATCGAATTAACTGAGGGAAATTTTACGTGGCATTCTCTTTATGTAACGCTAATATGGTTAAGCCCCAATAAAAAATCTATCACGAGGGCGAATTTATCCCGATGTTTGTTCCAGAAGTGTTTCTTCTAAGTTGAGTTAAAAATTATAAGACTATCAGTTGAACATGGATAGCTGCAAATCCATTATAAATCGGAAATACTTTTAAAAGATTTTGTAGGAAAATTACTGTTGGTATTTTGAAATGTATTTCAGGTAAATGCTTCAGGTAAAAGGAAACTAGGAATTTCGGATAAAAGGAAGCTAGTAAAATAATTTTGATTTTGCTATCAGAATTTAATTTATATATTAAAAAAAAATGTGAAGCTTTTTTTAATATATAAATATATAAAATGTAATATACTTTTTTTATATATAAATATATAGTATTTTATAACATATTTTTAATATATAAATTCTTTGATTTATTTTCCTCAGCGCTTACAATTACACAACTTCAAATACTATGTTAGTTACTAAAGTTCACTGCAATTTAAAATTTTCTATTCTTTTACTCTAATTTTCAATACAATAAAAGCATATTGAATGGATAATATGTTTAAAAATATGCCGGTCAGGTGGCCGAGCGGTTAGCGTGCCTGACTGCGAAGCCATTGGCTGCGGTTTCGAATACCGCTCTGGGCATAGATGTTTCTCTTTCTCTCTCTCTCCCTCTCTCTCTCTATATATATATATATATGTAATATCAGGGCTTCATCCCTGATATTATGGGTTACAATTAGCTCAAATAAGTCAGTCGTGACCAATTATTCCTTCATTAGTTTTATTTACGGGTAGGCTGGTGGCTATAACATTTCACACCCACTCTCCAGAAGGGAGGGGGCTGGACAAAACTCCGGATAGTTCCGGCAGATCTTACATGGAACACATCATACAGCAAGAGACACGCAAAAACAATTGCTTCTGCATTATATACTAACAGAGAATGAGGTAAAAGGCTCAAATCGTACAAACCTTGTAACTCTACGCATCATCGAGAATCATTTAATGCTTCCTAATATGGAAGTGAAAGAGGGAAAGATTCTAAAAATAATTCCTCTTTAGAAATATAAATCTAATTATAATTCATGGCATGTTTTCAGCCTTGAAGTCCCAAAATAAAATATTTCTACACTTATTCTTTAACAAAGACATTTTATGAAAACGAAAGAGTTTTAATGCTTTTATTAATACAAAAGTATTTATAATTTTTGTATTATATATATATATATATATACATATATATATATATATATATATATATATATATATATATATATATATATATATATATATATATATATATATATATGTATATATATATGTATGTATATATATGTATATATATGTAATACAAAAAGTATAATACTTTTGTATTAATAAAAGAATTAAATCTCTTTCGTTTTAATAAAATGTCTTTGTTAAAGAATAAGCGTAGAGAGATTCTATTTTGGGAAGTCAAGGCTGATAAACATACGATTGAGTTATTTATAGAATCTCTCCCCCTTTTACTTCCATATAAGGAAGCATGAAATGATTTTCCTTAATGCGTATGGATACAAGAATGCCAACGACTGTGCCTGTTTACTCAAATCTGTGTTAGTATAAAAGCGAGAGCAATGCTTTTCGCATGGCTTTTCCATGATGTTGTGATCCTGGTAATTTGTTCCGGAATTGTCCAAAATCTTGTCCACCCTCTCCCTTGGGGAGAGCGGATGTGGACTGTTATCGATACCAGCCTACTACCATTAATAAAGATGTTTTGTGTGTAACATGGCTTACGACTGCATTATTTAAGCCCTTATATTACAAATTTAAGCACTGTTATTACAAGACGCCAGGATGGTTACTTGCTGAGGAAACCATTGTTATCTATTTTCCGGCTGACTACAACGTTGATAAAACCTCATCCCGGGGGACGAAGGACGAAAGAAAGAAGTGCCTAGTCCGCGGTGAAAAACGAATGAAGGAAGATCTGTTTTCACCACTCCATCTTCAACTACCCGTACCTTCATCGCTGTGAGAATGCTGACGTTGGCTCGAGCTCGTCACATGCCTCTCTGAAACCCATAGTGTTGATCGAGATGACCCTACAGTGTCCAATCTGGAAATGACCGATGACCCTACAATTCCGTAGTGCTCAAATTGTGAAAACAAAAGTGAATGTGCGCGATTTATAGTAAATTTAGAGAAGCTTTTTGCTTCTTTATTAAAAGTTCCTTTCTCATGAAAGTCAGAGAAAAATTTGGCAAGTGAAAAAAGAAAACAAAGTGAATGTGCGGGAATCTTAATCATGAATATTCATGAAGTGCAATGATAAAATTGTGTAGTTCTTCTCTTCACAATCCTGAAGGTCAAAGAAAAGAGTGGAAAATGGAAAGAAAGTACTGTAGATATATTTTTTTTTTATCCTCTTATGTTTCTTTCTCACTAGCATGATTGAATAGTTTATCGATATCGGAGATGAGTAGTGTTTTAAAATTTTCATTATGAATAACTGAGTATATTTTATTATAAATAATATGATTGCATTTCTTGTGTTTAGATTGCTTTTCTTTAAAAATATGATATAATAGTGTATTTTTATGCATTTAAAATGTTTTTGAGGGAAATAAATGTGTTTCAAACGTCAATTAAATTTGTGACGGCAAACAAAATTAAATTCAAAATTTTTCAGATTTTTAAACAAAACTAAAAGAAATTTGTAATGCTTTTTCTTTTTCGGACTTGGTCAAAACTAAATATTCCTATTAAAAATGTGAAAAATTAAATGTTACCCAAACAAAAGGACATTTCACGCTTAACAAATTGTGTGAGTTTCCCCTTATTACGATAGGCGAAATTGTTAACTCAGCTAAGTTTTTTATACTTGATACTGAGTTAATGTATGCTTTAGTAGGGTTGCAGACTTGCAAAGATTTTTGTTTGTTTATTAATTGTGTCGGGCCAGTTGTTACTCAAGTTGGTAAGAGACTGATCATCTCTGCTAAATCTAACAATGACAACTTATCCTTGCACATTAGACAACATAATTCTCATAATGTTAAGGTCAAAGATTGTGAAAAAAAAAAAAAAAATGAAAGTTTAAGATGTTTCAATAAAAGTAAACATCTTGAAAAAATGGAAGTTTAAGATGTTTCAGTAAAAGTAAACATTTTGAAAAAAGTTAAGATGTTTCAGTAAAAGTAAACATTTTGAAAAAAAAATAATGTGAGGGGTAACAAAAATAAAAAGAACAGGAAAAATAGGAAAAAGAAAGAATGACCAAGAAGTTAATAACAAAAAGTACAGGAAAAATAGGAAAAAGAAAGAAAGGCCAAACATTTCAAATGATTCGAAGATAGAACTAGGTGATGGGTGCATACACTATCAGGTTAACATCGACGAAAAAATAGGAAATAAAAAGAATTGTTTAAGTAAACAAAATTTTGAAATAGTACATGTATCAAATCTTAGGAAATATAACAACCCACAAATGTTGAAATTAAATCATGAATAGTGTCCAAAACAAAAGAAAATTTTTTACTTCTTCAAGGGAAGAAGTGATATTTGGATAAAAATCCATAAAAATTATGTATATTTTTGTGTGAAAAATTTTTGAAAATTTTAGTAGATTAGTTATAAAAATATGTTTCATTTTTCTTTCTGTTTAGTTGCCTAAACAGATAAAGTGTATTATCATGTTTTTATTATTGTCATTGTATATAGTTGTTTTTTTTAACAGATAATTGAAAAAATGTTATTTGTAGTAGTGAAAAGGAACAGTCGTACCAACATAAATTGTAAAAGTTCAGAGAATTCTAAATTTATTTTATGATTTCTTTTTGGCGTGCCAAAAATCTTTTTTGGGGGGGATGTAATACAAAAAGTATAATACTTTTGTATTAATAAAAGAATTAAATCTCTTTCGTTTTAATAAAATGTCTTTGTTAAAGAATAAGCGTAGAGAGATTCTATTTTGGGAAGTCAAGGCTGATAAACATACGATTGAGTTATTTATAGAATCTCTCCCCCTTTTACTTCCATATAAGGAAGCATGAAATGATTTTCCTTAATGCGTAAGGATACAAGAATGCCAACGACTGTGCCTGTTTACTCAAATCTGTGTTAGTATAAAAGCGAGAGCAATGCTTTTCGCATGGCTTTTCCATGATGTTGTGATCCTGGTAATTTGTTCCGGAATTGTCCAAAATCTTGTCCACCCTCTCCCTTGGGGAGAGCGGATGTGGACTGTTATCGATACCAGCCTACTACCATTAATAAAGATGTTTTGTGTGTAACATGGCTTACGACTGCATTATTTAAGCCCTTATATTACAAATTTAACTCTGTTATTACACACACATATATATATATATATATATATATATATATATATATATATATATATATATATATATATATATATATACACGGACCTCTATTTAACGAAGTCACTAAATCCCGATAATAAGTTCGTTATATGGAAAATTCGTTAAATAGAAAATAACCTTTTAAAATACTTGAGCAATACAAAACCGGTTTTAAATTCATAAGCACTGGACATAATTAAAATAGCAATTAATGCACTTTTATCTTGTAAACTAGTATCTACTATTTATTTTATAAATCCAACCATAAAAAAATCTGCACGGAAAGCAAGAATAGAGCAAAACATTATCCAGTGTTACACTATCATGCTATATACATTTTCAACTAAAAAAAGGCTAAATTTATGTATAAAATTATAGTTGCAATTATTAAAAAAGTAATTTTAAACATACATTACCACATGCGCTCTTAAGTTTAATTGCTACGGATAAAATCCGTTAATTTGAACTGAGTTTTTCGTTTGAAATGCAAACAAAAAGGAAAAGGAATTTACTGCTTTCTCTAAGATTATCTTTAGAGAAAACAGTAATACATTTAATAAAGCAGTGGCTTCGAAAATTAATTCAAGGTCATTTCCCCCATAAAATGCGTAAACAAGTTTGAAATGTTAAGAAATATTTTGGAAAATAGGGAAAGTGGATCTCAATGAAAAGTTCGTTAAATAGAAAATTCACTTCGCTATTTGGAAGTTATTTTGCGAAGAAATTTCGAAAACGTTCTTGATTCCTCGAAAAAATTCGTAAAATAGAGAAATTCGTAAAATAGAAGTTCGTTAAATAGAAGTCCGACAGTATATAATTTCTCGGAATCAGATGTACAACTAAATCCACTTTTCTCTTCAAAACTAAACATTGAGCTACTAAAAATAGTTAATTACCTTTGTTATTTTTAATGAACCGAATGATTTTTTGCTTATTAAACTTTTTACAAATCTACCTTTTATACACTGGTGTGCAAAACTTAAGCAACAAGTGCGTTTTTTGTCATAACTCTACGACAAATCATCCGATTGACATGAAATTTGATTATTTTGTATTTAAACGATATACTTTGAAACGATAACGATAACGATACACTTCTTATACTTTGTTGGGGAGCTGTGGCCGAAAAACCACTTGTTGCTTAAGTTTTGCACACCAGTGTAGCTGTTTTTATTTTATTTCTGTAAGTTGGATTACATATTTAATTTAAAATAGAATATTTCTTCTTGTAGTATTATCAGTGATTCCAAATGCTTCGGATTGGACAAAATATTTTAAAAAACGGTACATTTTTGACATATATTTAATAAATAAGTATAAAAATTAAAATTCTTTAAAATTAACTGAATTTAATTTTCGGTACTTTTTGATTAGCGGGTCGCAAGCGAAAAGTAGCTTGTCTGAAAATTGTTAAAATTTCTAATGGTGATAAGAGATAAAATGACTACAAATTTTGTTCGTCATGGTTAGGAAAAGATATTTTAAATTTGAATTACCTTCAGTCAAAAATTTCTTGCTGAAAAATGTGCAAAGCGTATTAGAGTTGAGTATTCAGTATTATTGATAAAAACGTAATAATAATAATAATAGAAACTTCTCTTCTATGCAAACGAAATTGGATTTTGGGATTTAGTTGATGTTGCGTATAATTTTCTTTGACTAATTTTAGGAAATACCAACAACTTCATAAGCTCTTAAAGATTTTTATCTGTTCGCGGATAATTTGGCATACATTTTGAAACGGAACTACTTTTTTTAGCTGGCGTAATTTTTCCTATAATTTTCTTAGCAACTCTACTGCTTGAATAACCTAACACGAGCTTAATTTATCCTATTTATCTTGACTTTTGAATACCATTAACCGCTTCAAGCTTGAATTTGTATATTTGGCTTTTAATCAAACATCTCGAGGAGAATAAAGGGAAGAAAGAAAGAAAAAAAGAAATTATGACTCTTTCTTACGCTTTGATGCAAAAAATTCCACACTTTGATGATGACAAATTGTTGAGAGAGAAATGAATGGTGAAATTGAAGAAATGAATAGGAGATAATTGATAAGATCAATTCCGGCACAATGCTCATAGCCGGAAGGTCATATAATATGTTGGGGAGAGATTTATGTATCTTTGACCGTGACCTTTTAATCGTGGCAGAAATAAGCTTTCTGTTTCATTGTGTTGATTTCCATCGATGAATTTAGCTGACAAGGGTGGCTGAAAATGAAAAACAACTTTTTCTGTGTTAAGTGACCAAAGAGCTGCTACCTTATTTCCTCTCTTGGTGATCCGACTTTAACCCCAAGAAAATTACATTTCTTAGAGGGTTTCTAGCAATTTCATTCAGCCTAAAATCAGCAATTCTAGCAATTTCATTCAGCCTTGTCGTAAAAAATTGTTTAAATAATACAGAAATGTGAAATAATTCAAAATTAAATAGAATGAATGAATAAGTAGGGTGAATAATATTAAATTGAATAGAATGAAATAGATTTTTTTTAAAAAGTTTTTTTTTCTTGGTTTCATAAATTTAGAGTTAAGACAAATGTATTTATTACACTTCAAATAGACATAATTTTTTAATTGTTTTTACAATTAATTAAAAAAACATTTATTTTTTTTACAGGGCTCGAAAAATCTGAATTATATGCCAGGACATGTTTGTTTACAAAATTAAAGCCCTTTTTATTCTTATGTATATATTATTTTATTTAATAACCGTCGTTGAGCAGCCGACCAAATTTTGGATTTAGGACTATTAATGTTCAGCTCCGTAGCCTTGTAATTTTGAAACCATTCCAGATGACAAGGGTGCCCCTGGATCAAGTATTGGGAGAAATTTTTCATAGTGTAGAACTTTTTAATGGAACTAACGCGCATTTGCGTAACATGGAGAGGAAAACCACGAAAATCTCCCATGATAAGCCAAACGGTCATGTAGCCCAAGGGGACTCTAATGCATGAACTGTTTACCACTGAGGATATTTCACGTTAGCGAGGCGATTGGTGCTAACCGGGTGCGGAATTCGTATCGATCAGCCACCCCTGAGATTCGAACCTGGTTCACCTCACAAAAAAGGAGAACGGTCTATCCCCTGAGAGACCCCGGCTCCCTAATGTACAGTCAGCAAAAAAAAAAAAGATATCACCCTGAATAATTTTCGTTCTAATGATCGGATTTTCACGAACTAAGTGTCAATCTTAATGGTTCCTGGGGGTGACCTCAAATATGGTAATTAGTTAGTGCTAACTATTAACTAAGTTACGAAATCAGACACAAAAACGTACTTTCTCTGAATAAACATATATTTTTTTTTTACATATGTGGAATGCAGATACTTGAATTAGGGGGGGTAGACAAAATTTTGAAAAAAATGGGTGGTAAATAGGGTCGCAACAAAGGTTTATATATTTGGCGATAGTCCAGAAAACCGCCAAAAAAAGTCGCCAGCGCAAATGAATATTTTAAGATAACCCATTGACTAATTCAAAAGAAAAATGATTAATTTTACTAGGTTGCTAAGCAACCAAGCTCTGACTGGAAAAAAAATGAAATAATGTTCTGTGATTACTCAGAGAGGTTTTATTAATAGTTAATAGAAAATATCTCGAAGTTTCTAGGCAATAGACAATTTTTAAGCTGATTTCTGTTCAAAAAGCAAAGTTTTTTTTAATTTTAATCTCCCTAAAAAAGAAAATTTGAATCGATTATAGATTATTTATTATTTTCTAAGTTTTTAGAATTTAAATACATGAACTTTTTATCTGATATTATTTAGATTATGTTTTTGCTATATTTATTCGAGGATTTCATACTAAAATCAAATTAACATAACTTATTATGGCTATATACAAAATTTTAGGGATAATCATTTTTACAGCTTTAATCGAGTCTTCTAGGCAAGAAAGTTTGAAGAAAAAAAAAGGGCTTGAATAATAAAATTTAGATTGTATAGTAATTCTAATGCACATTCACAAGTTTTTCTATAATTTATGATATTTCTTTTCCCTATAACTCAAGGAATTGCTGAAAGTTTAGTGGTATTTTAAAAGCATTGAAATATGTTATGTTTAAGAATAAGATATTGAAATAATATGTTGCATATTGTATGATTCATTGTTTCAAAAATCGCTTCATTCTGCTAGATATTTAGATTACAAGGTTTTCTTTGGATAAAGATGATTAGCAAATAGCATCCTTATGCTTCGATACATTTAGAAACTTACGTTCGCAAATTCACCATAAAATATCGCACTGCATATTCTTCAATTACGATAAGCTACATTTTCCACCAAATACTGATAATATGATTATTTTTGTTTTCTTATATATATCTGATATGATACTCTCTTTTTAAACAGAGCTTGTAACATCCTTAAGATACTGAAATGGGGGCACGAAAACTTAAAAGATAAAATATTTAATTTCATTAACTCAAAATATCTGGTCTCAAAATTTTAATTTTGAACCAAGTTAAATATAACTTTTACAATATTGATGCTCTTATGTTTTTAAAGACCACATAAATCCTGTTAAAATATGAAAATGCATATTTTTACTTTAACGAGTGTAAAATCCTTATCAAAATAATGATCAAGACCCAAGTGTAAAACAGTATAATTGATGATAAAAACTCAACTGGCTTCTAAAATATGAAGAGGGAAGTAAAAGTCGACATGTTTCGAGCGTTCAAATATATTCACCCATTCTCAAAACTTGTCAAGCTTGAATACCTTGTGACTTTTATTATTGTGCTCAAAACATGTCTATTTTTATCATCATCTATTAATTTTCAAATCAATGAAGCTTTTATATTTTCAATTCAATTTCTTGGGACAAGGCCGGATTTACGTATAAGCTAAATAAGCTGTAGCTTGGGGCCCCGAGATGGCTAGGGCCCCCAGATCCCACTTTTTTTCTTCTTTTCTTAAAGTTTTATTCGGAGCTGGGGCCCATTATAATTTTTTTTTCTTTTTTACATTTTTGGATGTTTTTCAAAGTCTAATCGAAGTGTTTAAAAATATAAAATAATTGTTGGCTATACACACTTTTTATGTAAATAAAAAGTAAGGTATTAATTTCTAATTCCTTATACAATTTCTAAATTCATAGCATTGAAATATTTATTTAGATATACGGAAGAAAATTAAATGAATTTGGTATACTTAGTTTAATTACATTGTTTTATAAAAATAATTTATGTGTAATATTAATATTTAAAATAAGTGTATAAGTCAAAGTGTGAAAAAATAAATAGCCTTATTTCCATGATTGGATTTGACATTCAAGGTCCTAACTAAGGTCCATTTTTAGTATTTATGTCTAAATAAATAGTGCGGAAGTATTAGAACACAAAATAACGCACTGAGAAAAATTTGCGACACGTCTCGCAGAAAAAAAACAAAACAATCTTGGTAACAAAAGAAAAATATATGGTATTTAAATCATTCATTTGGTAATTTTTCTGTTCACAATGCAACAGTTTATCGAAAATTCTGGTTTTTAAAATTATAGCTCTTATTACTACTTAAAATTATAGCTCTTTTGCATTTAATAAAAATACAAAAGTCAAAAATAAAATTAACCGAATTAGTGATTATTATGCCATGCTCTAAGGCATAGGTTCCCAATTATAATTTATGCTTCCCTCTACGGAACCCTAAATAATGGCGGAACCCCGACAATACGATTAAAGTTTATTAAGGTAATTGTGAACGTAATAACCTAAAAAAAGACTATTTTTAAAATATTTAATTAGAGGAACGAAGATTTTTCATTGTTTTATCATTAACAATCTTAAATAAGGTTTTATATCCGACAGTTAAATTTGCAGTTCTTGTGCTGTATCTAGTCTATTTTTGAATTTATTTTTGGTGTATATACAAAAGCTTAAAATGAATAAAGTAAGCCAAATTATAATTTATTTCTAAATTAACTGATGAGACTAGTTATAAACGCTAAAAATGATAATTTGGAAAGCATTTTTCTTTATAAAAGAATTTAGTTATTTTATATTGATTTGAAAAGTGCGGTATGAAATATTAATGTAATATTTTATAAATGCTTATTCTTTTCCTAATTTGTTCAAAATTAAACATATTGTTATTAGAAATATATTTTCATTTAAAAAATGCCATTTCTATTTAATTGGTATTTTACTTCGAATTTCAAATAATTTAATAAAGGAAACAGAAAGATTATATACGATATGATTTATATGTTGGATCTAAATATTATCAGAGATTATAAAAGAACTAATTCGAAGTTATAAAAGTATTTATCCCCGGTTATAAAAGGTACTAATTCGCTCTAAAACCATAAAGTTCTATAGAACACAGTTTGGAACTACTTTCCTAAGGTATCAAGATAAAATTAAAAAATGTAACACCTTTATTACCGAACAACATTGCAAAAAACTATATTTTTATTATGTTAATTTCATGAGAAGTCATAACCAGATCACTATTGAAAAAAAACTATCCTGTATTTTGGTGTTCCCATAAATACTGTAAATTTTACTATATTCTAATAGTTTTGACCATACTTTCTATTCTCAGTGTGGTCAGCACCATGATTCACATTTCATAAAAGGTACTGTATTGTCGCATGCAAACAGATATTTTTTCTCAAAATTTCGGAGAGCCTTCTATTTTGACACCTAAAAATTTTAAAAAAAAAATTATTTTTTCGCAAAATTGAAGAGGAAAAAAAACGTGCCTCAAAGTTTTACATAAAGAACATATCCGGAAATTTTCGACCAAATCAAGAATGTCAAGTATCCAAATGACATGGCTTATTAAATTTAAAAAAAAAATAATAAAAAAAATTCGCATGACATATTTGGGGCTGAAGATTATGAAATCTAACACGAAACTGTGAGATCGTGGGTTCTATTCCAGCTGATGACAGTTTTTTATTTTTATTTCCTTATATTGAAAAATGTTTTTCTTATTTTTTAAAGTATGCATGTTAAAAACTAATAATTTAACAATTATTTAAAAAACTAGCTCCGCCCCTTGTTCACTTTGCTCACTAACCCTCGTCGTTGCTTCTCATTAATCAGTGCAGATAAGAGGAAAAACGGTTTATTTCCATTTTTCTACACAAAAATTACGATTGCCATTTACATTTTGAAGATGACTAAATTTAAGCAAATCAATAAAATTGGAAAATTGGTACCTCCTGCAAAGTTATTTCTCAGTGAAGATGTACTTAAGGGATAAAGCATTCGCCTCCGAATGAGGTGAACCGAGTTCGAATGCCAGTGATGACTGCTGGTCGATATAAATTCTACACCCGGCTTGCACCGACCACAGTGCTGACGTAAAATATCCTCAGTGGAAGACGGATCATGGGTTAGAGTCCCTGCTGTCAGACTAACCGTGGGAGGCTTTCGTGGTTTTCCTCTCCATGTAACTCAAATGCGGATTGTTTCTATCAAAACGTCGTCCACGAAGGCAAAAATTTCATCAAATACTTGATCCTGGAGTTTTCTTGTTTCCTGGATTGGGTTCAAAATTACAAGGCTAAGGAGTTGAACATTAGTATTCGAAACTCGAAATTGGGTGGGCTGTTCAATGACTGTTATACAATAAACTAATAATTTGGCCGCAATAGCTTGGTAAGTAGGGCTATGGACTCGTGTTCGTGAAAATGGGAGTTCGAATCCAGCCGGCCGAAGAATACCCATGTATAAAATGATGACTGTTGCATGTTAAATCTGTCTGGATCACAAAGTTCAGTAAGTTCTTAACAAATCAATACCTCTGGGTTCTGATCCAGGAGTTCCCCTGTCTTCTGCATTGAGTTCAAAATTACATGGCTACGTAGTTAAACATGGGTAGTTGTAAACTCACAATTGAGTCAGTTTTTCAACGGCGGTGGTAAAAAGAATAAAACTAATAATCAAATTGTATTTTATTGTATTTCTTTCTAACTCCTTGCATATTTTCTACACATCTTCATAATTTCATGTTTCTAAGTCTATAGATTTTGAGCAACAAAGCAAAATGTAACGTAGCGAAATTTTTTTCATAATTTTATATTAATGCTCAACAATAAAAAATAATGACTGTTTTCCTCAGGTGTATATAAATAGAATTGAACTTACAAGGGCCCCATCTTTTTCAGTAGCTTGGGGCCCCGCCAAGTTTAAATCCGGCCCTGTCTTGGGATTATCTATTTAGTTACACAATATATTAAATTATTCCACTCGATCTTAAAATAAGTTTTACTTAAGTTATAGGCACAGGTTCTTAGATTAAAAAAATAATAATTCGCCATTTTGTAAAAAAATCAATGCAGTACAATTTTTTTTGCTGCAAGCCTTAACATTATAATTTAAGGACATAAAAATATTCCATTTACAATGGACAATTGCAGTCAATTTTTTTTATGTTCTTAATGAATTCAGAATGATGGAAAAGTCCTGAAAAACATCTTTTTACCTCCCAAAAAATGCTACTTTTTTAATTAAGAGCAATTAAAAATCGTGTACTTTCGTTTTCAGTTTAAAAAGGAAGTCACGTGACTTTTAAGAAAGTGACGCCATTCGAGCCTGACTCGCGTTTGTTTACACTTTTTCTCCTTGGTGATTTAACGCTTGTTTACGTGCCTAGTTGAACGTCGTTTGTTTTTTTAAAAATATATTTTAAAATCGAAGTGTATTGCTGTTTGATGTCTTCATCAAGTAAATATAAGTACTGTATAGTGCCTATGTGCAATAACACAACTTCCACAGCTCCTGAAAAGATATTTTTTGATGTGCCAAGAAAAGCTGAGATAAGGAAAAGATGGTGCCATCTAATGAAGCGTGATGAGAATAAAAATCCTGAATTTTCTGAAAAATGCCCTCGACATATCTGCCAAGACCACTTTGATGTAAGTATATTTTTATGTCAACTATATTCAATCACCTTATAAGTTTTTATCTTCGTGAGACCATCATTAAACTGAAATAAGATTTGTATTGACAGACGAATTCAACAGTCGAAATTTGATCGATTGTTGACAGCCGATCTACTACTTTTTTTCTTTTGTTTATTTAACTCTCACATATGGACGGCAGTGTATAAATAAAGTCCACTTTTATTTATTTATGACTTTAACCTATACATTGGCCTTTTAATGTCTGGTAGCTACATGTGAAAGTGCCACTGCATTGTGTGGAAATTGATATCAGTTTTTGTTGCTGTAAATTATACCTAGGTAAATTGGTTTTAATAAAATTAGGTGTTAGTATCTAAATATTTCAGAAAACTCAAACTATTTATTTATGAATGTAAATTAATAATGAGCATTAATTTTGTTTGTTAAATGAATAAAAAATGTATCAGATATTCATTTATATTAGTATTAGAAATGCCTGAATGTTGATATTATTACGAATAATATTATTTCGAATTTTAACTTTTCTATGCTTTTATAGTTAAATTCTATTGGTTTATATAGTTGAACCTCATTAACTTCAACTCGAAGGGGAACAGAAAGTTTGGTCACGTTAAAAGTAGCTCACATTGTCAGCTTTATACAAGTAAGCAAAATGACAAGGAATCAAAAAACAGTTCTCGTAAAAGAAATTCTAGAAAGAAGTTCAACTATATTTGTTTTTTTTTCTCCATAATTTAAATAAAATTGTAGGGCAAAAATAAATAGGCACATAGTTAACATAATCATAAAACAGGTGTGGTTCTTAATAGCTAATTGAATATTTTTATTAATATGTCTGAAATGCTTGGTATTGTTATTTATGTAAATTATGAATGTTTGCAGAATGTACTAAATTTGATAAAATTTTCATTTGTTTCAGCTTGAAACTGATACAGAAAATTATGTGCGGCATAAAGTACAAGGTGTAAATCTCAAGTTAAAAAAAGGAGCTTTACCACACATATTTGCATGCCAGAAAAATAAGCCTCCAGCTCTGTCTACAGAAAGAGCTGCAAAGCGTCAGCGAAAGAACACTGTGAATGACATTCTTTCGAATTCAGTGCCATCAACATCTGATGAAATTATTTTCATTAGTTCAGATGATGTAGTTACTACAGCACACATTAAAGATGAAGAATATAAAGATGCCATTTGCCAGGTAAATATTAAACCTGGATATAGAAGTAAATGCACCAGTACCACCACTGTTTCTATGAGAGATTTTGGTTGCCAAATCTCACCTCATATGCAAAATAAAGCTTGCAATGCGGATATTGTTAATTTACAAGAAAGTGTTAAGGAAAATTGTGCAATACCGTGTACAGAATTATTTGAATGTGACAAAGACACGTCAAATGATTATCATTATGAATGTTTGTCAGGGTCTGATTATGATCCAGAGGATGATGAAGAAGAAGATAAAAAAGCGATACGAAATTGTATGCTGAAGGCAATCCAAAAAAATCCCCTGATGTGCTTAGGGATTCAGAAAGAGGAAGCTTTTTTAATAGACTATTTGTCAAAACATGCTAAAAGCTTGGAGCTGAATGTGATAATCACGCTGAAAAAAATCAGACAGAATGAAACTTATGAACAACTTGGAATGCTTTTCGGCATGAGTGCTAGTAATGCGGGGAGGATTTTTAAGGACACATTGTTTCTTCTTGCAGGAGTGCTGCAAAACTTTGTTTATTGGCCCGCTGACCCAAGTAGCATCAAGTTGTGTTTGCGTACCTAAACTAGAAGCATGAATAAATTTTTGGGATGAACCAACTGATGAAAGTTTAGATTTTTTCCAATAGCATTCTATTTCTGTTGGAGATGGTAGCGAACACTTTCGGTGAACCCAGAAAAGAAATGCTATCATGTGCTTGCATCCTCCTGCGCTGGCCGCACAGTTATCGCACACTAATGAGTTTATGACCCCAGAAGATTCATCACATGTCAAAGTTATTGCATATGCTTTGGTTTTTATTTTATGCTCAGGAGTCATTTTCCCTTTAACAATGCAGATATCACTTTCTCGCTTAACTTGCACATAGCCTATAGCATTATCCCCATATGTTTGTCTTGCTGATCTGAAGTTAATATATATATATATATATATATATATATATATATATATATATATATATATATATATATATATATATATATATGTGAAAAAGATGATTTAAAAACTGAAAAACAGAATCTTATTAGACTAAACAACCAATTGAGACAGACCTGGCCTCCCCAAGGCCATAGTGTCGATAAAGAAGAAGAAGTTTTTTATAGCTTTCCTATGTCCATGTAATATTTGTTTGTGTTAATCGCTATTTCATATCTTTCTTTTCCGTAAAAATTCCAAAAGTTTCTGGAAACCTTAAATTATGAAATAGTTATTTAATATAAAATTTAGTATACATTAATTTTTTCTTTTTTTTACAGAATAGGGATAAAAACTATTATATTTTTTTAAATCCTTCAATATGCACACTATCTGCATAACTAGACGCTTTAAAATATAATGTAATAAAAATCTTTTTGATTTTTAATACATCATTCATAAAATGTACCAGTATCTTTCAAAATGGTTCATGTTATTATTTACACCTTGGATTTAACACTTTAAAAAATATTATGAAGCAAAACTTATTTTTAAATTTAATAAAAAAATTCGATAAAAAAACATTAGCAGGTGTAGTTAAAGTAAAATATACTAAAATTGAAGATGTGTATTTATGTTTGACAGTAGAAAGGGTAAAAATATTCTATAACTAGCTTGCCTCTGACTATTTCTTTAATTTTTTTTATAAATTAGAATCTAATTTTCTTTAATTTTATTTTATTAAATATTAATTTTTGATAAAACAATAATTTTTAATAAAAATTTTTATTTTTAATCAAAATAAGTTCGGAAATTTACGTATTTTTTATTGCATTTTTTTAAATCAGATGATTCTAAAATTCGCACGGCTTCGGAAACTTCTTACAAATTTCAATTTTTAGTGTTTCCTGCTAAACAAAATAATGCATTGTTCCTGATAACAAATTATACTACAATAATATCTTGGGAATCGTGCTAAAGTAAAAAATTAAACAAAATAGTTTAGTATATTATCCGGAAAAAAATCTACATGGAATCATAAAGAAAGAATCATTTAAGATACTGAGATATTTTAAGACGCTTAAAAGTTTTGGCTACGTATTTGACAGCTTTTTATGTTCGGTATCTTTATACTCTTTGTAGTGACTTATAAAACATGGACACTATTTTAGATAATCTATGTTGAAGTCACAAGAAACAAAACAAAAAAGACAATCAATGATTTATATTCTTTTTTCGAAAAAAATAGTATGCTTAGTAAATAATCAGCTGTTTTGCATTAAATAATTTTAAACAACGGAGTGTTTTTAATTTCTTTACAAGGCTTTATTCTTAGCTAGCAGACAATAATTCTTTTAAAAAAAACTTGACTATAATGTAAAAAGGAACTTTACTTTAAAGAAAATATAAATTAAAGTACTAAAAAAATTGATTAGTATGTTAATGAAGAAATAATAAATGTAGTAGGGTAAAGAATAAAATTTTTAAAAATGCTAAAATTTAATTAAATAGTTGGTAAAATAGTTCTGCGAAACACTTCCGGACAGGTGATTAAAAAATTAATTTTAAGATTAACACGATATATAAGATGTTGAGAAATTTGCGATGATGTGAGATATGCTTAAATATGTTTACTGCGTATTTTTATTAATATTCATAAAAAATATATACAAGAAACTGAGAAATATTTTATTCCAAATCTATTCATACGTATGTATATTATTGTAATTGTATCAGTTATTAAGAAAAAAAAAATTAAAAAATAATCACATTAAATAAGCACAATGTGGTGTATAATCATATTCTATCAAAAGCATGCTTTTATAAAACTCGACATTCGTTGAATAAAATGTTTTTTATTCAATAAAATGTTTTACTCAAATTTCTTTACTTAATTTCAAATAGATTTTTAGAGGACTAAAAAAGAAACATTGTATTTTATAGTTTTAAAAAAATAAAAATAAAAAGATTAGCAAACGATTATTAGCGAAAAAAATATGAATGAAATTTTACGACACGCGCGCTAAATCAAGTTCTTCGTAAGTTTATCACATTTTAATATTAATCGCCCCATTTAATCATTTTTTCATTGTCGCCAAATTATTTTTTTTAAAATAATTAATTTTAATTTTTCTCATCTTCTAATAAATAAAAACAGTTGAAACTTTAGATTTTTCAATTGAAAAGCATGTAGATTAATATGGTATAAAAAAATCCATACCTTATAATTCAAAATTTTTTCATCCTCTCATTAATTAAATAATAAAAAATAATTAATAATAATTAAAAATTATTTTTTTCATGAAATTATCTTTGGGTAAGTGCGTTTTATGAGTTGGTGCAATATTTTTTTGAATTGCTTCATTAGTTTTTAAAATATGACTGAAATCGCAAAAAGTGAAATTAACATTAAGGGGTCCAAACTTTGAATCGCTCTCCTGACCAAACTATGGGGACCACATTTCCCAGATTGCGGCTACCCCCTATATTTTGAAGATAAGGAATCCAAATATGTAAAAAAAAATATATGTTTATTCAGAGAAAGTACGTTTTTGTGTCTGATTTCGTAACTTAATTAATAGTTAGCACTAACTAATTAGCATATTTGAGGTCACCCCCAGGAACCATTAAGATTGACACTTAGTTCGTGAAAATCCGATCATTAGAACGAAAATTATTCAGGGTGATATCTTTTTTTTTTTGCTGACTGTACATTAATGAAAACACTTGTGAACGCACCAGCTATTAATATATCGGAAAAAAAAGACTTTAACAACATTAGAGAGATTTCGCATCCCTCACTCTCCCCTAAGGTAACCCTTAAGATTAAAATTTTGAGGTAACTGCGCATGCTCATAAACTGTTTTGTTACTTTTTTAATGTAAATTGTGCGTAATTCACTGACATTATCGCATGCGTATGCCCAAAACAGTAAATGAGCAAAAGCGCAGTTACCTCAAAACTAACGCACCGAAGCCTACGGATATGTAAAATTATATATATATATATATATATATATATATATATATATATATATATATATATATATATATATATATATATATATATATATATATATATACATAACAGGGCTACATCCCTGTTATCAGTGGTGTATTTAGCTTTAATAATGCAGTCGTAAGCCATGATACACTCCAAAAAGCTTTATGAATGGTAGTAGGCTGGTATCGATAACAATTCACATCCACACTCCACAAGGGAGGGGGTGGACAAGACTTTGGACTATTCCGGAACAGCTTATCAGGATCACAACATGATGAAAAGGACATGCGAAAAGCATTGCTCTCGCTTTTATACTAACACATTTTGGAGTAAAAAGGCACAGTCTTTGAAATACTTGTATCCTTACGCATTAAGGAAAATCATTTCATGCTTCCTTATATGGAAGTGAAAGAGGGTGAGATTCTAAAAATAACTCAATCATATGTTTATCAGCCTTGAATTTCCAAAATAGAATCTCTCTACGCTTATTCTTTAACAAAGACATTTTATGAAAACGAAAGAGTTTTAATTCTTTTATTAATACAAAAGTATTATTATAATTTTTGTATTACATCCCCCCCAAAAAAATTTTGGTAAGCCAAAATAAAAATAATTTAGACTCTTTTTTTTTTTTTTTTTTTGAATTTAAAAAATTTAGGTTGGTACGACTGTTCCTTTTCACTACTACAAATAACATTTTTTCAATTATCTGTAAAAAAAAAAAAAAAAAAAAACAACTGTATACAATGATAACAATAAAAACATGATAATACAATTTATCTGTTTAGGCAACTAAATAGAAAGAAAAATAAAACACATTTTTATAACTAATCTACTAAAATTTTCAAAAATTTTTCACACAGAAATATACATAATTTTTATGGAAACGAACTGGACAACAAGTGTCTTTAATCAGAATTTAAAATTCTGTGTGGTTAAAGGGGTTATTTACTTTATGAAAATCTGTATTCCCCGTTAAAATGGAGGAAAACAGAATTTCATGAAGCACAGTGATATTGAGAGATCCAGACGGGTCAATCCAAAAATATTTATAATACTTTTCTCAACTTGTTGAGAAAAAAAAAGTTCAACTTTCATCGCCCTCACATCCAATTGATGTTGAGGTAAATATCTCCACACGCGATTCGGATCTCCCAAAAAAAATATAGGGTGTACTTCTTCCATTGAAGAAAGTAACATATTTTGTTTTGTTTTGGACACTATTCATGATTTAATTTCAAGATTTGTGGGTTGTTATATTTTCTAAGATTTTATACATGTACTATTTCAAACTTTTGTTTACTTAAACAATTCTTTTTATTTATTTTGTAATTAGCTTCTGAAATTTTTTGAAGAATTTTATACGGTCCACTAAAAGGAGGTGACAACTTCCTCGTATTAGGATAAGTAAATTCTTCAAACATAACTAATTCGTCAGTTTTAAAGTCTATATCTAAAAATCTAGCATCATAGTAAATTTTATTTCTTTCATGATATTCTTTAGTTCTTTGAATTGCTATTTTTTTAGCTTCCTCAACAGGTGGATAGATTTCTTCATTTAAAGGATTTTCATAGGGGAGTCTACCATGCATGAGGTATGTAGGTGGAAATTTTGTCACAGAATGGGGAGTTAAGTTATAAGTATTGACTATATCTTTTAACAAAGTAGGCCATGGAGTTTTAGTAGGTTTTTCATTAATTTTACACTTTAAACGTGTAATTACTGTTTGACCAAGGCGTTCTACCTTGCCATTAGACTGTGGATGATGTGCAGTTGACAATAATTGTTGAATCTTTTTATGTTTCAAAAATTTTTTAAAATGAGAAGACGTAAAGGCGGCGTTTCGATTACTCAACAAGGATTTAGGTATTTGATTTTGAAAAATTTGATGTAAAAAATTAGTATACGTTTCTGAACTAATGGATTTTGACGCAAAAGCCCAAATGTATCTTGTTAGGTGGTCAATAATTAAAGTTAAATATTTTTTCGTTGAATTATAATAATTTAATCCACCAACACTATCTATTGCTATTAAGTTAAAAGACTGATGCACAGGGGGTAAGGATTGTAATAATCCAAATCTTTTCTGTCGCTGTTTTTTACTTAATTGGCACGTATGACAATGTTTACAAAATTTTGTTGCTTATAATAACAGGGCTACATCCCTGTTATCAGTGGTGTATTTAGCTTTAATAATGCAGTCGTAAGCCATGATACACTCCAAAAAGCTTTATTAATGGTAGTAGGCTGGTATCGATAACAATTCACATCCACACTCCGCAAGGGAGGGGGTGGACAAGACTTTGGACAATTCCGGAACAGCTTATCAGGATCACAACATGATGAAAAGTACATGCGAAAAGCATTGCTCTCGCTTTTATACTAACACATTTTGGAGTAAAAAGGCACAGTCTTTGAAATACTTGTATTCTTACGCATTAAGGAAAATCATTTCATGCTTCCTTATATGGAAGTGAAAGGGGGAGAGATTCTAAAAATAACTCAATCGTATGTTTATCAGCCTTGAATTTCCAAAATAGAATCTCTCTACGCTTATTCTTTAACAAAGACATTTTATGAAAACGAAAGAGTTTTAATCCTTTTATTAATACAAAAGTATTATAATTTTTGTATTACATATATATATATATATTATATATATATATATATATATATATATATATATATATATATATATATATATATATATACAATATGTATTATTTTTACTACCGTTATAATTCTCTTATGCATTGAGATTGAAATAATTTTTTTTGACAACAATAATAAACAAGACTAGGGGAATAAAAAAAAAAAGAATAATTTAATTTTTTGTTCCATAAATTCTTATGTATGTAATTAAATTCAATAACATTTTGGTCAAACCTAAACGATTTTCAGAGTTTTTTTCCTAACCTTTTGTTGCTCTTTGTTGTCTGGCGCAGTGTTCCCCAACCTTTTTATCACTGCGGACCTGTCTACGTTTGATAATTTTACCGCGGCCCGCTGGAGGGGGGGGGTGGACATTGATTGTTTATATTTTAAATTATTTTGATTTAATAATTTTAATTTAATTGTATTTAAACATGCCTTCCAAATAAAATACAGTTACGTCAAAAAATAAATATAAAGTGATTTAACATTTTAACTTACTAGAACGTTAAATCAATGAGAACCCTGAGCTTGTTTCTTTACAATGAGACGGTTTCATATCGGGGTAATCGGAGACAATGATACATTACAAACATGAAAAAATTTATGTCACTACCTTCGGGGGCCCTTTTTTTTTTAAATAAATAAAATTTTAATGGAACACAGATGTTTTTAATTTGGGGTATAAATCTAGGAATTTAAATTCAGTTTCAATGAAATGGACGGCCCGGTACCATTTGATCCACGGACCGGTACCGGTCCGTGGACCTGGGGTTGGGGAACATTGGCTGGCGTACTCACAGTTTTTGTCAAAACTTGAGCGTATTAATCGGTATTGCGGGTGACCAATCTGACAGGTCTCACTGTACTATATTTTGCTTAATTGTCGCCTCAAACAATTAGTTTCAAAACTTATCTTTTGAAGTAATCATAGATCACGAAAACAAATGAAACACAATTTCTCCCTAAAATTTAATATTTAATGTAATAAGTGGGAAAAAGGGATTTAATCTGTAGTCATCTAAAAAAAATAATTATTCTTTACAAGACTGAAACTTTTAGTGGTTACATATTACTGTATTAAAATTTATGACTTTCTATTTGTTATTTTGATAAACGAACTATTGAGTACAATAAACTAGAAAATTGTTATTTTTTAAAATAAATCTTAGAAAAAAAAGCCTAACAGAACTTAATTTTTAAGCTAAAATATAGCTAATATCGTAATGAAATGAAAAAATTGGGAACGTTACATTTACACGTGGTTTCAAAGGTTCTTTTCTGTCGTGGCATATGAAATTACTTGGCATACAATTAACAAAAATGATTTGTATATACGAATCTATACCTGAAATATCTTAGTGCCAATGTGAATACATAATAATAATTTTATTCAAATCAGTTTATTGTTCCCTCACAATGGAACAGCTTTAAATGTTGATAAATTCATTAAAACATGCATGGAAATTTATATAACGTTCTTATAGATATTAATATTTTATTTGCTTTTTACTCTATTTTAATATTCGTTCAATATACATAGGAACTTTCAAATCTAATTAATTCGAAACTAAATAAAAACTGAGAAAAAAAATACTGAATCATGACCGACGAAATTATACAAATAGCCATAAAAGGACAATAATAAAATAAAATAAAATAAAATGAAATAAAATAAAATTAAGTAAGAAAAGAGGGGAGAGGGCGAAAATGTATTAAGGAAAAGTGTGCAAACTTCCAACCTCGATCTGACCTTAAAAAGATCGTCGCTTTAAGTCAAAAGATTGCGGAAAAAGTTCCACATGCAGAGTCGACAGCCGAAATAACTGAGATAAATTGCATTTAACGTTTCGAATAGTTGACACTGTGAGAAAAGGTGACTGGAAGTGCGGAAGGAATGAATTTAACAACTTTTACCTTGATCATAAAAATAAAAAATTAAAATTCTTGTTGCCATTTTCAAGTTCAAGGAGTGAGTAATTCCTCGAGTGCAGAACTTTCATTGAATAGCTTAAAAATAAATATCGTTTGAAAAGAATTCTTAACGGTTTTGAATTGCCACGAGCATGTCGTTTCCCTATATTTACGTACTGCTTAATTTGCCAGGCCAGGGCGTGAGTTTTTTTGCTTTATAAAAGAGTGCCAACTAAGTTCATGAGACAAAATGTAAATTGAATTTTAATTGCTTATTGTTATTATTATTTTTCATTCAAAGTGGAATTGCTTAAAGTTATTATAATTTAGGAATTCGCCATTATGAAAAATCTGTGAATGGAGTACAATTGCACACTTTACTGAAATTGCTGAGAAAGTAACCTCTTAAAATTTAAAAGAATGGAAATGAAGAGCCAAAGACATTATTACTTATGGGGTACTTCGATAATTAGAAAAAGAAAATAGTTTATAAACTTTCATTCAATAAGGTGTTAATAAATAGAATATCTCTAAGAAAAAAAAAAAAAAATAGAAATTCGGAAATAAACTTCGAAAATTCCAATAGGTATGAAAATAACATTTTCCCTTTATATTTATGTATTATTTAGTTTATTTGTTCAGAAAATAAGATTTTTCTGAATTAAAAAAAAAAAAAAATAAATACTTCTTGGGAATCGTGAAAGTTGAATGATTTTAAATAAAAACCATTTCCTTACCGTTTTCTAATTTAAAAAAAAAAACAAAAACAAAAAAAACAAAAAACAAAAACGAAATGTTAGAGGAGAATTTGTTTTCTCAAAGTGTGTGCGATTTCAGTTTAGATATACAATTTTTTTTATAAAAAGCATTGTGTATGATATTGGAGGATTTAATGACTTGAGAAATTGAAAATACGAGTCTATAATGCAAAAGTAAAGAAGCTGTTTTTATCAACATTTTACTACATACTGCAAAAGAGATAAAAAAAAAGCTAGAAAACAATTTTTCCAAGAATAGTTATAAATAATAAATATTATCAGAGAAGAATTCTTAATTGTAACCAGTTTAAGAAAAATGCTCTTTTTTCTATCTTCATTTAATTAATTTTTCGAATTATTTAATACATTTTGAAAAGAATTTTTTTACGACAATTTATGAATTGGCAAAATTTTAAAAAATCTTGAGGGAAACTTCGTTTTAAATTTTATTTCTTTCTTTTACACATGTACTTTTACTTGGAAAATGGTACTTTTAGTTGGTACTTTTACTTTACTTACTAGAGAAAGAATTTAATCGGATAAATGGAGAGTTTCATTTTTTAGTTATACCATTTGAAATCAATTTTTCGAGGGTTTAGGAAATGTGAAATTCAAGAATGGTTAAACAAGACTTATAAAGTATTTTTAAAATGCTAATTATTAACAAAATTGATCTCTATATATACTATTCACTATCATATCTTCATACATATTTAGTTATTATGATAATTTGGGCGAAGGAAAATCTATCTTACCCTCTACTCTATCCATATATAAAATTAAAAAAATTATATATATTTGGCAGTTTGCCATTTAAAATATTAGCACAGTATTTTATAATTGTCTATTTTAAATAGTGCACTAAAATTTTCAACATAGTTTGAAAATTTGCATATTTTATTACAATTTTTTCTTCTTATGAAATAAGAATAATTAATGAAGAAAGCAATTTTTTTTATTTATTTATAATTTGTAACATCTAATAACATGTTAAGCACAGGAATTATTGAAAAATTTTAAGTTTATGTATTACATAATTAAAAAAAAACATATTTATATCTTTTTTTATTGAAGGGTGAGAGAGACTGTTAGGGATTAGAAACCGGAAGTAAACATCTTCAGCTATTAAATAAAATTTATTTTGTCTTATTAAGACGATTTCTTTTTAAGTGACACAAATATCAAGACATTTGACAAATCAAGACAAGACAAGATATTGATATCACGGATGGCAAACATGATTTTTTTTTTATTTCAATCGTTTTTTTTTTTATTGAAATCAGATTATTATTTTTTTTTTTTTACATTTAACCATCAAAACCATCATAAGAAATCTTATTAATGTTAAATATTTTTTTCTAACACTTTCATAATAAAACTATTTAATATTTCTAACTTAAATCGGGGTTAAAATTATCATAGAATTATAACAAGTTAATCACAAATGCCAACAGTTCCCAAGATTCCCAAATCATCGTTACTTCTAGTCAAATACCCCCTCCCCCAACTTTGTTAAGACAAAGATCAAATTTAACAGGTGCAGTCCCTGGTCAGACGCACTATACGATTATATGTAAAATCTTAATTATCAGGTGATATTATACAGCTTTATTATTTTTACGCAGCTGAAACCGGTTTGCACTTGTTTGCGTTCGTGTATCAATTGGTTAACATTGCAGATTAAGTACAAATTGGAAATGTATAAAAAATCTCCAGGATAAAAACCTATTACATGCATTTTGAAATATTAAAGTATTGCTTATAAACTCGAGCAAAACATGCAATTATTAAAACAGCACAGCGCGTCTAATAATTTGTTCCAATTATTATAATATACTAATATAATACCTGGTATAATAAATATTCTATATTTATATAATATATTGCTTAATTTATTCAAACGTCGAATTTATATTATCTATTGTCTAATTTAAACAATTGATACATAAAAGTAAAAAGTAAACAAGTGCAAACCGTTTTTAGTTGCGTAAAAACTATAAAGCTGTATAGTAACACCTGCTAATTAAGATTTTACACAGAATCTTATAGTGCGTCTAACAATTTGACCAGGGACTGTAGGTATCAAGTGAAGAATAAATTAATTTGATCCGTATACATATAAAAATAGATTAAAATTTTTATTATTAATTCAAAATAACTTACTTTGTGGAGAATGAACCATTTGTTTAAAGTCAAATACTTCCATATATATATATATATATATATATATATATATATATATATATATATATATATATATATATATATATATATATATATATATATATATATATATATATATATATATATATATATATATATATATATATATATATATATATATATATATATATATATATATATATATATATATATATATATATATATATATATATATATATATATATATATATATATATATATATATATATATATATATATATATATATATATATATATATATATATATATATATATATATATATATATATATATATATATATATATATATATATATGTATATATATATATATACCTCTTGCAAGTTTTTGAAAACTTATCTTGCATAGCTTTAATAAGTTAAAAATTGAAAAAGCAATAGAAAAATATTCACGGGGGGTGGGGGTGGGAAAAGCATTTATTGTTTAAAAAAAAAAAAAGAAATTAAAACTGTTCTTACATCTGGCTTTATTTAGAAATATCAATATGTACAGTGGATTGAATTTACATACGGTGGATCAAGTACAAAACAGGAACGAAAAACTGCACAATAAGCTGCGAAATGGTTAGTAACAATTAAATATTCCTAAAATAGTCTATAATATTAAGTGTTATGAAACGTAGAATGTACTAGATAGGAAATTGTCTTCCGGCAAAATAGCATCGTGAGTTTCAAAATCCCATTTTATTCTCAATCAAGAGTTTTTTTTTTTTTTTAAGAGTTAAGAGTTTCCATTGAGTTGCATCAGAATGACACTGTATGTTATGAGCGTAGCTGTTGCGGTCATTAACAAATGCCGTTGAATTTAAAACATGTTCCAACCTGTCAAGCGACTTTTTTTCTCCATTTCCATGTAATCCAAAAAGTCCAGCTCTCGTCCACGAATCGTTAATTGCTTCTTCCTGTAGCGAAGAGCCGTTTCCACGTTTCGCATGCAGCTTTTTTGAAGACAATCAACGCTAAAAATGATGCAAATAAACCAGACGGTTAGTTACAAGCATACGATTATGAAAACCCGATCGTGGTCGTCATTTTTTACAGAACGAGTTACGAGAAAACGGTGGCGGAGACATCGATGGTGATTTTGCAGAAAATGACTAGAATGGGAAAGGACATGAGGCGCTCGAGGATTTGTACGGCCTGAATTTGCTGATCACATTGCAGCCATGACTGCTCAGCCTTCGACATTTTCCAACGTTCAACAATCGAAAGGCAGCAGAGGCAGTACAGGGCATCTGTCACGAAGAACAAAAAGTAAGCAGTGTAACTTGTCGCAGCAGATGCCACAAAATTTATTATCCAACCGTGTGGAACATCAGACAGAAGAGAGAGTTTTTCGCACGAGGAATCGTCGAAATTCTTATATAAAGTGTATTTCACCAAATCTTGTAAGACACGAGCAAAAACGGGGCACAAAAAGATATGGTCGCTGTAATCGTCCACCCTATGAAAAGCCTGTCCATCTTCTTATGATTCAATGAAAGCGTAAATTTTATTTCGCTGTAGATATACCATATAAACTGAAGCAGGATGTCTGACATCAGCAATACAGGCTTCCGGATATTTGCTTAGTTGCTAAACAAATAAT
Organism: Parasteatoda lunata; assembly: GCA_949128135.1. Lineage (NCBI taxonomy): Eukaryota > Metazoa > Arthropoda > Arachnida > Araneae > Theridiidae > Parasteatoda > Parasteatoda lunata. Next base: position 95,619,754 of record OX421975.1, read on the forward strand.
TATTTTTGAACCCTATAGCAGCCTTTACAGAATGCAGCCACCAGGAATCGATTTTAGTTTAATGCCGATGAGTAAAAATAGATAATAAACTAATTTATGCGTTGGGGTTTTAAAATCTCCGTTAAGTCTGTACAATTTTCTAAATGTATAGTCTTTTTTTTCAAAAATATTGTGTATTTTATCCATCGTAACAAAGTGTTGTAGCTAGGTATAGCTAAGAGCAAATCGTAAATTTGTCTATTATATCTCAAAAAGGCAATGCTGAAAAAAACAACCAGTAAGAAATTCAACCGAATTCGCGTGAGGTAATCGGCTTTGAAGAAACGTTGACCGATTTTTTGTAACGCAAAGCAGAAAAAATATTTTCCTTTTCATAATAATTAAATTCTGCTGAGTAAATTGTTTTTCTTTTTTTTATTCTGAAACTATGAAATATACGTTATGCTTCTCCGATGATTAAGATTAAAGAATTGAGAAGACTTTGTTTAGGGTAAACACAAGGAATAAAAAGCTTTTTTGAAAGGTTTCTTCAGCAGTTTAGAACTTACAGAAGTATATTGAAAAAATATTATTAGCTCTTTGATCTAGCTTACTATCAACGCGAAGAAACAGCAAGCTTTTTAAAAGCTATTTAGCGAACTTGAACTCTTCAAAGATAATAGTAATAAAACTGAAAAATATATTTTAACTCCTCCATCATATAATAGGATATCACGCAATTTGAAATAAGTAGTTCCATTTTTAAAACATTTCTAATGATTAATTTTTTTCAACCATTTTTATTGCATTATAAATATTTGAATAAATTTTGACATACAAAACAACATTTTTGTAAATATTTAGTCATAATATTTAACTCTTACAAGAAATCTGATTTATTATTGATTAAAATAAAGTTAAACAGGTTGTTAGCGTATTCTTGGCTGTTTATCGTTTTGAGTCAGGTCGATCGTAATCTGCAACCGTTTATTTATCAATCTTTTCTCAATAAATTTTGTTAGTTAAATTATTTATATATAAATAACTGAAACTTTAGTAGCAGTTCGAATGATCTAAATTATTAGTGACCGTCTTAGTTCGGTCAACTAATCGCTGAATTAAAAATAAACATATTTATATGAGCATTAAACTAATTTTTCTTACTTTTACTATTTACGTAACTTTTGCAGATTCAAAAGCAGATAAAAAATCAGGTCTTAACAAATAATGACCAGAAATAGTAAATGAATTATTTTTTCATTAGTTACATTAGTTACATTTTTCATTAGTTAGTTAGTTGTGAAAGTTATTGATTATAGTTATGAATTATTATGAAATATTCCTTATCGTATGATATGCCCCTTTATAAACATATAATGATATATTTCATAAATCTGTTATTTTATTTAGATAAATGATTTTATTTTAAACATAACTACTTTTTTTGTGTTAAATGTAAACAATAAAGAAAGAACCTTTTTTTTTCTAATGTAATTTTATTTTTGTGGTGATAAAATTGGCGGAGGAAAAAAAAAATGCTAGTCTGAGTAAATTTTTGTGATAAAAAGCCATTACATCGATAGCAATCAAAGATGACGAAGTAAATCAAAAGAATACATTTTTCAAATATTTGTGGAATACGCTCTGCATAGTAATTGAATTACATAAAATGTTTATTAAATTGAATTTATTGTGCCAACAAACCAATTGAATTATGTAATTAAAAAAGAATCGCGTGTACGTAGCATTTGGTTTCATTCCTCAAACTTCTCTTATGAGTATCGTTACTTTTTTTTTTTAACCCCTTAACGATTAGTTAATTTTCAAGAAAACGGCCATAAAAGCACCTATTTTTTTGACATCTAGTTTAAAATAAACTGACATCTAGTGCTCGCATCTAGTTTAAAATGAACTAACTATCTAAAATTACCTTAACAATATCCTGGTACTGTCATTTGGTGTGTAAAATGAGAAATAAAATATTTTCCGGGCAAAAGAAATGAATTAGTTTCATTCTTATTGGCGCGTTACTACTGAACACTCCAGCCCGGAAATACCACGGGAGCGAGAAATAGAGAGCGAAACCTCACCCCGTCATTTTCACGGGAGCGAGAAGGAAGGGTTTAAAGAATAAACTGGATGGTGTTATCCATTTCCATAAATTATGTTATACATTTCCTATAATGAGTCTTTTTTGAAAAGACTTAAAAGTCAATGGCCCTGCACAACCATTATATTTTTCATTATTTAAATACACAATCTGCATAATAAGTTATACATCTACATTTTAACTTTCTATTGACTGCATAGTTTATTGAAATACTCGTATTGTTCAAACGTTGTTTTTTTCTTCCTATTCGGTCAATTTTATTTATTAATTTATTTTAAACATCATAAATAGCATACATAAATTACTAAGAGCACTTCAAAACCGACGAAAGAGGACTTAATGACAACTATAATAACCATTTATAAATTATACTTCATAAAAAGATGCTTAATTTCAATCTATGATTTTCTATTATTAAAAAAAAAGTTATTTAAATCAGACATTTTTTTAAACAAAATAATTTGCTTTAAATCACGATTTTAGTCATGATTTCAACCAAGTTATTGAATATACAGGGTGCCCCAAAACGACCGCATAAACTCTGCACAGCTAGATTCCTCGTTGGGAGTACATAAAAACTGCCCAAAGAAGCGTTCCTGTACGATCCATAGTTTACGAGAAAAGTATGACGTCACTGCCGCTGCAAGAGAAATTCTTTTAGAACAATACAAAATGCATATAAATTCCAAATGGAAATAATGTAAACGTAAACACAACACTTGTTTACAAATAAACGAAGCATATAATATAAAAATGGGTTTAGCAAAGTATTTTGAACTTAAGATTGTAAGATTTTAAAATAGATTTCATTATTTTGAAAGCTAAATGTAGCTCCTTTTTTCATTTTTCAGTTCTCGACAGGTATAAAATGTTAATTCGCAGAAAAAAATATAATTTTATTTTAAAAATTCTAAATAAAAATGAAAACAAATAAGTATGTTCATTTGAACTCATAAAGAAACTCTTCAGTTAGGAAAAAGGAAAAACATTATTGAAATCTGCCTAACAACATTTACAAAAAAAAAAAAAAAAAAAAAGGCGAGTTTAAGTACAAAAACATCCAAATTTACTTGATTTCTGGTGGAAATATGAATGTCTTTTATGTTTCTTTCAGCAACATTCAGCTGCCTATCACTCAGCTGCGATTTTTAACATTTCAATATTTTTTTGTTATTTTTATTTGGGAAAATACGTTAACTTTTCAATCTTCACCTTTGATAAGGATAATTACGGGTGGTATATAATAACATATTAAAAAATTCTTTCGAATAAAATTTCAGAGCTCATCAAATTAGATTTTTTAACTCCTCAATGATTAAGGAGTCGAAGTATCAATTTTTTTTAATAAAATGAAAATAAACAACTTTTCAGTTGCATAACGTGCACACTTTAATAAAAATAGATTAATTTTCAAAAAATTTATGATATAGATCAAATGTTTTAAAAATTAAAAAAAAATTTATTAAAATCATCCATTTTTTTTCTAGCTATAAATTTCTGCAATATATTTCGCAAGAAAAAGAAAACTTTTCTTTTTTTCAGTTTTGTGGTTCCTGCAGTGAATTTGCGCATTCATTTGTTTATATATCAATTACAACAATCTTTACTGTTGCTTTTATGTAAAATTGAAAAGGAAAAAAAAAAAATCAAGAACAAAATTGAATGCAAAGATATAAATAACATGCTATAAAAGTTTTAATAATTTTCCGAACGCTTATTTAACGCCCAATTTTATTTTAAGCCGATTGTGAAAGCCTTAAAGTTCCATCTTCAACAAAAAAAAAAAAAAAGAAAAAAAAAGAAAAAAAAAATTGCCTGCGATTCAAACATGTAAACATCAAAAATGCATGCCTATGAAAAACTTTACTTTTTGCTGGAAAAACCACTGTTTTTTTTCTCCAAAAAACGCTCAAAACTTTATATGTATTGATAGAGAAATAAATTTTTTTCCTTGTGTTTGGAATTATTCGAAGATTTACTTTACAGAATCAATAAATTATTTTTCAATACTTTTGCTATATCTGGTTGACACCTTAAAATTAAATTATGAAATCTAATTATTAATATGTCGTAAAAATCATTTACGACTTCATCAAAAGATGCACTAGAGCTGTGTAAGAAGAAATCATGCTTTATCTAGTATTAAAAACAGTTTCATTAAAACTAGTTTAAAATTATTACCAATTATTATAAAACTAGGAGGCTTCGCCCCCTGCTCGCTGGCGCTCACCAACCCCCGGAACAGTTCATTTCGGATTGCTTCGCCATCCAATGCTCGCTTTGCTCGCTTATTGGATACGTTCTTAACGTCTAGCTTTTGTATACTTTTTTGAATACTGAAGTTCCGAAAACTTTTCACTGTAGAAAATTCTGAACCTGTACATTTCAATATTAATTTGAAATTGCAATTGTTAATTTGGGTATTTGGCGATACAACACTTATAGAATTCGCGATCGCAACGCTCGAGTACGCCATCTAGCGGGAGCCTGAAAATATCGTGCATTTGTTCCCACATAACCATTGGCAATAACGGACACCATTTCCTTAGCATCAAAAAAGAAGCAAAATTTCCCTAAAGAAAAGGTAAAACTTCTAGAAAAAACTAATCAGAACATGCCAAACATTGAAGCAGAACACGCCAAGCATTTGAAGAACAACTTCTCAATAATTTTTACCTTTCTATTACCAACAACATAACATGATTTCATGATTACTTGCTGTTACAGATGTGTGTATTGCGGTAAAATAATTTTTCTGTCTTCAATTCATTACAAGTTAAAATGAAGTCAACATTGCTTTCGTCATTCCAATGAATAAATGTGTTCCTATGAATTCCATACAGAACTGTAATAGTTATAGAATACTCTTCTTCTTCATAGAATAGTATATATTTCTGTATCTATATAATTCGGAAAACAACAATAAAGAATCATTCGAACAACTTGAAATAGTTTCATTTGTGCTAATTATTAAAAAAAATTTATCGTTTTCTTGGTAAGTATTTTTTAGTTTTGAAAGAATAATTTCAATTAGAATTCAGCTGTTCTGTTTTTAAGCTACATATTCTAATTCATATCGAGATCTTACAATTATAAAATTTTGATGTGTGGTATGTTATCTAAAAGTAATGAAGGGATAATCTATGTATACATATATTATTTGAAAATAAAACTTTCAAACGAAGAACATTTCATTTGGAATTCTCCGGACTTATAAATCAGGTAAGTGTTATGATTTTTAGAATAAAAAATTTGTTTGTAAATAATTTTTTTTCTTACTTGATGATAGTTCACTACAGAATGGTTTCTTTTACGTCTGATTAAATACTATAAGAATTAAAAAAAGAAACAATACGAAATTTTTTTTTGAAAAATGAGGAATTTTTAAAATAGTTTTTATCCTAAGAATTCTTTATTTTACGTTTTTTAGTTTATAATTTTTTGATAAAATTGTTGTTAAAATACCTTTTTTGAAAAATTAAATGGTATTAAATTATGTGTTTATGTATACTTCTTACATATTCTAATATTTGAAGTAATATGATTCAGAAAAGTATGGAAGAAAAATTCGGTACTTACGTATTAACCACAGCTACAGATTTGGCAGATTCTTAGGTGCCGCCAATCAACACTTAAAATTTTCGGAAAAAATCTTAAAATGAAACACTTTGTTTAAAATGAAAGTAGTCAATCGGATTTCGGTGGAAAATGGGCCGATATAGAGTTTAGCATAGATTCAAAACAAACTTTTCTCTCACCTGATTCTATAGCCATATGAACTCTAATAAATAAGATTCAAAATGAAATAACATTTCCAAAACGGACGTTTACTAAGATAAAGTTTCATGTTATGGACATTGGTATATTTTCGTTATATTTCACTCCTGAAAAAATAAAATTACATCTTGTTTTGTTTTTGGCAAGTCCCAAAGACGCATTTTTGTAACACTGAAAAATGGCGACAAAAAAAGAATTGTTCTTTTTTTTTGTTTGTTTGTTTCGTAAGCATTCTTTATTTTACGTTTTTTAGTTACTAAATAATGATTTTTATTGAAACTTAAAATTTTTTGATATAGTTGTCAAAAAACTTTGTTTACAAATTTAAATTATTTAAAATTATGAGGCTTTACGTCCTAATTTTTTTTCATTTTAATTTTTGAAATAATATGATTCTTAAAACTAAGAAATGTAAAATTTAAATGGGCCTTTCATGTTATACCATTAAATTTAGTAAAACTATTTCTCAGGCATTAGGTTTGAACTCTTATAAGAATATACCTATTTTTTTCTCTTTATTTACAAATATTTTTCCGATGTGTTCTGGATGTTTCTTCTCTAAAAAAAAAGATATACCATTTTGTTTTCGTTTACACAAGAAAGAATATCAAACATTTTTCTTTTTTAAACTTAATCAGCCACAATAAAGATGGAACGTTACAATGCTACACGCTACTATGGTGAGCTATAGATTTAGCCTCACCTAACTTTATTTAAAGCTTTTAGTTTATTTAACACCGTTGGCAACGTTCGGTTGACAACTGTAGTTGTAATTTAGTTTTTTCATTCTCGGCCGTCAGATCAGATGGTGGTGTTCTTGTTTTTAGTTAATAAATTTAGTTTATGTATGAATGTTATTTATTTCTTTATGCATAACGTACAATAGACCCTCGAAGACATGGGGGCCTAAAAGTGGTGACCCGTTTGGACATAGAACACGTACAGTCTGCAAATAGAATGTGTTTCTTTTCTGGTGGTGTCAACTGGCGTTTGGTGAGCTTATTCTAAGACATAAATGTGGTCATTTATTTCAAATATTAGATGAAATTTAAATTTATAAAGGCCTAAAATAATGTAAATTATTTAATATTTCTATAAAGTTAATTGAACTTTTTAAAATATTCAGTCATTATATTCGACATTTAATAACTACTTTTCAATTTCGTAAACTTTGTTACTTTAATCTTAATTTGCTATAAACTTCAATTACAATGTATAAAAAGCAATGAATTTTTAATTGGAGTATAAGAAATACAATTAATTAGTTTCAACTTTATCACTTACAATAATTCTAACTTAAAATAAAGTATTCTTAAACTGTATTTTGCATTCTTTCTCAAAATGCATTTATTAACTTATGTTTGATATACTTCGTTTGGAAATTTTAATTTGTGATTTATTGTTCATGCCTTTTACTTTTTGCTCTCTGACTCGCTCATATAGACAAAATGCCAGATGAAATTCCTGCTTCTGAAAGCGTGGCAGATGTTGCTCGCGTCGCTTATAAGGCACCACCGTTTTGGCGCGCTAATCCAGAAGTGTGGTTTATTCAATTGGAATCCCAGTTTGTCGTATCTGGGATAAGCGCCGACGACACAAAATATCACTGCGTTGTGTCTGCTCTAGATGGATACGTTCTAACCTTAATTACGGATATTATTCGGCAGCCACCTGCTGATAATAAATATGAAACAATTAAAAATAGAATAATTGCAAACTATGCAGATTCCGAAACTGCTCGTTTGAAAATGCTTCTTAAAGACTTAGAATTGGGAGATAAACGACCTTCGCATTTATTACGCTCCATGCAAGATCTCGCTGGTAATTCTATTAGCTCAGAAATTTTACGTTCACTTTTTCTTCAACGTTTACCGGTGTCCGTGCAACAAATTCTTTCAGTTTGCACGGAAAAAGATGAGAAAAATTTATCTCTCCTAGCCGAAAAAGCCGATAAAATTTTGGAGGTAACTCAAAATTCATTGACAGTAAATTCTATAAATGTGACAGATGACAATTCGCGTTTTCAAAAATTGGAGGATGAAATTCCTAAACTTTCCGAGACCGTTACACGCTTGTCTAGACAACAATATCGGAATAAAGATAAATTTAGCACTCGTAGACAAGGTTCTCGTTCAAGGTCGACGCAGCGCACTGTGGCGAGACCTCTATGCTGGTATCACTATAAATTTGGTACTAAAGCTAACAAATGCATTCCTCCTTGCAATTACGCTCAAAATTTGGAAAACTAATTGGACCCTCTGTTCATGCGACGGCAGATATAGGTCCTAGTCAAAGTCGCCTATTTGTATACGACAGGACTACCAACCGTCAGTTTTTTATAGACACCGGGGCTTCTGTTTCAGTTATTCCAAAAACACATCTGCAGAAAAATTTGATTTCTAATAAATCTTTTGATATTTATGCTGCTAACGGTTCAAAAATTGCAGTTTACGGTCAGACAACATGTACTTTAGATTTCGGAATTTCCAGGCGATTTCAATGGAAATTTCTTGTCGCTGACGTTACTCAACCAATTTTAGGAGCGGATTTTCTTACCCATTTTAAATTGCTGGTTGATTTAAAAAATAAAAAATTAATTGATTCCTTAACTTACGCCGGTATTAAAGGGGAAACATTTCCTACTTTCTCTTTGGGTTTAACAACTATTGCAGAAGATGCTGTTTATCGAAAATTATTATTGCGTTACCCTCGCATATGTACAAATAATTTAACTTTCAACACTTCAACTCATGATGTTCAGCATCATATTCAAACTACAGATCCTCCGGTGTTTGCAAAAGCTAGACGTTTGCCACCGGATAAACTTGCAGTCGCTAAAAAAGAATTTGATTAGATGTTAAAAACCGGCTTATGCAGACCTTCAAATAGCCCATGGGCAAGTCCTATTCATATGGTGCCGAAGTTAAACGGCACTTGGAGAATATGCGGGGATTACAGACGGTTAAATTCTATTACAATACCAGACAGATACCCTCTCCCACACATTCATGATTTCGCTTATAGCCTAAATGACTCAAAAATTTATTCAAAGTTAGATTTTGTTCGAGCGTATCATTAAATCCCTGTCGCGGAAGCAGACATTCAAAAAACAGCTGTTATAACCCCTTTCAGCTTATTCGAATTCACTAAAATGATGTTTGGGCTCTGCAATGCAGGACAAATTTTCCAACGCTTCATGCATGTCATTTTAAGGGGATTAGAATTTTGTTTCGTATACCTTGATGACGTTTTAATTGCTTCCCAAACTTTAAAAGAACACTTAACTCACTTGAATATAGTTTTTAAACGTTTTGATGAATACGGAATTGTTTTGAATACCGAAAAATGTGTGTTTGGAAAATCAAAGTTAACATTTTTAGGTTTTGAAGTGTCTCTCGATGGAATTGCTCCTTCACCTAGTAAAGTGTCCGCAATTACCGATTTTCCCCAACCTAAAACTGAATCGGAATTACGTAGATTTTTAGCAATGTTCAATTTTTACCATAGATTTATAGATCACGCCTCCGAAACACAATCTCTTCTTAGTTCCTTACTCACAAATAAAAAGAAAGACCCTACACCCATTAATTGGACAACCGAAGCTGTACGCGCTTTTGAAACTTGCAAACAAGCCATTTCTAATGCAGCAACACTTGCACACCCCACACCCGCCGCAAAATTGTTTTTGCATGCAGATGCGTCCGACATCGGTATAGGCGCAGTCCTTCTACAGCTAAAAAACTCCACACTCGAACCTCTAGCATTCTTTTCTCGCAAACTCACGCTCACGGAAAGAAAATACAGTACGTACGATTCACGATCGCAACGAACTATAGGGGGCGTTGTTGTATGTGCCGAATCCCTGCGATTTCCATATGAACAGTCATTCAGTTCCACTGGAGACGTCTTTAAAGTAGCATGTAGCATTGTAACGTTCCATCTTTATTGTGGCTGATTAAATTTAAAAAAGAAAAATGTTTGTTTTCTTTCTTATGCAAACGAAAACAAAATGGTATCTCTTTTTTTTTAGAGAAGGAACATCCAGAACACATCGGAAAAATATTTGTAAATAAAGAGAGAAAAATAGGTATATTCTTATAAGAGTTCAAACCTAATGTCTGAGAAATAGTTTTACTTAATTTAATGGTATAACATGAAAGGCCCATTTAAATTTTAACGTAAAATAAAGAATGCTTACGAAAAAAAAAAAAAAAAAAGAACCATTCTTTTTTTGTCGCCATTTTTTAGTGTTACGAAAATGCCTCTTTGGGAATTGCCAAAAACAAAAAATTTTATTTTTTTAGGAGCGAAATATTTTATGGAGTGAAATATAACGAAAATGTGCCAATGTCCATAACATGAAACTTTATCTTAGTAAACGTCCGTTTTGGAAATGTTATTTCATTTTGAATCTTATTTATTAGAGTTCATAATGGCTATAGAATCAGGTGAGAGAAAAGTTTGTTTTGAATTTATGCTAAACTCTATATCGGCCCATTTTCCACCGAAATCCGATTGACTACTTTGGTTTTAAACAAAGTGTTTCATTTTAAGATTTTTACCAAAAATTTTAAGTGCAGATTGGCGGCACTTAAAAATCTGCCAAATCTGTAGCTGTGGTTAATACATAAGTACCGAATTTTTCTTCCATACTTTTCTGAATCATATTACTGCAAATATTGGAATATGCAAGAAGTATACATAAACACATAATTTAATACCATTTAATTTTTCAAAAAAGTATTTTGACAACAATTTTATCAAAAAATTATAAACTAAAAAACGTAAAATAAAGAATTCTTAGGATAAAAACGATTTTAAAAATTCCTCATTTTTCAGTAAAAACTTTCGTATTGTTTCTTTTTTTTAATTCTTATAGTATTTAATCAGACGTAAAAAAAAACATTTTGTAGAGAACGATCATCAAGTAAGAAAAAAAATTATATACAAGCAAATTTTTTATTATAAAAATCATAACACTTACCTGATTTATAAGTCCGGAGAATTCCAAAATGTGAGTTCTTTGTTTGAAAACTTTATTCTAAAATAATATATACATAGTTTATCCCTTCATTACTTTTAGGTAACATACCACACATCAAAATTTTATAATTGTAAGATCTCGATATGAATTTTAATATGTAGCTTAAAAACAGAATAGCTGAATTCTAGTTGAAATTCTTTCAAAACTAAAAAACACTTACCAAGAAAACGATAAAAAATTTATTTATAATCAGCACAAAAGGTACTTTTTCAAGTAATTTGGATTATTCTTTATTGTTGTTTTCTGAATTATGTAGATACAGAAATATATACTATTCTATGAAGAAGAAGAATATTCTATAACTATCACAGTTCTGTATGGAATTCATTGGAACACATTTATTCATTGGAATGACGAAAGCAATGTTGACTTCATTTTAACTTGCAATGAATTAAAGACAGAAAAATTATTTTACCGCAATACACACATCTGTAACAGCAAGTGATCATGAAATCATGTTATGTTGTTGGTAATAGAAAGGTAAAAATTATTTAGAAGTTGTTCTTCAAATGCTTGGCGTGTTCTACTTCAATGTTTGGCATGTTCTGATTTGTTTTTTCAAGAAGTTTTACCTTTTCTTTAGGGAAATTTTGCTTCTTTTTTGATGCTAAGAAAATGGCGTCTGTCATTGCCAATAGTTATGTGGGAACTAATGCCCGATATTTACAGTCTCCCGCTAGATGGCGTATCGAGTGTTGCGATCGCGAATAGAGAATTACTCGCAGTCTACTCTTCCATACGGTACTTCGCTCACATGTTAGAGGGAAGAGAGTTCCATGTGCTAACGGATCATAAACCGCTGACTTTCGCATTCCAGCAAAAATCGGATGACTCTTCACCTCGTAAAAACCGACATTTACAATATATAAGTCAGTTTACAACGTCGATTCGTCACGTGCCTGGAAAAGAAAATGTTGTTGCTGATGCACTTTCCCGCATTGAGGAAATAGCACTCACTGGTCCAATGGAATACGCTGAGCTTGCAGCAGCGCAAAAATCCGATCCTGAACTTAGCACTTTAAAGTCGTCAGCTAATTCTAGTTTAGTTTTCAAAAATATTGTATTTCCTCCTTACGGTATAATACTTTGTTGTGATACTTCTACTAATGTTGCACGTCCATTTATTCCTCAATCTTATCGAAATTTTTTTTTTTCCAAATTTCATAACTTGTCACATCCTGGTATACGCGCAACAATTCGTCTCATTAAACAAAGGTTCATTTGGCCTTCCTTGAATAAAGATTTTACCCTGTGGTGTCGAGCTTGTGTCCCGTGTCAGAGAGCTAAAATTCAAAGGCATACGAAATCACCTTTAAAAGATTATCCTCTACCTTCTGATAGGTTCGCGCATATACATATCGACATAGTCGGACCACTTCCTACATCAAAAGGTTTTAGATTTTGTCTCACAACAATTGATCGCTTCACGCGTTGGCCTGAAGCAACGCCAATTGTTGACACCACTGCTGAAACTGTTGCCGCTGCCCTACTGAATACCTGGATAGCTCGCTTTGGAGTTCCAGAAACTGTAACTACTGATAGAGGAGCACAGTTTGAAAGTGAACTTTTTTCACAATTATCCAGAATGCTGGGTATACACAGAACTCGAACAACAGCTTACCACCCGCAAGCTAATTCAATGGTCGAACGCTTTCACCGACACTTAAAATCGTCCATTAGAGCCTATGCCACAGAAAAATGGGTCGAAGTCCTCCCACTAATTCTTTTAGGAATGAGAACTGCTATTAAAGAAGACCTCACCTTTGCAAGTGCAGAGATGCTCTATGGCACAACCCTTCGATTGCCTGGAGATTTTTTCCGACCTTCCAGTACTGGCAAAGAATCCCGCAATGTCCCGGTTTTTCTACAAAGACTTCGTGAGTTCATGTCTACGTTGCTTCCTACTCAAGTACCACGGCACGGACAGCACAATATTTTTGTGCATCAAGACTTGAAAACATGCACACATGTGTTTGTGAGAATTGACAGTGGCCGCCGAAGCCTCGAACCTCCGTATCACGGCCCACATAAAGTTGTGAAACGCAACGACAAAGTGTTCACCTTAAAAATTGGAAATAAAGAATCAACAGTAACCATTGACAGACTTAAACCATGCTTTACAGACAATACGTCCAATGTGCATCCAAGAGTTGAAAATCTCCCCACAAATCCTCCATATAAATCGATTCTAAAGAACAGTATGGAATCTTCACAACAATACACGAATCTAATACCTTCCAAACCGAAACAACATAAGGTTAAATTTAAAAACTCTCCTCGATCTTTAACTAAAACTACAATGAGAGGAAGAAAAGTTCAAGTACCTGTTCGTTACCCGCAATAGACATTTGCGCAGTTTATTTTTGGTAACGTTCGTGGACCTCACTGGAGGGGGAGTACTATGGTGAGCTATAGATTTAGCCTCACCTAACTTTATTTAAAGCTTTTAGTTTATTTAACACCGTTGGCAACGTTCGGTTGACAACTGTAGTTGTAATTTAGTTTTTTCATTCTCGGCCGTCAGATCAGATGGTGGTGTTCTTGTTTTTAGTTAATAAATTTAGTTTATGTATGAATGTTATTTATTTCTTTATGCATAACGTACAATAGACCCTCGAAGACATGGGGGCCTAAAGACGGCTACATTAAAGACGTCTCCAGTGTAACTGAATGACTGTTCATATAGAAATCGCAGGTATTCGTCTCATACAACAACGCCCCCTGTAGTTCATTGCGATCGCGAATTGAAGGATTTGTTACGTCAAGCGCTCAGGTATCATAATTTTGATTTATGTTGCTAAGTTAACTTTCAAAAAATTCTATGGCTGGCAACAGCATTTTTATTTTTTAAGTTGTTTAATTTTATTTTCGCCGCAGCTGAATTGAACAACCTGATAATGCTCACTCTGGTTAATTCTTCCGTTTTTAAAAGCGCTATATGTTGAGCCACCTCAGCTAGATTTGGCATGTGACATTTTTAGATGCAATCATTGGTCGATTTTCAACGTTGCCATTCGGGAAGTTGTAATGAGGCTTTTTTTTTTCGTGCCGTGTAAGAGAAATGTATATATAGATTATTGTCAATATACATTTTTATTAATTGTTTCTTTTTTTTAGAAATAAGACTTAACTGTTTGTTTTACTTGTGTTACATTTAATTTATTAATAGAAGTGAACTGAAGTAATTGTAATATTCTCATTAAGTTTCACTTTTAAGATTGTGGCAACACTCTCTATGTTCCATGAAAAAAATAAGTTTATCGTTTTTCTTCTTTTTAAAATTCTTGTAAATAAAAGTCATTTTGTAAAGTTAAACATCTGAATATTTATTTTGAACAAACAGTAAAATAATCTTATTGTCTTACGTGACAACTTGTTTCTTTCAATAATATTAGTTTCTGCTCTTTAATAACATCTGAAATTTATTCTCAAAAATATTTTCATATTTGCTCCGAATTTATGAATATTAAAACAATATAAAAATTTTTTTAAAATTTGTTTTATTTCACGCCCAAAATTTTTACAAAAGTATAAATGTTTTGCTAATTTTATATTATAATGTCTGCTAACAAACAATGAACAGTGCCAAAACATTGTAATTCTTAAATACGACTTGTTGTCATAAAAACTTTTTGATTATGCAAAACTGTATTTTTTTTTAAAAACTCTGAAATCGTTTTTATTGTGTGTTAAACCTTTCTCATTATATAAAAAAAGCATTTTGGGCACTTTTTTTTAAAGTGTGCGAAATTTTAAAACACACACACACATATATATATATATCAATCTTTTTAAGCAAAATTTGAAACTGAATACTGGGTGAGATTTCCGTATCGTGATCTGTAGTAGAGTTATCGCCAAGTCTTGGCAACTTCCGGGCAGCTGCCCGCGAGAAACTACAAAACAAGTATCACAGAAAGGAACCAACTCGAAAGGTATAACTCGTAGCCAACTTCGGGCAAACATCTACACGGTTTATTTGGAAAAAAAAAAAAAAAAAAAAAAACTTACAAGTTTAAAATCTATTTGGCACCTTGGCGATTGTAGTTGGTGCGACAGATCACGATACGGAAATAACCCCAAATTCTTATTAATAGATTCAATTCAGAAAGCTTTACTTCTGTATAAATATACTTCATTCACTAAATAAAAATACGTTTTTTGAGGATTTCTATATGTTACCTTTCAAATATGTGGGTAGCCGTCATCTGAAAAATAGGGTTCAACTGGATTCGAAGGAGACTTCGAAAGTTTGAAATCTTCAATATAATTTGCCTTTAATTCGAGAGCTCTTTAAATAAATAAATTCGAGAGCTCTTTAAATAAGAAGTTTTTGCATATAATTATATAAGGAAAATTTCAGTTAAAAAAATGATTTTTTCGATAATTGCATATTACTTTTTATTTTATAATTTAATAACAGTAGAAAAAATTTCAAATCGTGTGTCGATTCTTTTTTTTTTCCCCCCACAAAATGAACTATTAAATGATAACAGAGCATGATAGAAGAAATTTTCTTTTATTTATGTGTATATCACGCGAAAGAAAATAAAAGCAACTTTAAGTGTAAGGCTCCTATACTATGAGAGCTGAACTATCCGCCGTGTTGGAGCAGACAAGTTCATGGCAACCTGGAAGTGGAGCTCGCTTATGTGAGGTAAATTCTTATTTATTTACAACTTATTAGATTTATTTACTTATGTAGTATATAAACGATATTAAGTTGTTAAAAAATTTTTTTGAATGCTTAATTTTGTTTATTTAAAAAAAAAAAGAAAAAAAAAGGTGAATAACTTTCAAGGTGTTGTGCTATTTTAACGATGTACGAAATATAGGAATTTTCATTGAAAATTGCATTTATTTAGTATATATTTATTTAAAATAAGTCTTTGAAACAACATTTATTAACTTATTTAACAATTTTAAGTGTTTATGTTCAATAAAATCAATAAATAAAGTCAAGAGATTGGCGGAATAAGTATTCGCCAAACTTATTTCAGAATATCCAAAATTTATATTCCGTATATATATATATATATATATATTAAATATATATATATATAATATATATATATATATATATATATATATATATATATATATATATATAATATATATATATATATATATATATAATATATATATATATATATATTAAATTGTATTTCTTATTTATGTATTACTTATTTAAATGTTATGAAAATATGATTTGAAATGAGATGTTTATTTAAATAAATTATTTAAAAATTTCTATTTATTCTATTAATATAGTAATAATGGCTAAAAATCTTAATTCGTCTTGTCCTTTTATGTTTTAAAGAATATTCAATTGAAAAAACTAATTTCAAATTAACTCTAGATTTTGAAACAAAATTTATTACTTCTCATGATTGTAAACATTTACATTTAGAATATTGCATTATTAATTTAATTATAAATAAATAAAAATTTACTTAAAATATTTCAGGCCAAAACATATTTTTTTTCTATTTTAATTTTGTTAAAAAAATCTGAAAAAAAAAAAAATTGAAAAAACTCAGATTTAAATGAAATACAAAATTTAGTGTCAAATTCCCTTTGAAATCATTTATAAAAAAGATAGATGTAATTGGCATTCAGTACATACACAATTGTTTTAATTTAAAACGTTTAACCGGTAATAAAATTTACAGTGAATTTGTATAAGCATAAAAACAAAACAAAAAAAAATTCCGAAAAACAATGTTAATCGATGAACGCTTTTCTTTACTGATTATCCTATAGTTGAAGATAAGTTGCCAAATCTTGTAGCTTTTCATAAAAGCTTTTGCTCCGAAATGGGTGATTAGTCGGCGTCTCTAATTCAGGGGCTCCACCGTAAGTGGATTCTCCACTCTATCCGCAACTCTAAAGGCAATTTCTCCAAAAATTGCTCTAAAATCCTCGTGTGATATAGAAATCACGGTTGCCCGAAATATCAGTAACGGTTAAGGCAATTTTTCTCTCCGTTCACACTTGAACCAATCAGACCGTTTTCTTTTTATGACGTTTCAATTTTATGTGATGACGTATACAAATAAAAATGGCAGTGACGTTGATGAAGAGGATGATGGTTGGAAATTTTTTATCGATGAAACGGAACAGTTTTTATTTATATTTAATAATAACATTTCCTTTTCAATTAAAGCATTAAAAATACTTTCACATGATGAGATGACCATCTCAATGCAGTTGATGTACCATAACAGGAACCTGCGCATCATTTTAGTAGCGGTGAGTTCAGTAAACTATTTTCTAGATAAATTTTCTTTTAAAATATTTATTTTATTTAAACTAGTAAAATTAAAACTTATAGTAATTTTTTCCAATCAAGGTCTTAATTACTTTAGATAGAAATAATTTCTATTTTTATATATGTAAAAATTTATACTGACGAAAAGCTTCATTATGAAATGTCCACCAATCAACTCGCCAAACTTTGTTGCATTATTATAACATAAAATATAATAATGATTGTATTTCTTTATTTTTAAATTTTAATTTTTATTTCTGTTGATTATAAAAGCTTGTGTTCGTTTACTTGAATTTTTTTAAAATTATAATTATTTGTGAAATAATTATTTTATTCATCCCTAAGAATTCTTTTAATTTTTGAAAAGCTTATTTTGAAACAAATTAAAAAACATGTGTGGCAAATATTTTTCGTGTCCCTCACAAATTTAGCCCACTTTCGGTAATTATTGAAAAGTATTAAAACAAAGGTAGTAATATTGTATATTAGAAGTAATTTTCAGAAATACAAATTCCCAACCCTCTTATCTGTTTCTACATTTATCAAATCTTTTTTTTTTTGTTGTATGATGATTTGCATAATTTTTGTTCATTATTAAAAGTTAACTATTGATACTTTACTTTTTATTTATACTTCCCATTTATCTATTGATGTTTTACTTTTCTACAATAGTAGTAAGTATCTAAGTTTACCTTACTAATTTTTCAGTATACTTACATTTTTAATAGTCTTTCTTCATAAATACAATTTAAGAAAAAACAAAAACAAATTTCACTCCAAACACAAAAACAAATAAATATACCTACCAATTTTTCATTAGTGTATACAATAATCTTAGAACTATAATCAAAATATCTGTCAAACTTAAAATAAGTTAAAAAGGGAAACCTGAAGGTTTAAATGATTTCAAATTAAGGGTGTCTAATCTCCCTTTATGGAAAAATCAGAATGGCATCATTAATTGTCAATTGTAACCATGTGTAGTAGTAATATAATCCTTTGTCCTGTATTCATCATGTTGATATAATATATTCTTTTTTGTTACTTACCCCTTTGACTGGTCATTTCAAATTTGAGTACTTTTCCAGTATTTCAAGAAAACGATATGTATTAACTAATAATAGTTTAACTTATCTTCAGTGTAATTATAAACCCGATAGAAATAATTGAAGTCGGAAGACAAGTCTTAATTCTAATAATGTGTTGGTAAAATGTTATCATGATAGTGATTTTTTTCTTTTATTTCAGATATTTTGTATAATCTTGTAAGGTTCGTCTGGTGAAGAAGGAAAGAGATGTAATATTGTTTTTATGAATGAAATTAAAAAATGTAAATAAATAATGTTCTAAATGTTTCAATTGATATTAAATGTTTTATTTTTTAAATTGATTCTTGTATTATTTAAAATGCAAAACAAAACACATAAAAGGATATAACAAAATAATAGGGTACATAAGAAGTATGCTTTTAGTAAAATGCTATTTTCTTCTTAGTTATTAACAAATTTGAATTTATATAGTGTTTACATTACAACAAATTTGTCCGAAAATAAATCTTGAAATTTTTAATTAAATCATTTTATACCAATAATGAATGTTTTAAATTTTACAATAATAAAATGTAAGGATGACATAGATGATCCCCTTATATTTAAAATTTTTTTTACAAAGAAATTGAAAAAAAAATTTTTTTTTTCATAAAAATGATATTCCTGATATGTAATGTGTAGATGATGAATGAAATTGATGATCCCTTAATGCAATGTAAATGAATTTTCCGACACTGTAATTCTGGGACATTGTAGTATAGACAAGTCAGACATTATTTATTATGTATTTTTTAGGCTAAATTAAAAAAAATAGAATTAATTTGACAGATCTAATAGTTTGATTTTATGAGTAAAAGGTAATTAAAAAATTGTATATTTCATACATTAAACCCTCATTTCTTCTAAAGAATTTTTTCAAACGACTATTTTATTAGATTAAGTATAAAAAATTAAATTTGAAGAAACGCGTTAGTTATTTAGATAGCAATGACAGTTGCATAAAGTGGTATATGTCAAAAAATTGAACATTCTACACATGAAACTTTTTAAACTTTCGAATAGCTACACTATTAAATCAGACAGCTTGGTTTTATTCTTATTCGATTTAGCGTATACATAGGTAATGATACCTCACTTGCCTAGCTAGCAGTGTTAGATAGTAAATATGTATAAATAAATTATATTTTTATACATAAAACATAAATAACTTCTATACCATTAGTTACTCGACTCAGCGTAAAAAAAATCGTAAAAAATCTAGATGGTATGTAAGTTTATTCCCCTTTTAGAGATGCAACATGAAATTCATTGATATCATATCATTTAATATTGTAAGGTAGAAACCATAATATTTTTTATACTATGCTACTTCACTAGTGTGGAAATAAAGAGTTCAGAATTTTTATTTGCAGCTGAATAAACACTTTGAAATGTACAAAATTAAATCAATCAATATTCTACAGCGTCTGTGATTTCATTTTCCTCCCTTTACGAACATCTTTGAGAAACTACGACATAATTGCATCCCATGAAATTATAAAATATGAGCCAAAAGTTAAGATAAATAAAAAAATATGGTAACCCCGTTTCGAACAGCCGTTTAGGCAATTAAGAAACCCTATTGGCAACTCCGAACGATGAAAATGCCTTTAGAGTTGCGGATAGAGTTGAGGTTCCGCTTACGGGGTTGCTCTTATTTTTCTCTCGTGTGATAGAGTGTGTGCAGTTCTTTTAGAAGGATGCTGTAAGACAGCAACGTTGCCACAGAAGTCATAAGAAAGGGTTTCCGAATGTGAAACATCTTCCATCCAGTGAGTTTACTTTTCTTTAGCAAAAACACACATTCCAATTCTCTGTCAGATTTTTTTCCGAACTCTTTGTAACGTATAGCCATTCTCATATTGTTCGTGCAACTTTTTTGTAGGTGATCCGCACTGAAAACAATACACACCAGCATAATTGACTGCTGAGCACAGGCAACGATAAAGTAGATATCATAAATACGACTATGTCCGGGAAGTGCAAACATTAGAGCCAATTTGAAAACATCCATTCCGAATTTACAAATCACACCAAAGATCGGAAAGGACATTATATCTTCCAGCTTCTTCGTTAATGAAATCTGCTCTTTCCAACTGGCCCATGGATCAACCGAACTCAGTTCATTCATTTTCCATCGATCATCTATAAGCCAACAACTCACACAGTAAAGCAAAGTTACCACAAAGAACATACAGTGTGTCGAGTATGATGATAAAGTGTCAATAATAAAACTGATGATCCAAAAGTGAGGAAAGTAAAATGGTACGTTGAAATGTTCACAACTTCCTCGAGCATTTTTATCGTGCAAGATATTGCTGACCAAGTTCTTTAACATCGAGACAAAGAAAGGAAATAGAAGAATGGCAAAAATGCATTGGGCAATCCTTTTATCTTTCGTTTTATCTCTGTTGCTCAAAATGGTTTTGAAAAACCTGTGAATTCTACATCGTTTCAGATATAAGGAATACCAAAGCAGTTCAACCAAGACGCTTGAAAAGCCCACAATGAGACTTATACTTAGGGACATCTGCCCCTTATTCAGGCACAATATGATTTTCGATACACCCATAAGTCCCATTATCTGAAATGCTAAAGCAAAGAGATATCGTGAAGCCCGATTTGAATTAATATTTATTCCTACACTTAGCATGATCACAATGATAAGTTTCTCTAAGGTTGACTTGGGCATCGAGCCTGTTAGTTCCGTTATCTGAAATGCTAAAACAAAGAGATATCGTGAAGCTTGATTCAAACTAATGAACAATGTTCAGCAGTTTTATTATCTGAAATATTAAAAAAGATATCATGAAACTTGAGTTAAATAAACATCTACTTACTCAATAGCTCAGTAGTTTTGTTATCTAACAAACAAAGATATAATGTAAAGTTCAATTAAAATTAATAAATGATGTATAAAAGTTTTTGTTATCTGAAATACTAAAAGAGATATCGCTAAACTCGAGTAGAGTAATATTTGCTTGCTTAATAATTCTATAGTTTTGACATCTAAAATGTTAAAACAATGAAATATCGTGACGCTCGAAGTCAAATTAGTGAATTATGTTCAATAGTTTTTTTATCTGAATCACTAAGAGATATATCGTAAATCACGAGTCAAATTCATATCTATTCCCTCAATAGTTTTACTATCTAAGATACTAAAGCAAAAAAATATTGGGAAAATTTATTCAAATCAATAAATAATGTCGAATTCATTATATGAAATACTAAACCCAAGAATAACCGTTAAGCTCGAAATCAAATTAACGTATAATGATCAACAGTTTTGTTATCTGAAAGAGTTACAGTGAAACTGGATTCAAATTAAGTCCAATAGTTTATTATCTTAAATCCTAAATCAAAGAGATATCTTAAATCCTGACTTGACTTAATATCTATATCTACACTCAACATGACCGCAATAACCAGTTTCTGTAAGATTGAACAGACAATTTCATGCTTCTTCTCAATAAAATACTATTCATTAAAAAAGTTTGATTTAAATATCATTTATTTTATAGATTTTAAATACATTTATTTAAATATTTACATATTCCTTCTTAGATGGTTAGATTATCTTCTTATTTAATCTCAATCTCTCAAAGTTTAAAGGACGTAAAAAAAAAATTTCGTGCTAGCGAGTTTTAGACATAACAAGTTCAGACTAAAAATGTTCTAAAAAAAGAAAAATATAATCTATGATTACTCTATAAAGTTGAGTCATGAAAGATGACAATAACTACTAATAAATATGTATGCATTGTTAGTTGATTATAAGTCTAAATACCATCATTATAATTTTTTTTAAAATTAGGAAGAAAGTAATTATGAATTTAATAGATAATAATCAGTTTACTTTAAACTTACACGTTCTATTTCAATAAATATTCACCAGGACAATTTTTTGAGGAGAAACTCTTCGACAAAGAAGTTCCGATTAACATTATATGGATATGTAATGCCAAGGGAAAAATATTTTTTCACATAACAAGGTTTTCGAAATAAAGAAGTTCCAGAAATCGAGAGTCAAAGTTTAATGAAATTTAACTTCTATTAGTTACTTTAAAATTTTATATCCTCCTCGATATTTTCACTGTTCTTTTCGTATCAATTGTTATAAATAGAATAATATTACATGATGTTATTTTGAAACTCTTCCTTTACCTAAATGTTCTTCATTAGAATATTTTTATTTTTCAAAAAATTTAATATTGAATACAAACAATTTACGATATTGGCTCATTTGAAACTGGCCTTTGCTTTAGGAAATGTGAAAAGTATATCAAAAATAAAGTTATGATAGCTTTGAAAAAAGTAACAGTTTTATACATAGAATTAATGGTCACGAGTCTTGACTATCGTCTTGGTTACGCATTTATTAGAAATACGATTTCAAATAATTCTATTGAAGTCTATGTAAATATTAATATAAGCAACCTTCAATCAACGTTGCTTTAAGATCAATTTTAAATTCGAGCAAATATTTATTTCATGATTATCTATAAAACCAAATGTTTGTTTGTTTAAACGGTTAAGAAACATGTTTCATTCTAAACAAATCAAATTAAATCATTGGGGATTATCATCTAAATGAATACTGTCAAATGTAAAATAGATACAATGTTAATCGAAGTAATCTGAACTCGGATAATATAATGGACGTTATATCGAACTAAATGTGTTGTATGCAAATGCCATTATACATTGATTTAAATCTTATTGTGATTTGCCCTAAATAAATTTCGTCTTGTTTGATCACGTATTATGGTATAGAGAGTTGATCTCAAATAGGCTAAATAATTAGTTTCACATTAAGTTACGATATCAGACTCCATTGAGATATGCTTTGAGACATGCTGTGACGAGAACAATACTTAACATACCTACATTTTTACTAGAGGTATTTATCTAGATATTTTCGGACACCAAAATATAAGATAATTATATTCTGTAGAATATGGTCCTAATAACGTGGCAACAGATACCGTAGTCGAATGTTTGGACCCCTTAATGTAAATTTCTCGTTTTGCATAATTTTCACGCAGCACATCGGGCTAACCCTTACAAAAAAGGAAGGTGCCTTTGAGGTTGTTTTGATGTTGACAAAATAAAAATAAAAAAATAAAAAAATACACCTGAGGTAGAAAATGAATTTATGTTTAGCACCAACAATAACCTCAATTTCACCCTCATTTACACCTCATAAAATAATCCTCATGTATAACTTACCAATACTTTTAGTTGAGATTGGGTAAAATTATTTACAAACATATTTATCTGCTTGAATTTTTGAAAAAAAAAAAAAAAAATAGCTTGTTCACCTCAAAAATAACCTCTCTAAGCTGGTTGTTCTAAAGTAGATTTCTAACAACCTAAAGTGTAAATAAAACAACTTCATACCCCTTTATTATACACCTTGAGAGGTTGATCTTTTAAAGTCGTTTTTGAAGTCAACTTCAACTAAATTTTAAATCAACTTTGACACCTCAAGTAAACCTCACGATTAACTTGAAATCTGAAGTCACCCTCAAAATAACGGTCACAAGTGAACCTAAAAATAACGTTAAATTTTTGTAAGGGAACTTTTTAAACGAATCGAAAAATATGTGCACACAATTATTTAACGTATTCATCCAAACATTATTTCACGTAAAATATAATTTGTTTTAATTATTTATTATGTTTAATATGTTATTTAAAATCAATTTCAATAAAATATTAAAAATATTAAAATTTTATGATCAAAACAATAAATTTTTTTTTAAAAACTGTATTGCTATTATGTAAAACTTATTCCAGCATGTTGCTTGTTGTATATCAAAATAAAATAAAAATAGGGAGAAATCGGTCGAATAGTTTCTGAATAATAAAATACGATTTTTGAAGGTGTTGCACCAAAATTTTGAGTATCTAATGTATTCTGATTATTGTTAATGTGAATATGTTTATGTCTGTAACAATGTGTATAGTCAAGAATATGTTTTAATACATTCTTATTTAAAAAGTTAAATTGCCTTTATTTTTGACTGCCTCACGATATTTCTCTAGATATGGATAACTTTGTGCACGTGCAGTCCGGTGCCATAATTCTCAAAGATCGTTTAAAACCCTTCTAAATAACTAATTATTACTTTAAATTATGTCAATTAATATACTTTTTAATTAATTCTATTCCAAATTGCTGTTTAGTTAATCAGATTAAGATTGTTAATTGATCTGAGGCACGTGGATGGCCTGCACGAGTACGTTAGTGAATGATAATAATCGTTGATGCTAATTGTAAGGGATGAAGCTATTAATAATTTTAACATTAAAATCACAATGTTATTATTTTGCTAATTTTAGTTATAATCTTAAAATTTTGATTTAAACTTACACAACGCAAACTATCGTTATTAAGAAATTATTCTAAGTACTATACGATCGAATTAAAGTATTATTTTATTAAAGGCTTAGTGTTGATGGATAAATTCCAAAAGACATTTAAAGGTTATTAAAAATGATCCAAAAATTCAAATTAAATTATAACATCTTTTAATTTATAACTATAATTTTTTAACATTATAACCCTGGCTAAATTTAAAATATAACACCTCAACAACAGATGCATTTATTTATTTATGTTTATTTATTTACGCTTATTTATATTTATTTATTTATTAACTTGTTTATATTTATTTATTGACTTATTTATATTTATTTATTTATTAACTTATTTATATTAATTTTTTTATTGACTTATTTATATTTATTTATTTATTAACTTATTGCTATTTACTATGGATTTATTTATAGTTATACATAGGTATGCAGGATTGTTTGCTTCTTAAAATGTTCTAAACCCTTGACATGTAACAGATATCACAAGATAAAGAGGTCATCACATATATGTATATCAAGGGATACAGCGGGATTCGAACTCGAGCTACTTCCACGCTACAATCGATGCATCTTTGTAGTTTCCTTCTCTAACTTGTGCTAACTGTTCTTTAACTGGACAAAAGCTTATGATAAATCATACTTTGTAATGAGCGCACAAGCCTGCATAGGTATCTATAACAATAAATACTTGCAGTAATAATTTTAATTTTTTTAAAATTATTCGTTTTAGAGTTCCTCTCCTGGCTGAGCAGTCTCGTTTTTCCGCCTAACACTATTTAAAATAGAAGTTTTAGTTCCACCGTAACCCCAGATGTGCAAAAATAAACGAATTTGGTTAGATGCATATGCAGGCTCGTATGCTTAATGCAAATAATGGCTTGTCTCTTTTTAAATGGAACTACAAATTACGCAAAAATAAACAAGACTCCACAGATGTAGGCAATCGAAATGGCTTATAGGTCGCGTAGATCAGAACGCTCTACCAATGGCAAAATTTCGTATGCTTTCACTATTAGAGTGTGAATAGTCATAAGAGAAGGAAGTATGCTAGTTTATGTATCGATTTTCAAATAAAAATTAAAAACTTTTAAGTTAGGACACTATAGGGAGCTGAAAACTACATTGAACATAGTTCCAATAGAAAGGGCCGTAGAATTTTTAAAAATATTCGTGATAATTAAATACGAAAAATATGAAGAAAGAAGAAAATATCACAGTACATTCCTATACAACTGAGAAGAGGAGGAGTGGGAAAGATCATACCATCGTACCGGTCTTCTCCCCAGATGGTGCATTCGAACGTTTGCGAATTGTTTGGTTTGAAGACAGTATCCCTCAGCAACGGGAGGCCCCAAACATTTTTGATTATTTTACTTGCAACTGATTCTAGAGGTCATGCTAGCAGTGCGGTATTCCTTGTTCCGTTTGCGTTTAAGCAAACCATACCACGGATTGGAAACAGTTGGCGAAAATTTCTATTGGCGTTAAAGCAGCGTTTTCGACAATCGCCAAACAGCTGTGCGCTTATGTTTTTGTTTTGTTTTCGGTAAACTCCTGCTCTGCACATCGACGTGGTACGAGGATGAAATACCAGTCCACGGGTGGCTAATGCAGACATTGGAAGTGGTAGACCATAAGTCAACGATTATTCGTTGACTTAAAGAACTTATTGTGAAGGAACGTTACTATTATAAAATCTATTCCGAATCTTTTGTTTTGAGCTCCTAAAGAGTAGTGAGGAGGAAACAGATTCCATCCCTAAAGACTCTAACTACAGGAGTCCCAAAAGGAATGGGCAAAAGAGGCAGCGGTACTTACCGAGCAACTTTTGAGATTCACAGCTGAAAATGCTGGAAAAAAAAAGATGAGCGCTTCAGCCGTTACCGAGCTTACTATAATAGAATATACCTCGGGCCGGGATAGCCTGGCCGGTAGGGCGCTTGGCCCATGTCGAAGAGGTCGTGGGTTCGATCCTCGCCGGCCGAAGACTCCCCGTGAAGTAAATGGTGACTGATGCACGTTAAATCTGTCGAGTCTCAAAGTCCTCCATGTTCCCATAACAAATCAATACCTCTGGGGGTACTGATCCAGGAGTTTCCTTGTCTTCCGGATTGGTTCAAAATTACAAGGCTACGGAGTTGAAAATTAGTAGTCATAAACCCATGAAATTGGGTCGGCTGTTCAACGACAACTATAAAATAAAATAAAATTGGTTTATTAAATAGGTCGCGCGATTCCCACAATGAGTAAAGGGAAAAATGTCCCTTTGGGCTCCGCTGCCTGTCGAGGCTATTTAGTGGTAGTCTTCTGTGCGTGACTCGGGGTCATGAACCCTCGTGTGTACTCCTGGGACTCCCGGACTCGATTCAAGGATTTGCGCAGCGCCGGGTCACCTGGTATCCCTGGATGTACCCTTACCCCTCAGCAATCTTACCTCTCTGAAGCGTACATGAACTGGTATAGAATTCGTTGATATCACTTTGCTGTATTTATCAAATTAGTACTATTTGTTTTTGAAATATGATGAATTTCTGAAATATGATGAAATACATAAAAAAGTAAAATTAACATTAAAGGTCCAAACTTACTACCGCGCTCCTGAAGAAACTATTGAGACTACAAAGTGAGGCTATTTTGAGAGTCGGGAAAAAAGGTATATTTATTCAGTGAAAGCACGTTTCTGTGTCTGATTTCGTAACTTAAAATATCATTCATTAATAAGCGAATTTAATGAGGCCTTCAAACCGTTGAGCACAAGTAACTGAAAAATCTGATCATCAGACCGAAAGTTACTCAGATTATATTTAATTTTATGTCCATTAATCAATAAATGTTTTACTTCTTGTTCTGTGGTTGTCAAGTGCCGGGCGGCAATTCTCTTAGCTTCCTGAAGATCTATATGAGGAGGAATTTTGTGCAAGACTTTTCTCAACAGCACTAAATGATGTAGAACAATTTCTTCGGAGACTTTTGGATGGACCAGAATCATGTCCTCTATAATCATGGCATGTACTCTATCTGACTATGAAAATAATCGCAAATAATTAAATATTTAATTGATTTTAACCATTTCTCACCATTACACAATATTTGTCTTAATAAGTGGGTGTTAGAGTCAAATTTCAACACAGAGAAAAAAGTATAGATAGAATGGGTTCCCTGTAGGGGACATAGTGTGGGTATCTCGATTATGATGGGTTGGCATTTGTTTACGTTAGAAACTGTTCCTTCCATTCTATTTCGAGTAAACCAATCCCGTCAAGTATAAATTCTCCTAAGTGAAACATTCTAAA